>VXBN01015904.1:39187-60138 GCA_013397395.1 Sinosuthora webbiana
GGAATGGGACAGAGCCCTGGGAATCGGGAATGGGACAGAGCCCTGGGAATGGGACAGAGCTCTGGGAATTGGGAATGGGACAGAGCTCTGGGAACCAGGAATGGGACAGAGCCCTGGGAATTGGGAATGGGACAGAGCCCTGGGAATGGGACAGAGCCCTGGGAATTGGGAATGGGACAGAATTCAGGAATGGGACAGAGCTCTGGGAATCGGGGATGGGACAGAGCTCTGGGAATTTGGGCTGTTCCCTCTCTGCCTTGGATCAGATGTCGTGGGAATCCCACTGGGATTTCTGCCATGATCCAACTCCCAGTGGTTCCAGCCACTGCCCCCTGATCTGCCCCTCATTCCCAGACCTTTTTTTCCTGGGACCAGCTCTCAGATTCCAAACCCTCCAAAACCAGATCCCAAATCCTCAGGAACTGAAAGCCAAAACTTTTTTCCAATCTTTGGGATAACTGGTGTCACTTTCCCCGAGAAGAAATCAAAGTAAGGAGCCCATGGCTTCCAAAGAGAACTTTTTTTGTTTTGCAAAACTTACGAAAATTAACTTTTCCATTCAGGTCAATCTCATCTGGATTAAAACTGGGCAAGTTGTTGTCCCCTCAGTCCCGTGACAAGCTGTGTCAGTGGTCACTGGATTTAAACCAATCCCATCTCCCTGTTCTCCCCTGATCCCTTTCCCATCTGATGTCTCCAAGAATGGGAGAATCCAACTCTGGGGTTAATCCACAGGGACCTCAAACAGTCCCTGATGGGAAACGTTGATGTAAAATGTGGAATCATGGAATGGTTTGGGCTGAAGGGACCTTAGAGCCACTCCCCACTGTCCCAGGGTGCTCCCAGCCCTGTCCAGCCTGACTGTCCCCAGAGTCACCTCAGGGTGGGATTTTGGGAAACAAATCCCAGTGGATCAGGAGATCTTTGTCAATTCCCTCCAAACCCCTCCAAAACCAGTTTTAAGGGAATTTTGCTGCCCCTTCCACCTCCAGCTTTTCTCACAACTCCATTT
Source organism: Sinosuthora webbiana (assembly GCA_013397395.1). NCBI lineage: Eukaryota > Metazoa > Chordata > Aves > Passeriformes > Sylviidae > Sinosuthora > Sinosuthora webbiana. Next base: position 40,200 of record VXBN01015904.1, read on the forward strand.
GACTGCTGCCGTGCAAGTGAATTCCCTCAAAACCCTGGGTTTAACTCAGGGAATATTTTCTGAACATTCCACTGAGGCCCAAAGCTGGTGCCCTTTTAGTGGATATTGAAAAGCCAGAGTCACCCCTGGGTCCCCAGAACAGCCTCCCAAAGAATGGAATTTTGGGAATTTTTCCCCCCATTGAGCTGACCAAGGTCTGCATATGCAGATGGAGATTCGTGCAAAAGCTGAGGATCTGAAAGGAGCAGTTCAGGGAAGATTTATGGATCCTCTCCAAAGCCATCAGCAATGATTTACTAAACAAAACTGGGGCTGGCTTCCTCGTGGCTGTAACTCCCAGCACGGAACGGGCCTCGTGCTCCATATTTCATCTCTGGGACATAAAACGCATTTGCTGCAATAAAGAGACGATATAAATGTTAAATAAATTCCCTTTTCCCCCCCTTTTCCTCACGTGAGGGTTGTGTTTGAGGATTCTGCTGGGAGGGGATGAATGCAGCTGGGCTGGCAGCTCTGCTCACACCTGCTCGGGGCTGGGCAAATTTGCTTTTCAGGAGGCTGGGCCTGAGCAAATTTACCTTGGAGTCCATTAAAACTGAGTGGGAATTTGGGTTTGGAGCCTTCAGCACTTTCAGAGCTTTTGGAGGGAAGGGTTGTGGAATCTGCTGGGGAAGAGCTCCTGACCCACTGGAGCTGGCAGGGGGGAAGGTGCGAAAGGATTTTATCCTGGTGCTGGGTTTGGAGAGCTGGACCTGCAGCCCTGGGTCTGATGGGAGCAGGGTTTTTCTGGGAGAACTCAAAAAAAAATCCTATAAGAATGATGGAAATACGTCTGTCTCCCCTGTCCACACAACCCCCCTGGGCACTGCACACATTCACAGAATCCAGGGATCCCTGAGGTTGGAAAATCCCTCCAGGATCATCAGCCTGTGCCTCATCCCCACTGTGTCCCCAGAGCACTGAGTGCCACCTCCAGGAATTCCTTGGACACCTCCAGGGATGGGCACTCCAAACCTCCCTGGGCAGCCCCTGCCAAGGCCTGAGCACCCTTTCCATGGGGAAATTCCTGCTGCTGTCCACCCTGAGCCTCCCCTGGCCCAGGCTGAGGCCGTTCCCTCTCCTCCTGTCCCTGTTCCCTGGGAGCAGAGCCCGACCCCCCCGGCCCCACATTCCCATCAGGAATTCAGCCCCTCCCTGAGCTCAGACCTGACCAAGGCTCAGCTGGTGCCATCACACCGCTGCTGAGAATCTGCATTTTGGCCATTCTGCCACCGGCCCATGAGGGGATTTTCACAATATCCAACCTAAACCTCCCCTGGTGCGACCTAAGGCCATTTCCTCTAACCCTGAATGTTCAAACCCCTGCCAGGTCACAGCAGCTTCTCCCTTGCCAGGGAAGGAATTGGTGCCCTTGGATTTGGCCTCATCCCATCTCCAGCCTCTCCCGGAGCTGTTCCTGCCCCCCAGGCTGCCCAACTCCCATCCAGGAATTCACGGCCTGTCAGGTTTTGGAGCCTCCCCCGTGGGATCACTCAGGGCCAAAAACCCACAAGGGAAGTTTAATTTTAGCCCGTGGACACCGAAAATGTCTCAGTGGGTGAGAGACAAAGGAAAAACGAGAGAGAAAAAACCAAAGGTCGGCGTTCCCTGTAAAAATCCTTCAGGGAACACCAGCAGTGGCTCTGAAGAGACACCCAGGGGCTGCAGGGAGCAGGGAAAGATGCCTGTGCAAAGAGGGGTCCTGGAATAAATCATGGATTTCCACCTTTCCCTGGTCACCTGGAATAAATCCTTGGTGATGGAGTTGCAGGTGCCAACAGGCTCTGGGGGTCCTGCTCTGCTCCCAGCCCCACACAGGGGTTTGGGGGGGATCTGGGGGCTCCAGAAGTCACAGATCCCCCATTCCCTGCTGGCTCTGCCCTAAGGACCCTCGTCATCCTTCCCACAGCACAAGGAAAGGGGTGACACTGATGGCTGTGTAGCTGGGATGGGGGTTGGAGGTGGAGGAATGATAAATATCCCTCAGGTCCCAGATCAGTGTGGAGCTGGTGACCCTGGGATGGAGCTCGGGGCTTTGGGGAGCACAGAGAGCTCCAGAGGGAGCCGGACACCCCACAGTGCTGCCCTGGCCCTGGGTCCTCTCCTCTCCTCTCCTCTCCTCTCCTCTCCTCTCCCAGGGCTCTCCCTGCACACAGACTCCCTGGAAAAGCAGCTGGGACAGGGAACACGTGGGCTGAGTCAGTCCTTGCTCAGACTCCCAGAGCCTGGTTTTGTTTATCCTCCCCAGGCCTGGCCCAGCCAAGCCCGGCCTGAACCCCGGCAGCTGCCAGGCCTGAGAGTGGCCCTGACCCCCTCAGGGTCAGAGCAGCTTCCCTGCAGCCTGGCTGCTTTTATTGCCCCTTGTAGCCCAATATTTGTACCAGGGAGGCTTTGACCAGGTCCTGGCAGCGTTTGGAGCCCAGTCTTTTGCTATTCCTGCAACTCCAATGATTTCTTTGGAGTCAGCTCCGAGCAGGAGCAGGGGAAGCTGCTCCCCTTCCCACCAAAGCCAGGCCCAGAGCCAAGGGGAAAGGAGGGGTTTAGGTGGGTAAAAAAGGACAGGCTTGGATGAAGAGTCAGGATATTGGGAAAGAGCTTCTTGCCCTGGCAGCTGGAACCTCTGGAATGCTGGGGGGGCCAGGAGATGGGGTGAGGCTGGGGCTCCAGGGGCTGATCCTGGAGGTGGGGATGTGGCACCTGGGTCACAGCACCGAGGTGGCTCTGGGGCACCCAGACTGGGCAGGAATTCATATCCCAGCAGGAATGAGATGGGCTTTGGGTCCTGCAGCTGCAAAATCAGATTATTATGTCCACAGATCAGCTCAGAACTTCGGGGAAATGTTTCTCCCTCTTCTCTCCAAGCCTCCAAACACAAAGAAATCCCAGGATGCAGCTGAAAATAAATTTCTCTGCACTTCAGATAATCAGGTTTGCAGTGCAGGGCTCTGCGAGGGGTGGATTTTGGAAGCTGGATTTGGGGATTTTCTGGCCCTGCAGAGCCTGTGGAAGGTTTGCAGTGAAACCCCCACTGAGGCACAGCAGTTTTTAGGAGCATTTTCCAGGAAAGGAGCAGGCAGCTGCCCCAGGGCCGTGCCCCAAGGTGCAGAGGGAATGGAAAGCAGGAGGCAGAGGCTGGAGAAGGGATTTGCTTCCCTCCCTGTACCCAAGCACAATGGGGCACAGCCCCTTCAGCTGCACCAGAGACGAAAGGAGTGACATTTGCACCCCCCTGGTTCCGTCTGGGGCTCCTTTCGTGCCTTTGCATCCTTTGGAGGGGAACATTTCCCTGCCCAACCTTCCAACCCCGACCTTCAAAGCCATTCCAGCTCCACGAGGCTTTGAAAATCCAGCTCAAAGCCTCTGGTCAGGGGCTGCTGGAGGCAAGAGAGGAAAAGGTGGAAAAATCCAGGGGGTGGGAAAAGGCACCTGGTGTTTGCTGCACTCTCCCGAGCAAAGCCGGGGCCGTGTCTCGGAGCAGGAGCTGGGGGGAAGGTGGGGCAGGGAGGGCAGGGGAAGCTTCTGGGTCTGCTGGGGCTGGCAGGGTGCAGGGGCAGGAGTCCCTGGGCAGCAGCTGGATCCTCCCTTTCCCAGCTCCTGTGATTTTCCATCCCACTGCAGCCGAGCCCCCCGGCTCCCCCTGCAAAGGGAACTCAGGGAAGGGGAACAAATCCCGCTCTGTGCTCTCAGCCAGGAGCCAGAGCTGCTCCACCTGGAGAAAAAAAAGAATCCTGGGAGCCTGGTTTTACAGAGCTGGGTGCTGAAGGGCTTCACCTCCTTCTGCCCTGCTGCTGCCGGGGCTTCCTGGGGCAGGAATGCCGTGGGAGAAGCTCCAGTGACATCAAACCATCCGTCCTGGGCTGGGAACCCAGCTGGGATCCCAGGGCAGCTTCTTCCTCAGGATCTGCCCAGAAAAGGGCTGGGAATGCTGGGGATGTTCATGTGGAGAACGGGAAGGATCCAAGACAGAGCTCAGATCCCCTGGCAGGCCCTAAAGGGGCTCCAGGAGAGCTGGAGAGGGACTGGGGACAAGGGATGGAGGGACAGGACACAGGGAATGGCTTCCCACTGCCCAGGGCAGGGCTGGATGGGAGATTGGGCAGGAATTGTTCCCTGGGAGGGTGGGGAGGCCCTGGCACAGGGTGCCCAGAGCAGCTGTGGCTGCCCCTGGATCCCTGGCAGTGCCCAAGGCCAGGTTGGACAGGACTTGGAGCAGCCTGGGACAGTGGGAGGTGTCCCTTGGCACAGGGGTGGCACTGAGTGGGCTGTAAGATCCTTTGCAACCCATTCCATAAATCCCCCATTCCATGATTTAAAACCTCCTGCAGGGGATTTAAACCCAACTTCCAGTCAACACCCAGCGAGCTGGAGGTGCCTGAGCCCAGCAGAACCATCCAGGGGCTGCATCCCCAGGGCCTGGGGCCTCTGTGGGCTCCGTTTGGCAGCAGCAATTCCAATGAGGAGGAACACCAGGAATGTCTGGATGCAGTTAAAGTGTTTTAGCAGGTTTCCCCCAAACACGGATTTGCCCAAGGCTGACAGATTTTCCCTTCGTGTCAGACACAGGGATAACAAGGAACCCTGAGGGAGAGGAGCCTCCAGCCCAGGACTGCAGCCAGGACTCTCCTGGGCTCACCCCAGGGAATCTCCAGGGTAATTCTGGTTTTCCCAGACCTGCTCATTGCCTTTCTGTGTTACAGTGAAACAGAAAATGTGTTTTTGCTTTTCTTTTTTCCTATTAAAGAGAATTTCTGCATCTCAGCCTAACCTCCCACATTTCCTGCAGCACAGCCCATCCCGGGAACATCCCAAGCAGAAATTCGTGGCCAGCAGAGCCCTGGGAGCACCAATCCAGGGCTCACCCCCATCCCCTCTCCTCTCCTGCCTGGGAGTCGCTCAGACACATTTTTGTTGTGGTTTCTTTAATCTTGCTTTCAGCCAAAGCAGATGAGGACCCTTCCCCAGAGGCCCTGGCAGGGCTGCAGATGGGAAGTGCAGCCTGGGGGCTCCCAGGCCCTCCTGCAGCTCCCGGCAGTGCTTCCCATCTGCGCCGGGGAACAGCTCAGGTTTTGGGCTAATGCCTGCACTGGGCACTTGTGTTTGATGGCCACAGTCTCCTCCTGGTTTGTTTTTTTGTTTGTGGTTTCCAGCTCCGTGACCCGGGGGCTGTTTGTTGTTTGTTTGTGCCAGGAGGGGTGTTTGGGGTGGGTTTTTTACACTCTTCCACTCTGGGATTTGGTGTTTTTCCCCAATGAAATGGGGATGTTTTTCCTCTTTTCCAGAAAAAGAGCTGTTCCCAGCACTCTGGGTTTATTTATTCTGAATCCTTTGAGTCAGTTCTCCAATACAGCTGGTGCACGAGGTCATCCTTAATATTTTTCACCTTTTCTTGCAGAGGGAGAATGAAACAGCAATCAAATATTTATTTTAGATCCCAGCAGCCTCAGCTTTACCAGGGGCTTTCAGAGCCTTTCCAAATGAAGTCGCAGGTATTTTGTTGGATGTTTTTCCCCCTCCTGCTTGGAAAAACACGGGCATCTGCAGCCCTTTCACTGGGGCACTTCCCAGGCTGTTCCTGCCTGACTTCTCTGGGTGTTTTCTCTCTCTGGAAAGTTTGGGAGCAATAAGGGCATTGAAAGCCTCCCTCGCTCTCTGCCCCTCTCCCACCCCTCCTGCTCCATCCCACCTTCCCACAAACCACACAAGAAGTGCTGAGCAGCTCTGGGCCACTAAACCCTGATCCTGCAGCCGTGCTGGGGGAATTCAGGGGTTTGATCACCTGAATTTGTGGATAATTGATGGGAATCTGCAGCCTGGTGTGGATAGAGTGGAGATAAAGCAGTGATCAGGCAGCAGGAGCCTCTCCCTTCCCCCGCTCCCCTGGACAGGCTCTGAAGGATTTAATGATGCTCATAAAAGGTCATTTCCCCCAAATCCCGCTGCCCTCCCTCTCCCCAGCACGGTCCTGATCCAACATCAACCCCAGGGTGGTTCCTGCCAGGGTGGGATCTCCTGGAGTCAGGAATTGGGGGTGGAGATTCGGGGGGCTCAGTGAAATGAATGCAGAATTCCAGCTGGGAAATGTCGGGGGTCAATCCCTGCTGTATCCCATGGAAACAGGGAATATCCTGAGCTGGAAGAGACCCATCAGGCCATCCTCAGGAATCACATCCCTGTGTTCCCAGCCCTAATTCTGAGCTCCCTTCAGCCCTTTTTGGCAGGAAAAACCAAGCAGGAGGGACAGAGACCTTTTTCCAGAGCCTCTTTTGCTACAAACTCCTGCAGAACCCAGCCCAGGACCATGCCCTGCTCAGTGCAGCTCCTGCTGCATTTCCTGCTGAAATCCAGAGGATGTTTTCCCACCTCCCTCTTGGCTCAAATCCTGGCGCTGAGCAGGAAAGCCTTTGACAGCCTCGGGCTGGAGGAGATGGAGCAGCAGCAGGAGAAGCAGGATCCCAGCGCTGGAGAACTGGAACATGCTGGGAACAGCCCCATTTCCCTCAGATTTTCTTTATTGCCTTTACTGCTCGTTTCAGAAACAATAATAAGGAAAAAAAATATCGGTTCCAGTTGAGAATTCCCAGGTGCTAGAGTAGGTTTGCTGGGAAGCTGGATGACAACAGCCCTGCAGGGTTCTGTGCCTGATTTCCCCGAGCAGGGAGGGGCTCAGGGGGGGGACTCAAGAGCTGGGATTTGGGAGAGTTTCAACGAACAAGGAGACAAATCCAGCCCCTCCAATCCTTTTTGTCCTCTGCTCAATATTGCCCTTGAATTGCCTGCCATGCACTCAGCCAGGGAAGAGCTGATGATCCAAGATGTAAACATTTTATTCCCTGGCCCCAAAGCCGAGCACGGCTTTAACCCTTGCCCAACAAACCTCAGCAGCTGTCAGGGAACAGCTTTGATGGAGCGCAGGGGCAGGATCCCAGCCCTGATGGAATCAGGGGGGTTTTGTCACGCCAGGGGCATCTGGGGATAAGGGATGAGGGAGGCAGCGAGGCCAGAGGGATACCAGTGACCAGCCAGAGCCCCTGTGTCAGCCCCGGACACCCACCCTGCGCTCACCCTGCCCTGCCCAGCTGGGACATCGCATTTCCCGGCCCTTCTGTCCTCCAAAAGCGGGCAAGGACAGGAGCAGCAGGCTCTGAGGGGCTGCGAAGGGTTGGCAGGGGCCAGGTCCTGCCCGAGCAGGGCTGGGGGAGTCAGCTCAGCCCAAAGCAGGTGGCCCCCACCCCAAATTCCATCACCCCACGGCGGCTGAGATCACCTGACACAGCTGCAGGGGGGGACTCTGAGGTGGCTCTGACCCTCGGGGGGGACAGAAACAAACCTGATGTTCAGCAGAGAGCCTGTGGCCACCCGAGTTTGTCACTCCCTTTCCCTCTTGAGCCACCCACGGATGAAGGAGCTGTGGCAGTGATCATCCAACCAGCTACTTGGAAAAGCAGTTTTGGGGCTTGGCCAGAAGCCACCACGTGCAATTTCACCCCGGATAGAAGATGATGCTGTTGCTTCCCCCTTTCCCGGGATTTTGAGGCTTTCCAGCCCTCAGCAGCTCCTGTGTGTGCGCATTTGGAATGTTCCCCCTGCTCTGTTCTATTCTCAGAGGCAGCTGAGAGCACAAAGGATGAAAAATGAGCAGCCACAGCACTTAATTCACTCCCAATCATCATTAATAGGAGGAAGGAGAGAAAAATGCCCTCACACAAATGAAGCCACTGTCTGTTAATCTTTCTGGGCACGCCAGGACAACAGCTGGTGATTATCCTCGGTAAGTGCAGGAGGATTTTGGACCTGAAGGATTTCCTGCTCATTGTGCAGCCGCTGTCTCAAGCACTGAGTCCTCTCCGTGTCCTCTCCAGATTCCTTGAAGGAATTCAGCCCAAGCCGGGACTAATTTGGTTTTGTTTACTTGGCCATTTAGGGGCAAGTTAATGAAGCATGGGGTGGAAAGCAGCTTCTCCCGGGCTGTTGCCACAGCAGCAATTACAGAGCTCTTGAAAGGAGCTGAGGGAATTAATTGAAATCTCCTTTCGATACAAAGCCCAAGCAGAGGATCTGTCTGAGCCGGGCTGAGGAGCTCCCTGGTTTTGTGGGAAACCTTTCCTGGCGTTTCACCCTTCCTTCCCACCTGGCTGAGGGAGGGCAGGAGCTGGGAAAGCAGCAGGAGCTGGGGCAGGCACATCCTGGAGCAGGGATGGATGTGCTGCTGCCTGGAGCTGCTGAGCCCTGGCTGGTGGCCTTGGGGCCGAGGAGCAGCTGGGGGACAAACCCGGGGAGTGTCCAAAGCCTGTCCTGGCCTTTCCCTGAGGGACAATGGATCAAGGGGGGAAACTTCCAGAGCTTTGCTCCATTGTCCCTGCAGCCCCTGGGCTGCCTCTGCCACAGCCCCGACAGGGATTGTCCCCTCTGCCCCACTCAGGTGAGGCCCCACCTGCAGAGCACAGCACAGGTGACCTGGGGCTGCTGGAGAGAGCCCAGAGGAGGCTCCGGGATGGTCCCAGGGATGGAGCAGCTCTGCTGGGAGGAAAGGCTGGGATTGATCACCTGGAGAGGAGACCGGGGGTGACCTCAGTGTGGCCTTGCAGGGCCTGAGGGAGCCAACAGCAAACATGGAGAGAGACTGCAAGAGCCTGGAGTGACAGGGCTCAGGGAATGGCTTCAAACTGCCACAGGGCAGGGCTGGATGGGATATGGGGCAGGAATTGTTCCCTGGGAGGGTGGGGAGGCCCTGGCACAGGGTGCCCAGAGCAGCTGTGGCTGCCCCTGGATCCCTGGCAGTGCCCAAGGCCAGGTTGGACATTGGGGCTTGGAGCAGCCTGGGACAGTGGGAGGTGTCCCTGCCATGGCTGGGGTGGGACTGGATGGGTTCAAGGCCTTTCCAGCCCAAACCATTCCATGATTCCCTGAAATCAGTGCAGCCTTCCCCCTCTGGGTGCCTTTGGGCTCAGCTGCAGCTGAGGGAGGCCCTGCTGCCTTCCAGGGCTCTGCTCAGCTGCTCTGAGTTCACTGCTCCCACAAAATGTTGTCTTAAATTGGAAGTTGAGCTGAGATTTCACATCAGGGCCTGCCAGGTGAACAAGCCTTATGGGATCATTTTAATTTGGAAAAAAAATCTGAGACATTATGGAAACCCAGTTAATTTGGGATAGAGGCATCACCTGCAGAGGTGGAAGAACTGAGGTAGGGGGCCAGGGCAGGGGCTGGGTTGGGATGTCCTGAGGGAAGAAACCACCTGAAACTCAAGAGGTTCCCTAAAAGCTGCTCCAAAATACCAGAATTGTGCAGTCCAGGCTTCTCCTGTGCCCATCAAACTTCTGCTGCTGATCTGGCTGCTGGGGCCAGGTTTGAGGAACAGGACACAGGAGCCTCTTCAGCCCGGGGGGATTTTACAGCCAGCGCTGAAAAGTCTCCCAGAGAATCCCCCAAACTGCTGAGTGAGGCAGTGAGAGGATCAAACCGGCTCCTTTCAGACATGAAAAGCGCTTTGCCCCACCTGGAACAATTGCAGAACTCTTTGTAGGGATTGGCACCAGAAAATTTCCCCCTGGAGGAGGCTTTGGAATGGATGAGGAAGCTCCACTGTCAGCACTAAATGGGGATTTTTGCCTCCCTCAGCAAAGTCCCCCACAGCAGCTTCCCAGGGTCACTTGGAGCAGGCTGGACATTTGTTCCCAGAGAAACTTCCCACAGCTGCCTGGGGCTCATTGGGATTTCTCTGCTCTGGCTGAGCCTGGCTCAGGAAGGAGGGAAGAGCTTTTCTCTTACAGAGCACCAAGGACCCAGCAGAGAAAAGGGGCTCTTTGGGGGATTTTCAGGTGAATGTCCCCAGCTGTTGACTGGGAGCTGTTTGGTAACAGGCAGGGTGGCTCCTGGGACTGAGCTTCAGCCCAAAGTCCTTGAGCTTTGTCTGAGCCACCAGAGCTCCAGAAATGACATTGATAAAACCATGGAGTCGTGGAATCATTCAGGTTGGAAAAGACCTTTAAGATTGTGGAGTCAACATCCCCCAGCACTGTCAGGGCCACCCCTGACCTCTGTCCTCAAGTGCCACATCCACAGTGGTTTAAATCCCTGCAGGGATGGGGACTCCACCCCTGCCCTGGGCAGCTGGGCCAGGGCTGGACACTCCTTTCCATGAAGAAATTTTCCCAAATCCAACCTGAGGCCGTTCCCTCTCCTCCTGTCCCTGTTCCCTGGGAGCAGAGCCCGACCCCCCCTGGCTGTCCCCTCCTGTCAGGGAGTTGTGCAGAGCCACAAGGTCCCCCCTGAGCCTCCTTTTCTCCAGGCTGAGCCCCTTTCCAGCTCCCTCAGCTCTGCTCCAATCCTTTCTTTCCCCTCCAGGATGATTCCTTTGCTCCTGCAAAGCTGCCTCAATATTTCAGGCCTCTTCAGAAGTCCCCGCTCAGAGTTCTGTCCCTGCAGCTGAGCAGCCCAGCTTTGGGAAGGGAAGAACAGCAGAGATGCTGAACCTCCACCAGCACAAAACACTGAATTAAACCCAACCCCTGCATTAGGCAAAGCAGGAAGTGCCATCAGGCCCAGTGATTTCATCTGCAGCCCTTTGTCCCTGCTCCCGAAAATACTCATTAATTACATCATCAAGGCTATTTTTGCCCCGTGCTCTCTGACTCACAGCTCAGGATGGAGCTGCCCTGGGCAGGACGAGGCTGCTGCCTGCAGGATTCTCTTGCATTAGGGGGAAAAAAAAAAGAAAAAAAAAAAAAGAAAGAAAAAAACCAAGAAAAGAAACAATAAAGTCATGCTTGAAATAGAGGAGATATTGTTGAGCAGTGGCAGACAATTCTCCCCGGCTCCCTACATTATAAATGTCCTTTCCGTGCCGAATGGATGGGGAAATAATGGCCTGAGTGGTTCACTTTTGTCTGGCAGGTTTTGTTTTCAGAGATGGGGAGAAAGGAATTCATTTTTAACCTAACGAGATAAAGAGAGATTGCAGAGTGGGGATCAAAAGCTGTGGCAAAGCACATTTGCAGCTCGTGGCCATGGGAATGACCTCCCTCAGCTCCTGTGTCCTCTCCATTTGCCGCTCCCGTGCCTGGGCAGGGAGTTAAACACCCTGGGGGTGTGGGGAGTGACCTTGGTGGCCTCGGCTGTGGCTGTCACCTGCCAGGCACTGTGCAAAGCTGGAGGTGAATCCCTGTTTTCAGCATCCCCCCTGTCCCTGAGGACCAAACCTCCCGGGGAATGTTCATAATCCTTTGCTTCTGCTGGAAAATTGAGTGTAAATAAAATTTCCACCTGCTCCATGAAGCCTTTATTGATGTTGATGAATTTCTTGGGGAGTTTAAGACTCCCTAAACCAAATATTCATTTTCCTTTCTGTTGTTCATTTCCATTTGGATACGGAGGGAAAAACTTCTTTGATGGAAACTTGGGGCTTAAGGCAGCTCCAAGGGCAGAACCTGCTCCCAGAATCTTCCCGTGTCCCAGGAAAGCCTCCCCCAGCCTCTCCATATCCCCGGGGTGTGACTCCACTGGCTGCACCTGAATCCCTCCCAGGCCACAGCCTGGCCCCACGCTCAGCTCATGGCTGCTCTACATCCCTGTTTTCCTATAGAAATCCCCATTTCCCCAGCTTCCTCTGGCCATCCAGCTCACACAGGGAGCCTCTGGATCGACCTCAGGTGCCTCCTGAGCACCTGAGCAGCCAGGAAATGAGATGTTCCTGCTGCTGGATTTTATTCTTTTGGCAGGAATTGATCCCCTCTTTCCTTTCCCTCCCTGTTCTCAACAGAGCTTGAAATTAATTCCCTGCTCTGTGTCCCGATGGACACACAGGGATCAGACCCCTCCTGGTGCCCAGCACAGGGCTCTCCATGCTCCCTGCTCCTCCCAGCTCCTGGGAAACAGCTCATCCTACAGCCTGGAGCTTCCAAACCGGCCCAGTTGTGTCTTAGGGGTGACTTCCCCACCCTCGGGGCCCCTGGGGACAGCCAAGTGCTTCCCTGGGGACAAACAGCACCGACCTGGGCTCTCCATGGCCTCAGGGCTCTTCCCATCCAGCTCTGGACGCTGCCAGAGCATCCCCACAGCTCCCACCCTGGCCCTTGTGCCCCAGGGAAGGGACAGGGACAGGGACACACCTTGGGAAAACCCAGCAGCCTCAGGGATCACTGAGAGCCCATCCAGGCAGGATCCTGAGGGGACAAACCACACGCAGATGAGTGAAGGTTTCAGATCCTTCCCATGCACATCTATCTTGCCTTTAAGAATTGTGCTCCAGCAGAAATTGAAAAGCAACATCCCCAAACTCATCCCATCCCTGAGGAGCCGGAGGTGGCCAGAAAGTGAATTTGTAAGAAATTCCTCTTTTTTTTTTTTTTTTTCTTTCCCTTTTGCTTGTTGATTTTCATCCAAATTGGACTGAAACCAGCAGCATCTTTTTAAATTTATCCCTGAGTAAAAACTCCCCCGGCTTTGCAGCTGCTCCCGAGAAACCATTCCCTGAGGATGGGGGTGGGAAGGGCTGTGAGCAGCACTGAAAGGCTGCTGGGGAATCAGAGAATATCCTGAGCTGGGAGGGACCCCAGGGATCACCCTGTGCACCCCTGGCCCCGCACAGACACCCCAACAACCCACCCTGGGCATCCCTGGGTGTCCAAACACTCCTGGAGCTCTGGCAGCCTCGGGCTGGGACCATTCCCTGGGGAGCCTGGGCAGTGCCTGAACCCTCTGGGGGAAGAACCTTTCCCTGAGATCCATCCCAACCCCCCTGACACAGCTCCAGCCATTCCCTTGTCCTCTCCCTGCTCACAAGGACAAGGATGTCACCTCAGTGTAGGGAATTACCTCATGGAAATTTCCTCATTGACACAACCCCTGTGAGAGCTGCAGGAAAAACTCTGGAGGAAAGTGATACTGAAACCGGCCTGAGAGAAACTCCCTGACACAGTTTTGGGCGTTGGAAAGGATTCCCTCGGGTGCTGTCCCTGGTCACCAGAGCACACAGTGCCTGCAGGCTCTGGGGACACACAGAAGGAGGTGGATTCAGTGGATGCTCCACATCCTGCTTGGTTCTGGATGCTGCAGGTCTTGAGGCCATTCAGGAGGAGAAGAGGAATGGGGGCAGGGGGTCACTGATGATCAGCTCTGGGGGGCTGGACAAATCCCCAGGCAGCACCTCCTGCTCTTGGAGCACCCAGGAGTGTGGCAGTGCCCTCCTCCTGTGCCAGGCTGGGGGCACAGAAGGGATTGCTGCTCTTCCTGATGCCTTCCCACTTAAAGATTTCGGGAGAGATTCCTTAACTGGCCTGGTTTAAGCGGCACTTGCAGCTGCAGGGATTTTGCAGCACCTGGAGAGGAAACCTGGGCCCTCTCTGCCTTCTCCAGATTCCTCTTGAGGCTCCCCCCTCCCACCAGTCCTGAATAATTCCCTGATACTCTCTGGTCATTCCTGAGCTCGATTTGGACTAGGCAGGACTTTTCCTTCAGGTCACCTGTACCTTGTGGAGTCACCAGAGCCAGAACCAGTCCCCTTCAGGAGGAGCCCCGGGGTGCCTCCTCCTCCTCCCCAAAATCCCTGTGCTATTTAAATCCTGTGGATCCAGCCCCAAAGTGTGTGAGCATCATTGGGGATAAATGGATTTCCTTCAGGGCTTTTGTATTCCCAGGGGGTGCTGGAGGTCAGAAGCTGCTGGCAGGGAGGGTGATGAGCTGAGAATGAGGAGAGACCTGGAACAGGGATCAGGGGGTGATCCCTGGCTGCCAGGAGGGTGGGATGTCCCCAAAACCTCCTCAGGTCACAGGGGGCCTCAATAATCTGTGTTTAACTCTCCTGATCCTTCCTGCAGGGCCTGGGAAAGGGCAGAGCTGGGACTGAGCCCAAGGAGGAGCCGAGCTCTGTCCCAGGGACAAAACTGGTGGGAATTCAACAAACCCAACAGAATTCCTGCTCCTGCAGTGCCAGGGAGGGATCTGAGCAGGGATCAATCCAAAGGCTGCACTTGGCTTTGGTTTCAGCTTCTTCATTTCTTTTTCTTAATCGAAATAAACTCAATTTTCTGACCAGCGAGCCCCTGATTCAGGGGATCTTATTTTAAAATATTAAATACCTGGACTGAGGCAACATTTTTATTGAAACAAATTTTGAGCCAAGCAAGGCTGCACCTCTGCCTCTTATTGGGGTCACAAGCTGGAATTGTTTGGTGCTGACAAAAGCAATGAAAGGAAAAAGTCCCTTAAAAAATCCTGGTGCCCACAGCCTTCATTTCCAGCCTGTGCCCGATTGATTACACCCCACATCCCAGCCTGGTGGTGCCAAAGGGGGATCCCCAGCACTGAAATGATTAAAGAAAAGGCTAAATGTGGATTAAAGGAGTTCTGAGCCCTTCCCTGCTTCCCCCTTGCCCAAATTCCTGCTCCAAGCTCAGGTTCTGCTGGACACCTTTGGTCCTTGGGGCTGCAGTGGGGCCTCGGGGAGCTGGGGCTGCTCTGTGACATTCCTGGCACTGGCAGCGCTCCCTGGCATGGAGTTGTTCCACGTGGGGATGGAATTCTGCAGCACACGCAGCAGAAACGTGAAATTGTATTGAGGCATCACTGTAAAACTCAATCTCCCATCCAGGGCCTGGGGCTGCCATAAAGGATCTGTGCTGGAGGAGGGAGGCAAACACGGGGGCCCAGGGCTGATTTAAGGGCCTGAACACACACAGACATCGGCCCCAGCCGGCAGAAATGAGCTCAGGAGCACTCAGGCCCTTCTGTTTCAATTGTTTCTGTGCTCTCCACATAAACACAGCTCAAACACTGGCTTGGAAAAGATGTAAATGCCTCTCAGGGCTGGAGCAGCAGCGAGGCTGAGCGAGGATCTGAAACATGGTTTTGGGATTTCCAGGTGAGTGATGCTCCCTTCCCTCAGCCAGACTGCCCCCAAAGGCTGGGAGGGAGCAGGGGAACTCGGATCCTGCGGGATGTGGCAGCTGGATCAGGGAACTCAGGCTCAGTTTCCCTCACAGCCTCCCTGCACGGACTGGCACTGGGTGTTTACTCCCTGGCTGAGCTTTCACAGGCCTGGCTGGGCTCTGCTGAGCTCCTGGAGGGGATCCTGCTGGATTATCCCACCCAGCTGGGACGTTTCTCTGGGTGCTGGGCCCCAGGAATGCCTTTCATGGAATTACAGAATGGTTTGTGTTGGAAGGGACCCTAAAGCCCACCCAGTGCCATGGGCAGGGACACCTCCCACTGTCCCAGAGTGCTCCAAGCCCTGGCCAGCCTGGCTTTTCCAAACTGAGCAAATTCCTCCTCCAGCAGCTCGGAGCCCTCAGCCTGGGGCCTTTCCAGGCAGAGTTTGTCCCTTTAATGTGTCCCTTTATTGTGGTTTGGTGCCCCCTTTAAATAACAGTCCCTGGGCTCCTGGATTTGGGGCAGGTCTCGTCCAGAAAGGTCCATGGAGGGTCTCCAGCAAGGAAGTCTAAAAGGGAATTACTGAATTTAGGAGAGACTGAAACCTCTCTGCTCCTCTCCTCTTTTCCTCCATCCCCCCCCTATCAAATCACCAACCCTCCCACCCTGGGTGAACATTCCCGAGGAGCACTGAGAGGAATTGGAGCTATTGCTACAACCTGTAATGGAACTGGATTTTGGGGAAAAAAAAAAAAAAAAGCCCTTTGTGCAAAATGGGAAACTCTAATGAGGGAAGAGTAATGCTTGGAAATGGAAATAATCTGTGCTCAAAATGGGGCACTTAAATTCCAGCTTTTGTTGGGTTTAGCTCGGGGTTTGTGCCGTTGTTTTCATGGAACACACTGAGGTATAATAGGAATTTCAGTGATAGGAAATGGAATCCATGTTTTAGGGGTACTTTCATATTTATAGATTACATTTGCTTTTTCAAATCCTCCTGCTTCAGCGTTGGAGAACTGATCTCTGTTTACAGGCAAGGGTTCTGACATTTCCAAAATGAAATTTCCGCTCGGGGAAGGATTTCTGAACTTCTCCGTTCATTCTGATGCAGAAGGAAAATGAATTCCAAAAGGCTGAGGCTCCCAAAAGGACAGGAATTGTGTTTTACCTTTCCTTTTGTGCCTCTGCCCTGTTCCAAGGGCTCTGGGGGAGGTGTGGGCAAGGCGTGGAGGAGAACTTTGGGGGGATAACCCAGAGCCGTGGGAGGTGTTTGCATTGAATTCCGTGGATTTCTGTGGGAAAGAGCAGCCTGGACACCTCTGGGCGCTCATTCCCACCTTCCAGAGAGGCTCCAGGTGTCCATCCCGGCTCTCCCCATCCCTGGGGCAGGGCAGGGCGGGGCAGGGCGGGGCGGGNCTGGACCTGCCCGGAGGTCATCTCCTGCTCACACCAGGGTTGGACCAGACCTGCCCAGAGGTCATCTCCTGCTCACACCAGGGCTGGACCTGCCCAGAGGTCATCCCCTGCTCACACCAGGGCCTGACCTGCCCAGAGGTCATCTCCTGCTCACACCAGGGCTGGGCTGGACCTGCCCAGAGGTCATCCCCTGCTCACACCAGGGCCTGACCTGCCCAGAGGTCATCTCCTGCTCACACCAGGGCTGGGCTGGACCTGCCCGGCAGGCTGGGGGAGTTTGGGGTTTGCAGGAAGGGAAATCCTGCGCCCCAAAAGCAGCAGCAGTACCATGGCTTTGGGGCTGGGTGTTCACAGGAGCTGCCACCTCATCCCTTGAGGGATCAGGGATTGGGGATGGGTCCCCACAGAGCCCATTCCATGCCCAACCCCATCCCAAAGGATCCCAGCTCCCTCAGGCCTCCTTTGCTTTGCTGCCTCTTCCAAAGGCACCCCCCCATTCCTTTCCCTGCTCTCCTCATCCGGAGCCAGAGCTGTCACCAGTCCCTGGGACATATTAATTCCTCTTCTGGATCTATTTATGCAGAAAAAAATACCAGGAATGAGCTGGATGTGGGATGCAGTGGTGGAGGTGGCTGGGCTGTAACTCAGGCTGCTCGGAGATGCTTTACAAGTCCTCTGGAATAGATGGGATATCTGAATTCCAAGTTATTTCCATGACAGGAATGTCACATCTGTTTGCAGGAATTGCTCTCTGGGTTCCACAAACCCCAGCTCAGGACTTCAGAAGGGAAGGCTCTTTGTAAATCACTCCCTTAATCCTGATCTACCCCAGGCAAATCTTTGATTCCCTTTTTTCACAAGCACCAAACTGAATTAGTGAACCTGGGAGAAAACACAGAAAACACAACGGAGCAGGGAATGGATGTGCTGTTTGCTGGGAATGGGAATAATGGGAATGGCCCCTGCACTGAGGGGCTAATGGAGATCCCAGTCCTAGGGTTTATCCATTTGTGTTTATCCATTTGCTGGGTGATTTGAGGGATTTGGGAGCATTTCATATCCCTGGATTTACCTTTGCTTGGCAAGCAAATGAGAAACATGAAGGAAGGGAGAATAACTCAGTCACGGATTTGGGATTTCAGCTGTTCAGGCTCCCAAGAAAGGTGCAGGAGGGGAAAACAATCCCTCTCTTTTCATGCCTGAAGGCAGGAGCTGCTTGAGGGCAACTTCTGTGATTTTGCGTCTTAGAAAAAGGGACATTTCCTCATTTCTGAGCCCAAAACTCCGCTGCTTATTGTGGCTGTCTCCCAGTCACCTCAGTGTGCACCTGGATCCTCCTCAAGCTGCCAAACCTTCTCCTTCCCCTGCTCTGAGTTATTCCCACCAGCAAAAGCAACAGAAGGAAGGTGTTACCCGGTTCTCCATCACAGCTGCTCCAGGAATGCCTCGGGATTCAATCCCTGTTGTGTTCACAGCTGGAGGAAAGGCTGCTCCACAGAGAGCTCCTGCTCCTGGGAACTGCCTTTTCCTGTGGCCTGTCCTTACAAATGAGCTGGATCCATTCCTAACAATGGAGATTTGGGTTGGACATCGGGGAAAACTCTTTTGTGATGGGGCCGGTGAAATACTGGAATAAATTGCCTGGGAATGGGGCAGCAACACCATGAACAGCATCCCTGGAGCTGTGCAGGATGGATTGGGATGAGCATCCCTCAGGAAGGAGCAGCCTGGATGAGCCTTTCCCTGGGAAAGCAAAGACCACTGAGACCCCTCCCAGCCAGGATTTTGTGTTACTTTAGTGCCTGTTGTGATGAACCAGTGGGGATGTCCTTTACTGGGATGTGACATCCAGGGATATCTTTTATGGGCATGAGACATCCAGGGATATCCTTTATCCTTGACCCTGCCCCTGACTTGCCAACACCAGGCCAGGCCTGCCTGAGCCAGGCTTACCAGAGCCACGTCCAGCCTTTCCCTAGATAGCAGAACACCACAAACTTCCCATTTTTGCTGTGTCTCACAGTTTATTTAGCGGGTCCTCGTCTGTTCCCGTGTCCCGCTTCCCTGAATTCAATCTCCAGAGGAAAATCTCAGTCCCAACCCCTGCCCCCTCCCTGGATGGTTTTTGGGCAAAGGCATAAGCCACCAAGCAGCACAATTCCCATGGTCTCATTTTTTGCTAAAATCATCCCTCCTGCCCCCTCTCCTTTGTGTTCCTGTATGGGGATGCTCCACAATCTGCTCCATAGCTTGGGAAGGGATTCATCCCTCAGCACTGCACTGATGATGATGATGATGGTGATGATGATGATGATGATGATGATAATTTCACACTCAAGCACTGCAAGATGGTTTTCATTTGCCACATTTGATGGTTTTCAAATGCCTGTCCCTGATCTTGGGGCAGAGAAATGAGGTTGCAGCAGGAATTCCCAGGTCACACTTGATGTCAGTTAATGAGCTGAGGAATTTGGAGATGGCTGAACATCTGGATTCAGCCACAGCCCAGTGGTGAGCGAGGAAAAGGGATCCCCTGGGACTGGGAACCTGCAGATGCTGACATCAGCAGGGCCTGGAAGGGACTGACCTTGATTTTTTAATAGCTTGGAAAAGCTTCTGTGGCAGGGTCTGAGCAGGGAAGCGTGGAAAGGACAGCAGAGATCCTGTCATGGAATCAAGGAATGGTTTGGGTGGAATGGACTTCACCCAGTGCCACCCCTGCCATGGGCAGGGACACCTCCCACTGTCCCAGGTGGCTCCAAGCCCCAATGTCCAACCTGGCCTTGGACACTGCCAGGGATCCAGGGGCAGCCACAGCTGCTCTGGGCACCCTGTGCCAGGGCCTCCCCACCCTCCCAGGGAACAATTCCTGCCCAATCTCCCATCCAGCCCTGCCCTGGGCAGTGGGAAGCCATTCCCTGTGTCCTGTCCCTCCATCCCTTGTCCCCAGTCCCTCTCCAGCTCTCCTGGAGCCCCTTTAGGCCCTGCCAGGGGCTCTGAGCTCTCCCTGGATCCTTCTCCTCTCCAGATGATCAATCCCAGCTCTCCCAGCCTTTCCCCCAGCAGAGCTGCTCCACCCTCAGATCATCCTGGAGCCTCTTGTGGACTGTTTCCCACAGCTCCATGTCCCTCCTCTTCTGAGGAGTCTGAGCTGGATTTAGGAGCCCAGGTGGGACCCAGAGGGGGCAGAGGGGCAGCATCACCTCTGAGCCTGCTGCCCACAGCATTCCATGGAGGAGCAGAGCTGGCCACACTCTGAGCAGACGCTCTGGGACAAATCCACGGGAGCTGTGAGTGCCAGGCAGCCCTGGCTGTTTCCAGCCTCTCCTGGAAGCACTGAGCTGCTGGAAAATACATCCCTGTCTAAGCTGCTGCCCTCCCCAAAGCCCAGATTGAAATTCAGGAGTCAAAATCCATATTTCAGCCCTGAGATGCAAAATGTGGAGAAATGAAGTGGCCTCTGGTGGCCGAGCTCTCCAGCCCGCAGCCCCACTCTCCAGCCCCCAGCCCTGCCCTCCAAACCCCAGCCCCACTCTCCAGCCCCCAGCCCTGCCCTCCAAACCCCAGCCCCGCTCTCCAAACCCCAGCCCTGCCCTCCAAACCCCAGCCCCGCTCTCCAAAC
>VXBN01015904.1:60320-82317 GCA_013397395.1 Sinosuthora webbiana
CCAAACCCCAGCTCCACTCTCCAACCCCCAGCTCCACTCTCCAAACCCCAGCCCCACTCTCCAGCCCCCAGCCCTGCTCTCCTGCCTGCTCCGTTATCCCCAAACAAAGTTTAATCCCCACCTCCTCTCCCTGAGCAGGAAGCAAAGCACTGAGCACAGTGAGCTGATCCCAAAAACCAGAGGGTGCAACGGGACAGAGCTGGGTCTGAAAGGGAAAAGCAATTCCCCCGGGAGAGACCCAAACCCAGCCATGCACTGATCACAACAGCCTCTGATCTTGGATAAATTAATGTGTGGATCCCTCTGAATCCCAGCTCCGTGTCAGGACTGGTTTGGAATTGGAGGACGGGGAGAAACTCTTTATCCAGAGAAAAAGTCCCTTTCAAGGTCACCTTACCCAAGGTAACTGTCTGCTGTGGGGTGAGGGGATTTGTGCCTGGGGCTGGAAATGCTGTGGGGGGATGGAAGGACGGCAGTGGCTCAGGGACAGAGTCCCAGGAAAATCAGCTGGAGATGGGATGTGACCACACCTTTTATGATTGTTTTAGTTTTTAGTTCAAGGAATAAAACAACAATAAATAAAAAGGGATCATCCCCTTCTCCACAGCTCGGTGAGGAACAGCTCAGAGCTGCCCAAAGCACTCAAACTCTGTGTTTCCTGTGACTCTGAGGGCACATTCCTGGCAGTGTCCCCGGCCAGGCTGGACGGTGTTTGGAGCTCCCTGGGACAGTGGGAGGTGTCCCTGCCGTGGCAGAGGTGGCGCTGGCTGGGCTTTGAGGTCCCTCTGAGGGAATTCCTGACTGGCAGTGAGCTCAGGTTTGGCTCCCTCGCTGTGATCCCAACGATGTCCAAACGATTCTCAGCCGCTGGAAAAAGCAGGTGACTCGTTATTATCTTTTAATTTCCCCTTTCCTTGTCACTCCTGATCCAGCTCCGCACGGAGTCGGTGTTTCTGGACTAAGCCTTTGTTGTCACTTCCTTGGAACAGCCACTCCTGAAATGCCTTCATTGCTTTGACATTTCTCAGCTGCTTTCTGCATCTCCCAAGAACTTCATCAGCTCTCCTGGAGTTGTGTGATCACAGCAAATATCCACGGCTTTAATTCCTTTATTCACATCCTCCCTGTGATCAAGGAGCTGAAAACCCTCTTTGTTTTGAGCAGAGCTGCTGGTGACATGTTCCCTCCCACCCTTCTCTCACTGTGCAGTTTTGTCTTTTTGTTCAGAGTTATTTGGGTTTTGACTTCGGGGTTTTTTTTATGGAGACTGAAGAACACAGGAGGAGCTGGAGCCTTCCTGGAAAAACATGGGAAAATCCAAAGCTTATTTTTTATTTCCAAAGTTTCAGGTTCACTTGGGGTTCTTTGGTCTGTCCTGGCTCTGAACTCTACTCACTTCACAGACAATTTAAATTTAGAGTCTTATACTATACATTGGTTCCAAATCCCTGTTCCTTCTCCAGAAGGAAGATTCCAGCTGGATCATGGAGAGCCCATTTGCATGTGGAGATATTTGGAACCAGACCTTTGGATTGGGCCCCAAATGGACTGAGGGCCCCATATCGAGTAGACTTCCATGGAATCACAGAGTCCCAGGATGGTTTGGGTGGGAAGGGACCCCAAAGCCCACCCAGCAGCACCCCTTGCCTTGGGAAGGGACATTTCCCACTGGACCAGGACGCTCCAAAGCCCATCCCGTCTCTCCCAGGGCCATGTGGTGAGGAGCAGATGTTCCTGTCCCCGCACTGATGGTGCCAGTCCGCCAGAGATGGCCGCGTTGTGACAATCGTGCCGATTTCTGGATGTCACCGCGGCGCCCCCTCAGCTCCAGCTGGGAGCAGACCCCATCCCCTCCTCCAGAGACCCCCAAATCCAGGCTGCTGAGTTCCCACAGGAGCTGCTGCTGTCCCCAAGGCTGACCCTTGTGGCGCCCAGCAGAGCGCAGGGACAGGCGTGTGGCAGCCTGTGGGGACGGGCACGTTTGGGGCCCTGGCACTCCCTCCACGGGAGGCTCAGCCAAAGGCACCGTGTGGTGCCTATAAATTCCCGTGGTTTCCATGGCTACGGGGCTGCGAGCAGCAGAGAGGGAGAGCTCTGACTGCCCCGACAGAAACGCTCTGGGGTGATCCCTGCGATCCCTCCTGGCTCCAGAGCCGATGGATGCGCTGGGGCAGCAGGTCTGAGCGAGCTGCCGGAGGCCTCGGGCACAGCCCCGGGGTCAGGCTGTGCCAGGACAGGAGCCCTGCAGGACCGGGAATTCACATCCCAGGGAGGGACCTGGGGCTGCTCTGGGGACAAGCTCAGTGTCCCCCCGGCCTGGCCCCGAACACCAGCCCAGCACGGGGGACGTGGAAAAGGCTCCCCTTCACCAAGGGGAAAAGCAAAATCAAAAGCAAAGCTGGGATCCCCTGCCAGGAGGAGCTGAGCAGCTCCCAGTGCTCCGAGACTTTGGGGATCAAAGGGCCCTTCCCAGGCCCTTTCTTCTGCCTTCCCAAAGTCAGGCCCTGCCCAAGGCTGACAATGTGCAGGCACTGAAACTGCCAGACAAAGGGAGCAGCCAGGCTCAGGCATCTCATTCATCCTGACATTATAAATCCAAAGGTTGGAATTGCTGCTTCTCTCTGCCTGGAAAGCCCTGGCTCTGAAATCTATGGATTTTTCCCCACTCGTTACATTTCCATTATCAGGGAAGTACAATGGGCTGTGCAAACATTGCTGCTTTGCTGTGCCCTCAGTCCCCAGGGGATCCCAAACCCCCTGATCCTGCCTGAGCCATTCCCAGCACTGTCTGCCCCCGATGGGAGCCAGGCTCAGGCCAAGGAAGGGACACTGGGGCTGTGACAACCTTTCCTTATCTTTCCTACAAATATCCTGGGCATGGAAAAGCAGTTTTTGGCAAACAAGAACTGCATGTGAAATACCCTGGATGCCATTCCCACCCCAGGACTCCCGGGCACTGAAGTCTCCCTACCTGGATGATGAATGGACTGGGGTAAGGCTGAGCTCAGGCTGGGGTCGGCCAGTCCCCTCCTCTTAGCACACCTTGAATTCCAGCCTAAAACTGAGCTGGAGAACTGATTTTAGCAGTCTGAACATGAACCTCAGCTCTCAGAGAGCTGATCCCAAAGTCAGCAGAACCAGGCTTGGCTTTTTGATGAGTTAGCAACAAAGTCCAGTTTTATTTCAAGGGCTTTTCCAGGAAGAGTTTGAAAGATGAGGCCCTGTCGGCCTCAACAGCGCCCTGGGGAGGCTCTGCTGCCACTCGACGAGAGAAGCAGAGCTCTACACCCCCTGCTCTGCCCAAGCTCCCACCTGGGCTCCTCCAGCACCATTCCCCAGGGCAGGAATTCCAGGTTCAGCAGCTGGGCTTTGGAGAGCTCCAGAGGCAAGAGCTTATGGCTGAGCTGCTGGAAATACAGGGAATTAACAGACAGGTACTGAATTTTCCCGGCAACCCCCCTGAGCCCAGATGAGAAATGCCAGAGGTTCCTTTGGAGGGGTTTGCAGCAGGAATTGACAGCACTGCTGCCGAGGTCACTGTTA
Organism: Sinosuthora webbiana; assembly: GCA_013397395.1. Taxonomy (NCBI): domain Eukaryota; kingdom Metazoa; phylum Chordata; class Aves; order Passeriformes; family Sylviidae; genus Sinosuthora; species Sinosuthora webbiana. The sequence goes on from VXBN01015904.1 coordinate 63,864, forward strand.
AACCAAAGCTCCACTCCAAGGCTAAGCCAGAGCTGCCAGATAAGCCAGGACTGTTCCCAGCCCTGGCTCCAGGGGTGATCTTTAAGGTCTGTTCTGACCCACACCAGGCTGGGATTCTGTGGATTTATTTTAATATTCCCATTGTTGTATTTTATTTTATTTCATTTCTGGGTCGGTTTCCTGCCCATTCCCTGAGCTGAGTTGGGAAATAGCCACAGAATCAGAACTGGGAGGAACGGGACCACCTCATGCAGATCTTTTTCAGCCAAGCTCAGAGGTTTTCCTGTTTTTCTTTCTCTCAATAATTCTCAATTCCCAACCTGTATTTTCCCTGTTATGGGTTTAACTTTCTTGGTCTGTGGAAACAATCTGGGGGATGGGGCGGGGGGGAAAGCAGAAAAAAAAATAAACCCCAGGATGTGCAATGAAACCTTTGCCAACGCTGGTTCCTGCCTTTGTCTCATCCTTCACCTGCCCCTGCTGTGCTCCATTCAAGAGTCACTCTCTTAAACTTTCTGAGGCGAGGAATAAAAGAGAAAATTCCGATTCTTCTGCAAACACAAGCCCTGAGCACAATAAAACCCCGGCTGCATTTCCTTGCATCGATTGGGAGGTGTTAACTGCGAGCGCTGAACAAATGTCTCCGCACACACCAGTGCTGGGATCCGGCTCAGGAATGTCATCTCCATTTCAGAACATGGGGAACGGCGACTTTTGGGAATGCTCAGCCCTTCACTCATCCCATCCCCGTGTTTGTTTTGTTCTCTGCCTTCCCTGGGAAGAGGCTCCAAGGCTCTGTTATTTTTAGTCCCGGAGTTCTGAGTTTGCTGCCAGGGGATTCGCAGGGAGCCAGCGGGACCAGCCCTGGCACACACAGCTCCAGGGGAGGGGGATTTGGGAGTGGCCAGGACATTTTCACTTGGAATGGTCCATGGAGGACATGGCGTGGTGTGGAACCCCTGGGGCCGGGCTCTTCCCCACTCCTGGCTCGGGGAGCCTTGGCCCCAGCATCCCAAAGCAGGAGCTCACATCTATCTCCAGGCAGCAAAGGAAATGGAGGCTCTAAAATTTCAGTGGCTGAGTTTGTGGTCAGGACATCAAAGAGGCACCTCAGGAGCTGCTTGAGCTCCAGCAGTTCCTCCCTTCAGAGGCTTTTCTCTCCAAGATCCCGTTGCTTTTCCCATTTCCTGAATTTCCTGATTTCCTGAAGCTCTCCTTGTCCTCCAGCATCAGACCTGAAGAGCCCCTGCTACAGGTGAGGCAGGGCTTGGGCAGAGAATTTAAACACAAGGAACAAAACTCTGCCACCCTCAGGGTTGGCCTGGGACACTCAGTCACTGCCAGAGCCTCAGACTTCCCCAGATGGTTCAGACAGACACTTCCACAGAATCCTGGAATGGTTTGGGTGGGAAGGGACCTTAAATCCACCCATTCCCACCCCTGCCATGGGCAGGGACACCTCCCACTGCCCCAGGCTGCTCCAAGTCCTGTCCAACCTGGCCTTGGGCACTCCCAGGGATCCAGGGGCAGCCACAGCTGCTCTGGGCACCCTGTGCCAGGGCCTCCCCACCCTCCCAGGGAACAATTCCTGCCCAATCTCCCATCCAGCCCTGCCCTCTGGCAGTGGGAAGCCATTCCCTGTGTCCTGTCCCTCCGTCCCTTGTCCCCAGTCCCTCTGCAGCTCTCCTGGAGCCCCTTTAGGCCCTGGAAGGGCTCTGAGCTCTCCCTGGATCCTCCTTTTCTCCAGGTGAGCACCCCCAGCTCTCCCAGCCTGGCTCCAGAGAGGCTCCAGCCCTTGGAGCAGCTCCGTGGCTTCCTCTGGAGTCACTCCAGCAGCTCCAGGTCCTTTTTGCCACAACTCTTTCTCAGACACCTGAGAGAAGCAAGCAGCACCATCCCCTTTTCAGAAATAACCCCCAATCTGGTGTTTTTAGGACCTGGATAAATCCAGTTCTGCTAAATGCAGCTCTCCCCACTGAAGTCACCACTGCCTTTTTAGCAGCCCTGTTCTGCAGTGCCTGCAGCAGCTCCACGAAATTCCTGGGACAGTGCAGGGGCCCTGCCTGAGCCTGGCCTTGACTTCCAGCCAGGCACCAATGATGGACGTGCTGGAGCAGAAAGGAAAAGCTCCACGCTCCCTTCAGGAGCTGTCAGCCAGAAAGGAAGGAGCACATGATCCATTTTGGGCACAAACCCATTTCCTAGGCCAAGAAAGAAAACAAATATGGTAATTCGTAAAAAAAAGGGGGCAGGGAAGGAGGAGGACTCGGGTTTATTTCTTGCCTTGCCTCGAGAGAGAAGTGCCAGCTTTCATCTTCTTCCCTCCTGCTTTTCCTGGTGCTTCTCTGCCCCCCTTTTCCGAGTTCCTGAGGAATTGGGAGCAGGCTCCCAAGCCCCAGCTGTGCTGTGTGCCAGGGGACAGGGATGGCAGGGGTGACACGGGGCCAGCCAGGAGCTGCAGAGGCCACGTTGGGCCAGCAGCGGGGCAGGGCTGGCCCTGCGTCCCTTGGGGACACGGGGGTGACACCAGGGCTGCCCCTCTCCCCCCCACACCCTGCTCTGCCTCCTCCTGGCTCCTCAGGGGCTCAGCTCAGCAATGAGAGCCACAAAACACAGACAAGACCCACTTCCAGCCTCGGACTGGGAGGATTTTCCAAACCAGAGAAGCCTGGAGAGCTCCAGATCCCAGGGGAGGTGGCTCAGGCCCTCCCCTCATCACTGCAGGGGTCACAGGAGCATCCCAGGATGTGGATTTATCACACACCCCTCGTATGCAGAGGGGGACAGTGGCAGCATCACACCCCTTATCCACTTTCTATTCCTGAGGAAAAGAATGGATTCAATGACCAACAAACAACACTTGATATTAATTGATCTTCTCTGGTATTCGGGGATGCTGAAAGCTGGCAGAAAAAGAACTTTTAGGAGCTGAGGAGGAGCCTTCCTGAGCCAATTGCTGCAGTCTGAGCTCACCTCTGCAGGTGGCACTGGGAGTTGAGCTCTATTTTTGTGAAAGTTTCAAGACTCCAAGGCATGTGATGAGATTCAGCTTCCAGCTCAGTAACTTCAGCACTGCCGACAAAACTTAAAAATAACACCTCCCCTCCAGCTCCCAAACTCCCCAAATCAGTCACAAAGGAGGATCTGGCAAATTTTCCATTTAAAAGGCAGCTGCTTCCAAAGGCGAGCTCCAGATCTCGGACAAAGTGGCTCTGAAGTTTTGGGGGATGCAGAACTCCCCAGGTGGCTCCTGGGGAGGTCATTTCAGGCTCTTTCCCCCAGCAGCAGAGGAGCAAAACTTTTCCAGGGATCGGGGCTGGTGAAGGGGAACGATCCTGGGGAGGAGTTGTGTGCTGGAGGCAGAGCTGAACGAGGAGTTCTGCGTGTTTGGACTTGACACCGCTGCTGGAAAAGGGATTTTATTCCATCCCTGATTCCTTCAGATTGGCCAGGCCTTCCCCCACACCTGGGGCTTCCACAGCTCTTCCCTTTGTTGGAGAATGGAGCCCAAATCCCCAGATCTTCAGCAGGGAAGCTGAGGCATTCCAGGCCCAGCTTTTCAGTGGATCAGCAGGCTGGGAGGGGTCCTGGAGGAACCACAGGATCCCAGAGTCCCAGGCTGGTTTAGATCAGAAAGGACTTCAAAGCCCATCCAGTGCCACCCGTTTATCCGAGCAAAATGACAATATTATTTTTAATTAATTATAATTAATATCTGCTTGCTAATGAACAAATAACTGTCCCAATGCAATCCCAAGCAATCCCCCTGATCAATGAGTTATCGATGTCTCCTGTCATTGACGTCCCTTGGTTTTACTGATTTTTTTTTTATCATGTGAAGAACATTTCAGGAATGTTCATTTTTCACAGTCACCCAGAGCCTCTTTTAGGTGCTTTTTTTTCTCCTTGTGTGTGTGTTAAGCTGAAAGCAAATTCCAGCTCCCACTTCCAGCACTGAGCCCTGCCTTTCTGAGCTGCACAAACCTTCCAAGGATTTTCAAGGTCTGACTTTGCCTCCAGACACGGCCCCGGCAGGTTCTGAGTGGAACTGGGGCAGCTCAGTGTCCTGCAGGAGAAAACTCCACTGGTCTGCTCAGAAATCCCACTGTCCTGGCCGGGAGGAAAACCCCGGCAGTCTGTGGGATCTGATGGAACTGGGCAGGTTTAACACAATGGAATAACACATTCCCAAAACCTGCCTCAACAGGGATGCAACAACACATTCCCAAAATCCAGCTCTTGGCTGTGCTTGGAGCTCAGGAACCCTCTCTGGATGGAGTGTCCACAGCCTCACGATCGGGCTGCTCCCATTTTACCTCCTGGCCATGTCCTTTTCCCAGCTGTTCATGTCCTTTTATCACCTGGCCCTGTTCTTTTCCCACCTGGCCATGTCCTTTTACTGCCTGGTCATGTTCTTTTTCTGCCTGGCCACATCCTTTTCCCCCCTGGTCATGTCCTTTAAGTGCCTACCCATGTCCTTTTATCACCCAGCCATGTCCTTTTCCCACCTGTGCACATCCTTTACCTGACAGATCCATGGCTGTGATTGTCACTGGAGACAAAAGGATGTGGCACCTGCTCCCAACAATTCCCCCACCTTGTTTGTGATCACTGAACTTGTCCCTGCTTCCCCCACCGGGAAAGAGGAAAAACAAGGAGCACATTCTGCTCGATGTATCCGTGCAAAGAAAGCATCGGCTGGAGCACATCCCCCAGGCAGGGAGGAGCAGGAATTCCCGGCCATGGGAGGCTCTCAGTCAGTGCCAGAGGGGCGGAGGAGGGAGCTGAGACTGAAATTGTCAGCGGAGAGTGCTTGGTGCCACTCTGCTCCTCTCGCAGAGCAGCTCCTTCCCCGTTCCCGCTCACACTTCCAGCTCAGAAATAGCCGAGTCCCTGTCCCTGTCCCTGGCAGGGAGGTGCCACCCTCGGGGGCTGCATTCACTCAGCTCCACAGCCTGTCCCCGTGGGAATGTCACCTGAGCTGAAGGATGCTCTGGAGAGGCTCAGGACTCACTGCCTGGGCCCAGGGGAACCTCAGGAGTTTGACCCTTCCCCTCCTTTCCCAGCTCCAAGGGCTCTCCCCTCTGCTCCCATTCCTGCTTTCTTAGAGGTGAAAGGGACCTAAACACTCCCATAACAGGGAAGATCCATAATCTGTCCCTAACAGGGAAGCTCCAGCTGCATGTTCAGCGTTTGAACACCTGCTCCTCTTTCCAGAGCGAGCTGAAATGCCACCAGAACTCCGAGGTGTTCCCATTCCGGGAGTTTCTCCCTGTCATGGCATCAGCGCTGCCACCCCAGGCCGTGCCCTGTGTGGTCCCTTCTGCTCCATCCCTGCCCGGCACTGAGGCCCTCTCCTGGCAGTCAGGGGCTGGGATGGCCCTGGGAGCTGGGATGTCTCTAGAGCTGGGATATCTCTGGGAGCAGGGGTGTCTCTGGAGCTGGGATGTCTCTGGAGATGGGATATCTCTGGGAGCAGGGGTGTCTCTGGAGCTGGGATGTCTCTGGAGATGGGATATCTCTGGGAGCAGGGGTGTCTCTGGAGCTGGGATGTCTCTGGAGATGGGATATCTCTGGGAGCTGGGATGTCTCTGGAGCTGGGATGTTCCTGGGAGCTGGGATGTCTCTGGAGCTGGGATGTCATCTCTGGGAGCAGGGATGTCTCTGGAGCAGGGATATTTCTGGAGCTGGGATATCTCTGGAGCTAGGATGTCTCTGGGAGCAGGGATATTTCTGGAGCTGGGATATCTCTAGGAGCAGGGATATGTCTGGAGCTGGGATGTCCCTGGGAGCAGGGATGTCTCTGGAGCTGGGATGTCTCTGGGATCAGGGATATCTCTGTAGGAGGGATATCTTTGGTAGCAGGGATATGTCTGGAGCTGGGATGTCCCTGGCAGCAGGGATGGCAGTGGGCTGCAGGCAGAGCGCTCCTGCCAGCCGTGATCACGGCGCAGTGACAAACGAGGGCTGAAGCTTTGCTCGGGGCCAGGTCGGCTCCGGGCTCGGCTGCCCAGCGCTGGCAGAGCGGGGGGACAGGAGAGCACCTGGCGGTGTCACACGAGGAGCGGCTCCTCAGCCGGGCTGCCAGAGACAAACACCAGCCGAGGGGAGTGAAAAGGAGACACGGGCTTGTGCCGCAGGTTAATTAACCCGGGAGGTCATCAGCACCTGGCTGAGCTCTGCACCAGCTCATTACGAGCTTTCTGACAAATTGATTCCTTTTTGTTCTCTGTCTTCCCACAATGTGAGAAAGGCTCCTGGCTGGGGTGGGAGCTCTGTCCGGCCCTGGCAAAGGTTGGGACCGTGCCGGGAGCTCTGTCCGGCCCTGGCACTGGCCAGAGAGTCCCGGCAGGTCAGGGGAGGGGGCAGAGGGGACGGGGCGGAGCAGCGGCGCTGGGGACAAAGGCTTCTGTTAAATCCCACTAAATGAGCTCTTCATCAGCTTGTTGATGAGGAGCAGAGGGGGGACTCCCGCCAGACAAATGCACTTCCATGGCCCCGAGTCTTTCCCAGTATCTCCCTGCGGCATTTCCCCACTGCAGCTCAGCCTGGGAGCAGCAGGAGGAGCGGGGAACTGGGATCAGCCAGGGCTGGGCTCATCCTCTCCTCCCCTCGGGACTCAATTGTCCCCTGTCTTTGGTTCCTTTCTTGGCTGAAGCTCCCCCCGTGTCCCTTAGGAGGATCCTGCCTGTGGCATTCCCACTGGCATTCCCATTCCCATGCCTGTTCCCTTTCCCATTCTCGTTCCTGTTCCCATGCCCCTTCCCATGCCCATTCCCGTTCCCAGTGCCGCCCAGCTCAGATGGTTCCCCAGGCACGAGGCCAGTTCTGTGTTTTGTGTCTCGTTTGTCGAGGGCTTTTTTCCCTTTAATCTCGGTAATTAAAGCCCGCAGCTGCCACAGCTCCAGGAGCAACAGGAGGAGCAGCATCCAGCCCCCCCCGCATTCCCACCTCCCTCCCCTGCCCTGCCTCCCGCTGTTGATGCTCTCAGGTGCCACACTCCAGCTGGGTGGTGGGACTTGTGAGGGAAACACCAGACCTGGTGCTGGGCTCAGCCGATTCCCGGGAATTCGCCGGGGCGGCGCAGACGCCGCGGAGCCCGGGGACGAGGGCTGGAGGCAGGGAAAGGAAACGTTCCGTTTGTGCTCTGGTGAGCTCAGCGGTGCCACGATGTGTCCTTGCTCCAGCGGCACGAGCCCCGTCCTTCCCAGGGCTCAGCAGCGGCCGCACGCCAAAGGAAGGGGTGATGGAGGAGAGGAGCTGGAACCGCGCTGACAGCTAGGCAGCGATTCCAGGGAATTGGCTGCCGTGGTTTGGAGCCCTTCAGCCGCTCCCGGGCCAGATGAGATCACTCACTGCTCTCCCACTCCTTCCTAATGAGCTCGGTGCTAATCAATGCGGTGAGGGGAGGGCCCCATCGCTCCTGCACGGTGCAGGGATGCAGCAGGTTCACCCCGGGCCGGAGGAACGGCCACAGCCCCGGCTCAGGAAACACAGCGAGACTTCAGCTCTTCCCAGGAAAGCAGCCCGGCCATGGACACGCAGTAATTCCACTCTTGTTTGATCATGGAGTTGTTTCCTTGTACTCTGTCTACACAGAGGGACCAGGCATCCATCTTCCAGCTGGAGGAATGCCGGGCAGGGATGGGATCCATGGCCCCAAATGCCAGGCAGGGATGGGATCCGTGGCCCCAGATGCCAGGCAGGGATGGGATCCGTGGCCCAAATAATGCAGGAGTGGAGATGGACACAGGGAACAGGAGCTGTGATGCTGCTGAGCACGGCCAGGGCCAGGAAGTTGATCCGAGGGTGGGAAACCTCTGCCATGAAGCCAGGCCAGGAATGCTGGGTGTGTTCAGCTAGAGAGGAGAACTCCAAGGAGAGCTCAGAGCCCCTGCCAGGGCCTAAAGGGGCTCCAGGAGAGCTGGAGAGGGACTGGGGACAAGAGATGGAGGGACAGGACACAGGGAATGGCTCCCACTGCCCAGGGCAGGGCTGGATGGGAGATTGGGCAGGAATTGTCCCCTGGGAGGGTGGGGAGGCCCTGGCACAGGGTGCCCAGAGCAGCTGTGGCTGCCCCTGGATCCCTGGCAGTGCCCATGGCCACGCTGGACATTGGGGCTTGGAGCCACCTGGGACAGTGGGAGGTGTCCCTTGGCACAGGGGTGGCACTGGGTGGGCTTTGAGGTCCCTTCCCACCCAAACCACTCTAAGATTCCATTATTTCTGCTCTAATCCTCCAGGTGATGAGCCCAGAAATCCTGAGCAGGATCCAGCTTTTCCAAGTGTTCCCACATCAGCAGCTTATGAGAGATTCCTGCCCCTCAGAGGAATTTCAGAGTCTGGGGGTGGTTCTGCCCTCCACACCTCAGGGAGCACAAACTCTGCCCTGGGCTGCACTCTCAGAGCTCCAGGTGAGCCTGAGAATCTTTTGTTTGAATGTCCTGCAAATGAGGGTGGGGAGACAGGGAAGAGCATTCCCCTGGAGTGAGTGGGGATCAAGGGGGGTGATAGAGGAATGTGGCTGGAGATGAGCCTGAGCAGGGGTGTGTGGCTCTGTTAAATGCCTGAACGTTGCTGCAGTTCTAATCCTCCTTTCCCTGCCCACTTTCCGATTTCTCCAGGACTGAATGATGGAGGTGAAGTTTTAGGGGTCTCTGAGGCACTGATGGGTCCCAGGGGAAATGTCCAAGGAGGGAAAGATCTTTCCTGACCCTCAGAGGGACTGCAGGAGCCCCCATCCTCAGCAAAGACCCCAAAAGCCAAAATAAATGATAAATCAGCCAAACCAAACCATCTCCATTTTCAGATGCACCATTTCTCCATTTTGTAAGTATTTTTAAGAAGAACAAACATTGCCAGCAAAGGAGAAATCAGTTCTGGTAAAGGCCTATTTCACACACACACACACACACACACACACACACACACACACACACACCTCCCCACTTGGCCTGGAATCAGCCTTAAAACTCTTCAACATTTTTGATATTTCTTGCCTCCAACCAGCTCCAGCCTGTGTGCTCCCGAGTCCTTCAGTCTGGAAGTGCCACCACCCAGAGAAGTTCCTTCTCCTGTGTCACTTGTCCCCCTGCTGATCCTCCTTCCATCCCTTTATTGCACAGGTGGCTCTGGAGCTGCCACAGGGACACGGCAGGAAACGTGTCCCAGGGCAGACAAAAGGGTTTGTGTCCTCCTGGAGCAGCTCAGGGAGCAGGGAGGGGAGGAGGAAATCGGCCACTGAGGGAAGTTTGGTGTTTTTCCTTCCTGCAGAGACATCACCGCAATTCTGCCCGGCGTGATGGAAATCCACTGAGGGGGCTGGCTCAGGTCCTGCAGCTTTATCGACACAAATGATCTGATTTCAACCTCGGTGTTTCCTCTGGGGCAGGAAGGAGAGAACTGAGCGTTGCTGTGAGTGAGCAAAGGAGCTGAGCAGCCCCAGAGGGTTCCTAGGGTGGCATTCTGGGGTCGGGGAAATGGGGTTAATTGATGAACGAGGCTTGGTAAAGCTGTGCCTTTGCCCTTTGGCTGGGGTGGGGCTCGGATCTCTCCCTTTCCCAGGAATGGGATGTGTGGGAAAGAAATGTTTCTACTTTTTAGCAAAAAAAACCCCTCCAGAAATAAATGAAAAAAAATCAGAAAATTGGAGAGGTTTTGTTCCAGCCATCAAAAATCCAGAGTGTTGGAATTTTCTGCTTCAAACCACTTAAGGTGTTCCTTGATTAAAATTCTGTTTCCTTTCAGCACAAACATTCTGGATTTCTAAAGTCTCTCATTGTAAAGGCAGCTCCACTGTGCTCCCTCTTAGGGTTTTTGGTGCAAAGAATCCCAGGCAGGTTTGGGTTGGCAGGGAATTTAAAGATCATCTGGTTCCATCCCCTGGCAGGGACACCTCCCACTGTCCCAGGCTGCTCCAAGCCCCATCCAGCCTGGCCTTGGGCACTGCCAGGGATCCAGGGGCAGCCACAGCTGCTCTGGGCACCCTGTGCCAGGGTCTGCCCCCCCTCACAGCCAGGAATTCCTTCCCAGCACCATCCTAAATTTCCTCTCTCTCAGTCTGGACCCATTCCCCCTGTCCTGTCACCCTGGTTCCCAGTGCAGATTCCATTTCCAGTTCCCCTGTAACTCCTCCAGACACTGAAATTTTTGCCATGAGGACCCCACACAACTTTTCCTTCTCCAGGCTGAGCAGCCCCAACCTGCTTAGCCTGAGTTCTGCTCCTTAAGCAGCATCGTTCCAAACCAATTTAATTGAACGTTAATGAGCAAAGGAATGGTGCTGAGCCCTGAGTGCGGGTGCTGAGCCCTGCACGTGTCACCTGACATTCCCAAATATTCCTTGGGACCTTTAAACACCCCATCAACCCCTGGGATGGGAATTTCAGAGTGGGTTTGCTCAGCTGGGACCTGACCAGGCAAAGTTCCCGACCCTGGAGCCCATGGGCAGCTAACAGGTGACCGGACAAGGGAATCACCTGGGGAGGTGCCAGCAGAGTTCAGGTGGGATTTTGGGAAAATTTCTTCACTGGGAGAGTGTTAAACCCTGAACAGGCTGCCCAGGGCAATGGTGGAGTCCCCAGCCCCTGGAAATGTCCAAAACTCAACAGACGTGACACTTCATGATGTGGTTTAGTGGGAATGGTGAGATTCAGTCCAAACCTGGATTTGAAGGACTTGGAGGTTTTTCCAGTCCTTAATGATTCCATAACACACAGGATCTTTCATCCACTGAAATCTGTTCTCCTCCACACTTACTTCCCCAAGATTCCCCATTCCCCCCACTCCACTCATCCTTCCCTGACCTCTCCTTCCAGCCCAGCTCCACACCTCCTATGGGACCCTGCACCTTCCCGAGGAACAGAGAGGGAATGACAGCAGGGATTTGGTCTCCACAGGGCACAGAACCTCCCTAAAAAAGCTGGATCAGGTCCAAGGAGCATCCCAGGAACCCGGTGCTGCCCCAGAGCATCAGTTCTCTCTCGGGCAGGGTTTCTCTGAGCTGCAAAGAGCTCCGTGTGCAGGAACAACATCAAAATCCAGTTAAAGGGTGGGAAGGAGGAAATAAAACCTCAGCCAGACACAGACGTTAACTCGGTGCTGTCTTCATGCCCATTCTCCTCACACATATCCACAGATCTTAATTTACTGCCACTAAAAGCCTCTTAGGAGAAGGAAAAAGTCCTTCCAGGCTCTTTGTCTATTTGTGATAAGGCCATGAGCATCTACATTAGCAAAATCCAAAAAAAAAGAGAAAGGGTTTAACATTATTTTAATTAAAATGTGATGGTACAATTGTTTAAGGAGATAAAAATAATTCTCATTCATTTTAATTAGGCTTCATTTTTGCATGCCTGGAGCATCTCCTCCTGTGCCGGGGCTCTGGAACATTCCTGACTCCTCCTGCCTCTCCCATCCTCTGATCCCATCCAGCCCCTTACCCCTGACCCTGCCAAGGAGGCTGGGATGGGAATGTGGGGAATAAAGAGAGGAGAATTCCTGTGCCATGGAGAGTCAGAGCTCTCAGTGTTTGCCACACTTCCCCCCGCAGGGAGGGGATGCAGGGAATGCAGCACATTCCCAGAGCAGCTGTGGCTGCCCCTGGATCCCTGGCAGTGTTCAAGGCCAGGCTGGACATTGGGGCTTGGAGCAGCCTGGGATGGTGCGAGGTGTCCCTGCCCATGGGAGGGGGTGGAACAAAATCACTGTCAAGGTCCCTTCCAACCCAAACCATTCTGGGATTCTGTGAAAAGGGAGAAACTGGGAGCCCCATGTCTGGGCATGAAGGATTTGGGTGTTGCTGTAAAGGAGCGAAGGAGCTGAGCAGCTCCAGAGGGTTCCTAGGATGGTGCTTTGGGGGTTAGAAAAATGATTTTAATTCATAAACAAGGCTGAGGGAGCTGAGGGAGATGGGGGAGCTGGGGGAGCTGGGGGAGATGAAGGAGCTGGGGGAGCTGAGGGAGCTGAGGGAGATGAGGGAGCTGAGGGAGCTGAGAGCTGTCAGCTCTGCTGTCTGCTGCCATCACAATCTGTTCCTGCTTCACAGCAAACAGAGCAGGGAGAGGGATGGGTTTGCCAAGCTGGACAAGGCAGCCAGGCAGTGTGAGGAGAAAAAGTGGGAATATCTCCACAGTCCCTGTGCTGGCTGGGCGCTGGGAAGGAGCAGGGAGCAGTCTGTCAACAGGGCTGGGGACATATGTGGTGGGAGAGGCGTTTGCTCATGCAAACACTGTTCAAGGAGGGAACGAGGGCTGCCCACATGCCCTCAGCCAGCTTTGTGCCAGCTCAGGGATATGGGTCAGCCTGTGCCTCAGGGCTTTGGCCAGGAGCATCACAGGATGGGTCTGCTGGATCACAGCCCTTGTGCCTGGAGGATATTCCTTGTGCTGGGACTGAGGTTGATGCACCGTGGATGATAAAACAGCAATTCCCAAAAAGCTCAGGTGCGATATGGGGAGCCCAGGCTGGGCTCCAGGTTAGAACTGGTTTTAACTGGCAGCTGAACACCTGATTTTGGGTGGTGGGGACAGTGTCAGGTCAGGGTCTCAAATCTAAGCGCTCCCACCATTCCAGGGCCCCCCACACTGGAAGGTACCAAAGGCACGAAAGCTTTTGCAAACCTGGCATCTCCTCCAAAATCCCTGTTCCTGAACCCTTCAGGCTGGAATCTCCCTGAGTCCCCCCAGCTGCTGGGCACGGCTCCAGCAGCAGCCACAGCCCCACTGGGGTGCCCTGGCCAGGGCAGGACCACGTCCCCTAACAAATCACCCCCACGTTAACTTTAATTGGACACAGAGGCAATAACCCCCATCCCCGTGCCAGTGGCTGATTTTGTAGTTCCCGTTCCCAGAGGATCCATTAGAGGCATTGCAGGAGACAATGAAGCAATAATTCCTCCTCCAGGTGCTGTCCTCCCCTGACATTCTCATTTCCTTCTGCTCCCCACACCAAGACAAAATCCTGATGGGCTTTGCTGATACCGAGCTTGCAGAACTGCAAGCTCCCCCTCCCACACCGATTTAATTTCTCAAATTGTTCTCCCCATTGCAAATATTTTCTGCTTTGTAACAGCTGAGGTTTGAAAACAATGCTGTGTGCACAGATACAGAGCCCTTCTCTTGTTTGCTTTGATTCCTCCGGAGAAAATAGAACTGATTCATTTATTCATTGCATATAAATTCACCAACTGTTTGACTCTTCTTTTTTTAATCGTCGTGGCACAAACAACCCACAGTTTAATTTTTACAAGTTTCCCCATTACTCAGACCTGCTAACCGGGCCATGTGAGATCCGAGGTGCTCTTCAGTTGTTTACTGATCAGTCGTTTTCCCTAGAATTCCTCACCCATCTCTTGTGGCATCATTTCTGCTTAATGTGATGCCTCAAACATTTTTTTTAACAAGAGAAGGTCAGAAAATTAGTGGTGAATAATTACAATTCAATTGAATTGTCCTTATTTTCCAAAGTAACTTTGTTCTGTAAGCCAGAGTCTTTACAGAGCTGCTCTTTCCATGAGGAGCAGCTGCTCCCTTGGGATAGAGATTTATTCCAATTTATTCCCTGCTCAGGGTGGTGGGGTAACCCCTGGTAGGGACGTCCCTCCCCACCCCACACATTCAGGAATTCCAGAATGGTTTGGGTGGGAAGGGACCTAAAATCCCCCCCAGTCCCACCCCTGCCATGGGCAGGGACACCTCCCACTGTCCCAGGCTGCTCCAAGCCCCAATGTCCAACCTGGCCTTGGGCACTGCCAGGGATCCAGGGGCAGCCACAGCTGCTCTGGGCACCCTGTGCCAGGGCCTGCCCACCCTCCCAGGGAAGGATTTATCCCTGGTGTCTTTTCCCATATTCTCCTCTCGTCCCAAACTGCACCTCATTCCCTGTTGAGATCCCAATGAGATCCCAACCCCAGCCGGGCCCACAGACACAGAAATCCCCTTTTCTCCTCCCCATGGGAACAGCCCCTGACCCACGGCAGCAGGAACAGCTGCCAAACAGGAATTGTTCCTGCGAGGTGCTGAGAGGTTTTAAGAGTCCGTTTCCACTCCCTGCCGAGGTGAGAACAGGACCCTTCCAGTCTCTGATCAAGGAGCTTTCGGGAAGGAGCTGTTACCTGCCTGAGGAGAGGCCCAGGTAGGATCCTCCCACCAGGACTCACAAAAGCCCCGACTCGGGTCCCTGCCCTGCCCAGCACATCTTGAACAAACACCTCCAGCACTGCTCCCGACCTTTGCAGGGCAAATCCACAGCAACCTCCCCACAAGTTAATCCAAATCCCCAAAACTTCACTGAAAAAGATTTATTTCTCTTTTTTAAAAACACAGTCTCACTCATCAAAGCGCGTCTTAGTCCTGCTGTTTGAAATAAAAGAGTGGATGGAAAGCTGCCAATGAGCCCCAAAAGCTCCAAAGCTTTGACAGTCTCCTGCAGGATGGTCTGGCAGGGAATGTTTCCCTCAGGATGCTCCTTCCCTGAGGATGTTTCTGAGCTGTGACAGGCACTGACTCACCCGAGGGCTGGGGAATTGTTCACCTGGACCGAGATGGATCCATGGGATCAGCCAGGGGCTCTCAGGGAACATCACCGGGGTGAGGAGGGAAAATCCTGCCGGCCCTTAAAGTGAAGGGGCTGGAACTGAGGCCACTCCCGAAATCCCTGTGGCCCTGAGAGCAGCTGTGCCTGTGACCCTGGGCCCCGAGTGCCCTCCTGGGTGACTTCCCAGGCAACAAAAGAAATGGAGTTCGCTGAAGCCACATCCCTGGAAGTGTCCAAGGCCCGGCTGGAGGTGGCTCTGGGCAGCCTGGCACACCGGGAGGTGTCCCCACCCAAGGCACTGGACGGGCTTTGAGGTCCCTCCCAACCCAACCCAGTCTGGGATTTTATGATTGCACAATAATTTTGTGATTTCTGGAGGCAAAGGGGGATAAAATCTTCTCTTCTCTTTCCCCATAAACTTCGTGCATCCAAAGTGAGGGGGCAGCCTTTCAGCTCCCGTGGGCTGCACAGGCAGCAGGAGCTTTCCCTATCACACTTACAGGATTTGGGGAATTTTGGGCTGGATTTGGGGACATTTGGGATGGATTTGGGGACAATTGGGATGGATTTGGGGACATTTGGGATGGATTTCGGGACATTTGGGATGCAGCTTGGTTGGCTACACCAAAGGCAGGGACTCCTGTCCCTCCTGGCATGGACCCATCCCGATCCAGTCCTACCCATGCCGTGTGAGCCCGAGGGGACACCGTGAGTCCGTTCCTGAACCAGGAAATCCCCCCTGGAGTTCTGCACCTCAGGGCAGCACCCGAGACCTCAATCCCTCCCCACGGCGCAGTCGCTGATTCTTTTCCCCATGAAATGTCCCCAGGGCAGCGCTGCCCCGGCCACACGCGTGTATCCGAGGAGGGGCCGGCTCGCTGCTCCTCGGACCCCCCGGGCGTCGCCTCCCCGGTGACCCCCAAGTGTCCCCCCCAATTCCCGCAGGCAGCCCGGCCTCTCCTGGCCGGGTTTATCGCACACTGAGGGCAGAGATGAGCACTGCTGTCACCCTCTGGAAGGGATGAGCAGGGAGAGATCCCCCGGGAGCCTCCCTGCTGTGCCGGGAGCATTTCGGGACCGTCCCCATCATTACCGGGCCCTTCCTAAAGAGCACAAAGGCGCCGCTGGGGCACTTCAGGAATGAGTGGCTGGCTGATGGCTGTTACAGAGATTATTCCAGAGGCTGTTGAAGTTCCCATTTCTCCGGGAATAATGGCTCACCTCCCCCGGCAGCCGGGGAACCCTGCCGGTCTCCCAGGAGCGATGAGTTAAGCACAAGGAAAAGGCCATTAGGAGTTTTGTGCTGGGGTTTGCAGCAGTCGGAGCGGGAGGAGACGGTTCAGCTCTTATCACGGAGGCAGGCGGGGAGCAGGGCTGGGTTGGCGTGGAATGAGCCGTTCATGGACAAGGGACCGCAGCCTGACTGTCCCTGAGATGGAATTCAGGGGAGCCGCGGCCAGGCCTGGGAGTCTTTGGGTGACGGGAGCTCATTCTGCGGCTTGGGCTGGGAGTCCCACTTGGCCACGGAGGGACAGCGCCGATGATTCCATTGCACACACAGAATCGTGGAAAATCCGAGTGGGAAGGGACCCCCAGGATCACCCAGTCCCACCCCTGGCCCTGCACAGACCCCCCAACAATCCCACCCTGGACATCCCTGGGTGTCCAAACACTCCTGGAGCTCTGGAGCCTCGGGCTGGGACCATTCCCTGGTCAGTGCCTGAGCAGCTCCGGGGGAGGAACTGAATCCTTTGGGGAAGGGGTAAACTGAGGCACGGAGTGAGCCCGAGCAGAATACTTGCTCACGGGGAGCCACAGCTGCTCCCTCCCAGGGATATCAGCCCCGGTGTTACCAGCCCTGGGGGGCACAGGGTGTTATCAGCCCTGGGGGGCACAGGGTGTTATCTATCAGCCCTGGGGGCACAAGGTGTCATCAGCCCTGGGGGGCACAGGGTGTTATTTATCAGCCCTGGGGGGCACAGGGTGTTATTTATCAGCCCTGGGGGGCACAGGTGTTATCTACCAGCCCTGGGTGCACAGGGTGTTACCAGCCCTGGGGACACAGCGGCTCCCCCGGGGCACAGCCGCCCCCCATGACCCCCATGGCTCAGCAGCTGCTGCCCACAGCTCTTCCCAGCAGGCAGGCAGCCCCACGGTGTCCGTCAGCTCTGCTGCTCCACCACAGATTGCAATATTCCCCCGGTGTGTCAGATTAGTCAGCGCTCGTTCATTATCCGGGAGAGGAGCTGCTCTCCAGCACAGCTCAGGCCACCGAGCTGAGGGGACTGACCCTGCCACTGCCAGGGCTAATGAAGCTTTAAAACTCCTGTCTGCCCACATCTTCTGTCAGAAAATAATTCACCCTCAGATTTTGACTAATTACAGGAGTTCAGAGTGGCTGGGCTGGCTCTGATCCAAGGCCTGGCTGCAAGGAAAAGCCTCCCTCCATCTCCAGGCAGTCAGGGAGACTCTGGAGAAGGGATTCAACCCCTCTGGACATCGGCTGGGGAGGGGGAACAGCTTTGGGGTTGATGTTGTGTCCCTGAGGGACCCCTGAAGACCGAGGTGTCTTCAAGGGCTTCTTCAAGGCTCAGGGTTCCACTAAAAATAAATGAGTCCTGTAAAACCTCCGGGAATGGCTTCCAGCTCATCCCCAACTCTCCCCATTCATGCTCACCCAGGAATGGGGCAGAGCATCACTTGGAAACTCCCATTTCCCTGCCTGTGCATGCCCAGGGCTGAGAGGGAGAGTGGAGATGAGAGGAAGGTTCTGGACCCTTTGTGAATCTGAGGCATGAGCTGGTGACCCCAGGGATGTGAGCAGCATTCCTGGGTGGAATACTGGAACACTGGACTACTGGACTGCTGGACTACTGGAATACTGGACTACTGGAATACTGGAACACTGGACTACTGGAATACTGGGATACTGGAATACTGGAATACTGGAATACTGGACTACTGGAACACTGGAATGCTGGAACACTGGAATACTGGAACATTGGAATACTGGGATACTGGAACATTGGAACACTGGAACACTGGAACACTGGAATACTAGAATACTGGAACACTGGAATGCTGGAATACTGGAATACTGGAATACTGGGTGTGGGCAGAGCCTCTGAGCAGGGAATGCCCTCAGGTTTAGTGCCTGCTCAGGACTTGCATGGTGGCTGATTTCAGCTAAAAAAAAAGAACATTTAAAGCAGGCAACTTGTAAAGAAATATGGACCTTTAATGCAGAAAATACTTAACAGAGGAAAAATCATGGCTCAAATCAAAATCCCTGCCTTCTCTTGCTCAGTATCTGGCCTTTCATCTTCCCAGGGTGGATATTGTCCATGTAGAGGCTGGACAGGGCTTGGAGCAGCCTGGGTCAGTGGGAGGTGTCCCTGCCCATGGCAGGGGTGGCACTGGGTGGGCTTCAATGTCCTTTATAACCCAGACCAGCCTGGGATTCTCCGATTCTCCAGCCTGATGATTCTGTGACTGTGTAACCCAGGCACCAAGGAGAGACAGCGTCACCTCCACTGAGGAAAACAACATCACATCCACCGAGGAGATCAATCCACTCTGGGATGAGCACTGGGGATGAACAGGGAAAGCTGGGAGAGAAATTGTGAGCAAATCCACAGCCTGGAGTCCCTTGTCCTCAGGCATCTTTCAACCTGCAGCAGCTTGGGAGCACTCGGGGACAAGGAGAGCCACTCACCAGGAGCACGGGAAGTGGCAGGAGGGAGTCAGGGAGTGCTTTGCTCCAGAGTCACCTCACTCTACTGAGAAAAAACAACTTCTGCATCACTCCTTGTGAAAAACAGAGCTCACTTGCTTGGTAAATTTTAAGAAATGGGTTTAATAATAAAAAAAAATGAGACAATTAGGAAACAGATTGAGCAAAAGGAAGTACAGCCAGGCC
>VXBN01015904.1:83459-124510 GCA_013397395.1 Sinosuthora webbiana
ACTGGAATACTGGAACACTGGAATACTGGGATACTGGAACACTGGAACACTGGAACACTGGAACACTGGAATACTAGAATACTGGAACACTGGAATGCTGGAACACTGGAATACTGGAATACTGGAATACTGGGTGTGGGCAGAGCCTCTGAGCAGGGAATGCCCTCAGGTTTAGTGCCTTCCCAGGACTTGCATGGTGGCTGATTTCAGCTAAAAAAAAAGAACATTTAAAGCAGGCAACTTGTAAAGAAATATGGACCTTTAATGCAGAAAATACTTAACAGAGGAAAAATCATGGCTCAAATCAAAATCCCTGCCTTCTCTTGCTCAGTATCTGGCCTTTCATCTTCCCAGGGTGGATATTGTCCATGTAGAGGCTGGACAGGGCTTGGAGCAGCCTGGGTCAGTGGGAGGTGTCCCTGCCCATGGCAGGGGTGGCACTGGGTGGGCTTCAATGTCCTTTATAACCCAGACCAGCCTGGGATTCTCCGATTCTCCAGCCTGATGATTCTGTGACTGTGTAACCCAGGCACCAAGGAGAGACAGCGTCACCTCCACTGAGGAAAACAACATCACATCCACCGAGGAGATCAATCCACTCTGGGATGAGCACTGGGGATGAACAGGGAAAGCTGGGAGAGAAATTGTGAGCAAATCCACAGCCTGGAGTCCCTTGTCCTCAGGCATCTTTCAACCTGCAGCAGCTTGGGAGCACTCGGGGACAAGGAGAGCCACTCACCAGGAGCACGGGAAGTGGCAGGAGGGAGTCAGGGAGTGCTTTGCTCCAGAGTCACCTCACTCTACTGAGAAAAAACAACTTCTGCATCNCAGGATGAACAGGGAAAACTGGGAGAGAAATTGTGAGCAAATCCACAGCCTGGAGTCCCTTGTCCTCAGGCATCTTTCAACCTGCAGCAGCTTGGGAGCACTCGGGGACAAGGAGAGCCACTCACCAGGAGCACGGGAAGTGGCAGGAGGGAGTCAGGGAGTGCTTTGCTCCAGAGTCACCTCACTCTACTGAGAAAAAACAACTTCTGCATCACTCCTTGTGAAAAACAGAGCTCACTTGCTTGGTAAATTTTAAGAAATGGGTTTAATAATAAAAAAAAATGAGACAATTAGGAAACAGATTGAGCAAAAGGAAGTACAGCCAGGCCGGGTGACTTGACATTCAGCTAAGTCCACACCCTGCTACATCAGAGTCATTCTTGAAATATCCTTTCTATTGTATCAGTCTGTTGAATATTCATATTTTTCCATAAACTAGTTTCCATATTCCAGGAACTGTTCTGCATGGTCCCTCCTTGGGTCCCCCTTTTTAGAGCCTGCGTGTTTCTTGGCTGTGTGTTCATTATCACCTCCAGTTTGGGCCTTGGTCCAGACTTTCTTCAGATGGTGGATGCTGATAGTTGGTATCTCAATAGCAGGGTCTTCCTTACATGTTCACTGGGTGTTATCCCGACCAAACAGACAGTTCAAGCAGCTACTGTATCAACTATTACCACTATGCCTAATTTTCTTTACTAATAGCAGAAATAAAAAAAACTTATATCCTTACCAGCACGTTATTAATCATACAGCACACATCTTGTGAAAAGCCAACTTTGTAATATGCATTTATAACATTCCTGATCCTCAGGCTCCTGGTGCAGCCTGGCTGCCCACACAACCCCCTCTGCAGCTGCAATATTTGCCTTTCTCTGGCTCTTTTTGCCATGTCTCAGTTAAGTTATTGCTAGGAAAGGGGTTCAGTGTTGGAAATGAGGGCACAGGGACATGTGGGGCAGCAGTGCAAAGGCAAACATCTGTATCACAACCCCCACAGCTGCATTCCTGCCCTGGCACACCCTGCCCACCTCCCCGGAGCTCACCTTCCATAACAAACCCATTTTAGCAGGAGGCAGGGAGAGCTTTGCAGAGGATTTGGGGGAATGGGGTTGACAAAATTAAAGAAAACCCCAAACACCTTCTGACAGAGCGTGTTTGGCTTCCTCCAGACCAGTGGGATTTCCTTTGGAAAACTGACTTGTCATCACAACCACTCATTTTCCACCCCACGTATTCCTTTTGTCTGTTTTGGGAAAAGACTGAATTTCATCAAAAACTCCAAGGAAATGCGAAGGGAGAGTGGGGAAGTGTTTGGGGCCCGTTTGCCACAGACACAATGGAACATTCCAGGCATTCCAGCACCCCTGGGCTTGGGGCTGCTTCCCAGCCAGTCTGAGTGCATCCAGGGTCTGCTCCCAGCTGAGCAATTCCTGAGGCACTTGAGGCACCATCCCAGCGATTTCCCTGCCCTGGGTTAAGCCCAGCTCAGCCAGGGCTCTGGGCTTCCCCACTGAGTCAGCCTCAGACAAATCCCTTCTCCTTGCAGCCTCCAGATGCAAAACCCACTGGGAAATTGTACTGGATTAAGGCTTTGGGGTTGGAGTCCTTTATTCCTGCAGGGTCCCAGGAAGGCCAGAGCCCCCCAGCACAGTTATGGGAGGGTGAGGAGTCTGGAGAAACCCTGGGATGGAAACCAGGAGTGAGGGAACCCAGCAGGGCTTGGAACAACTGGGAATTTGCAGGGGCAGAGCTCAAAGGCTCAGCAGGGATCATCAAGAATCCCAGAATTCCAGAATTCCAGAACAGTTTGGGTTGGGAGGGACCTCAAAGCCCCCCCAGTGCCGCCCCTGCCATGGGCAGGGACACCTCCCACTGTCCCAGGCTGCTCCAAGCCCCAATGTCCAACCTGGCCTTGGACACTGCCAGGGATCCAGGGGCAGCCACAGCTGCTCTGGGCACCCTGTGCCAGGGCCTCCCCACCCTCCCAGGGAACAATTACTGCCCAATCTCCCATCCAGCCCTGCCCTGGGCAGTGGGAAGCCATTCCCTGTGTCCTGTCCCTCCATCCCTTGTCCCCAGTCCCTCCAGCTCTCCTGGAGCCCCTTTAGGCCCTGGAAGGTCACAATAAAGTCACCCCACAGAAGTGACAGGAGAGAAGGAAGGAGAAGTGAGGTAAACTGCAGGGAATATTTTGGGCAGATGCTGCATTTTCTGGTGGCAATGGGCAGGAAAACATTTGTCATAAAGCTTTCCTGGTTCCTCCCTCCATACTCCAAGGATTTTCCCCTCTCAGCTCCTTCATCGTCCTCCCTCTGCCACTGCCCCTTGCATCCCTCATGTGCCACATCCACAGTGTCTGCACAGAGCCAGCCTGAGGCTCCCAAACTCCAGCAGCTCCTCAGGAAGCTCCCAGCAATGCCCAATACCAGCACACGCCAAATCCAGGGGGATGCTCCCTGCCCCCTTAGCAAGATCTCAAAAATTCTTTGATGGGATCTGGCAGAATAAACCCCAACCATGTGTCATCTATTATCCTTTTTCCAGGCACACATGGCCTCGTTGTCCCTTCCTTCCTGCATGAGGTGACACCCAGGACACTGCCCATTGTCCCTGTCAGTGAAAGGCAAGTGACACTGAACCCAGTCAGGCTTAACCCAGAGCTTTCCCAAACTGTGCTGGATGAATTTTCTGAGGTTGGCTCCTGCAGCTCAGGCCTGTCTGGAATGCAAAGCAGCCCTGGGCTTGTGTGGAGCACGGAGGAGTCTGGGCAGGAAGGGCAGATCCATGGAATCCCCTCTGATGGAAAAATCCCATGGACTGCAGGGTGAGCATCAGTGAGTGAGCAGGGGCGGCTAAACCTTGGTGGTTAAACCTTCCCTGGGACGGGGAATGGATCCAGCAGGGATGGAATCCAAAGGCAGAGCGGGAGTTTGGCTCCTCTTCCCGAGCCTTCCGATCCCAGATGCTCCCCGTGTTGCCATAGAAATAACGCAAAGCCCGAGCCCGGCGCTGTCCCCTCCCCCTGCACTCGGATTTGGGGTCCGGCGGAGGAAGTGGCACCTCCCAGCCCTGACATCCCCCAGGCTGCTTTGGATGGATTTTCCTTCGTTTGTTCCCAAACAAACCACAGAACTCCTGCCCTGCTCCCCGCAGGGAACTCTGCCCTGCCCTGCGGTTTATGGAGGCATTTCTCAGCCCTGCTTAGGGACGTGTTTAAGGCTCCATTATTCTTATTTATTGTTGGGCCTTGGAAGCCCTTCCCAGGCACAGCCAGTGCTTTATGTGCCTGGGATCGGGGTGAGCTCTCCCTCCCCGGTGGTGCCTGCAATCCGTGTCCAGCTCCTGCACAACGGGAGAGGCCGGACCTGCAAATTGCATTTTAATGTGACAGTGACTTTACATCACGTTTAATTCCCGGCATTTTTCATTTCCAAGTTGTTCCCTCCTTTCCAGACCCACACTCAGCTCAGGGAACTCTTGCTTAGCTTGCAGGAAGGAAAATTGTGGTTCTGTTCAGAAGTACAAGCCCCAAACTCCCAACAACCCTAAACCATTGGATGCACTCCCTGCATCCCTTCAATATCCAGTGTCAGAGTTATGAGCCAGGGAGGATCTGCTCTCCCTGACCAGGAAAGGACTTTTAGCCAGTGTTGCTGTGGCCTCAGTGCCTGCAAGGAGGAAAGGATCCCCAAACCAGTGGATTAACCATCCCACAGAACTCCAGGTGTGTGTCCTGTCCCCGTGTCCACATCCTGGAGAACGTGGAACAGGGATTGGGCACTGGCTCCTCTGTCTTGGGAAGGTGTGTGAGGCCAGACAGGGGCTGAGCTTTCCTCAAACGGTGAAAATAACCTGAATTCAATGGTTAATGGTCAGCAGGAGAGCAGAAGTCAGAGTAATTCCAGAGAATCATGGCACGGTTTGGGTGGGAACAACCATCCAGTGGCCCACCCCTGCCATGGGCAGGGCCAGCTCCCCAAGAGCTCCCAGTCTGGACCATTGTGTGGGAACCTGGACGTTTCCCACCTGGAGGGGATGGGAAACTGGGGCCTCTCTGTGTGTGTCTAAGATGGATCTTAGGCCTGATCTAACCTTACACTTCTCGTATTTTGGAGTGGAACCTCCAGGAAGTTCAGATAAACGTCCTCTGACACCTGCAGAATTTTTCCCACTGTATCATTCCTTGCCTGGGGCAAGTTATTGTCTCCTTTGGGTCCTGGGAGGGTGTTTGCAGTCCCAGCTAACAAATATTCGATGTGACTTCACAAACATTCCATGTGAGTTCACAGATATTCAATATGAACTTAAAATATTCAAAATGAGTTCACAAATACTCAATTTGACTTTAGCTCCCAAATATTCAGTGTGATTTCAGCAAGCTCCTCCTCTCTCATTAAGCCGTAATGGAAGCCCAGCTCACCCCAGGTGTCCCCAGCCCTGAGCTGGGCTCTCCCCAGGGCTGCAGCTTTCCTCTGTGGGGTGGATGGATTTCGGGCAGGCTGGATGCTGCAGCCTCAGAGATTCCCGTGTTTCTCTTTAGCACAGAGCAGATGCTGCAGGACAGACAGACACACCACAAAGCTGCCCAAGGGCGCCTGCACTCACACCTGACTCGTTTCTCTTCTGGAGCCTGCAGCAGGTTTTATCCAGCCCAGTTTCCCGTCTCCCCAGCCCCACTTCCCTGCAGAGGGAGAAGGGCAGAGGAGCCAGGGCACAGCCCTGGGCAGGGGCTGAGGGGATGAACCAGGCCCTGCCTCTGCTGCCACAGCTCCTTCGAACGGGGACAACTTCTCCTGCCCTGATCCTTGCAAAGAACTCCTTTGGGATTTCTGCTGGGGTCTGGGAACCTGGGATCCTGTGTTCTCAGGGCTTTGGAAATGCCAGGAGGGGACAAAGTCCCTGGTGCAAAGGGGACCCAGGTGGGTGACACCAGGATTCAGCAGGTGGGTGACACAGGGGTTCAGCAGGTGGGTGACACCAGGACACAGAAGGTGGGTGACACAGGGGTTCAGCAGGTGGGTTACACCAGGATTCAGCAGGTGGGTTACACCAGGATTCAGCAGGGGGGTGACACAGGGGTTCAGCAGGTGGGTGACACAGGGACTCAGCAGGTGGGTGGCACCAGGACTGAGCAGCTTTGGCAGCTCCCAGTGACCCAGAGCCACCCGTGGCTGGGGACAGCCCTGTGCTCTCTGGCAGCTGCAGTGACACAGCTGTGACCCAGCTGTGGGGTCACAGCTCACATCTTTGTAACCCTGTGGTAGAACCGGCCCCGTGGAGCTACTCCAGAGCCAGGTGGGGATAACTGAGGAGAACCTGAGCCTCGGGGCTGCCTCCAGCACCCCTGCCATGGGCTACTGTTAATTTGGCCATGGTCAGGGGCTCCCAGGAGGGTTTGTGGGCTGGGATGGGACACGGAGCCCCCACAGCTGTGGTAGGAATCCAGCTGAGGATTTGAATCCAAGTGACACTCCCATAAGGATCACGGAATGGCAGAATGGTTTGGTTGGGAAGGACCTTAAAAATCACCCAGTGCCACCCCTTCCATGGCAGGGACACCTCCCACTGTCCCAGGCTGCTCCAAGCCCTGTCCAGCCTGGCCTTGGACACCGCCAGGGATCCAGGGGCAGCCACAGCTGCTCTGGGCACCCTGTGCCAGGGCCTCCCCACCCTCCCAGGCAGGAATTCCTTCCCAGTATCCATCTAAACCTCATCTCTGTCACTTTGAAGCCATTCCCCGTTGTCCTGGCTCCTGGGAATTGTCCCTCCCAGGCCTGTGGCACCAAGGCCCTGATCCCTTTTCCTGTGTGGCCTGGGGGTCTCCAGTGCTGCCACTCTTGATTTACAACTTGGTGAAGGGAAAAGGAATTTGTAATATCCGTAAAAATTCATGTTTCTGGGAGGACCAGGGACCAACTAACTCCTGAATGGAAAACCTTATTTGGAAATGAACCTGAGAGCCTCCAGCCCTGAGGGGAGCAGGGTTTGGAAAGGATCTCTTCCTTCATTTTTGCTGGAGCACCCAGGGAATCAGACAGAGCTTCCAACCCAACCCTCCCTGGAGGATTCAGTCCCTCCATCAGTGGGTTCAGCATTCCCCATCCCAAGTGCCACTCAGAGGTAATTAAATCGTGCTGGTCTCTGAATGAGAGAGAGCTGCCTGTTCCATGGGCTTCCCTGATCCATTGATTTGGGAAGTAATCAGGCAACATCTTCCCTACTCTTATGTCCCTCACAATATTTCCTTTGCCTAGAGGGAATTTCTGGCCCACGAGCTCCTGACAAGCTTGTGACAAGGGTCAGAGGTTCAGATTTCCAGCCCCTGCAGGCACAACCCGGCTCTGAGCGTCTGTGTGAGCCCCATCTCCCCTCTCAGCAGTGCAGCCGCCTCCTTCTACAGACACAGGCCTCAGAATTCCTCTGAAACTGCCTCAGATCCGACTGTTCCAGCTCCTTCTGGTACCTTGGTATCGTGGGGCAGTGCTGTGTGTCCACACAGAGCCTGACAACAGCTGCTGAGCACCTTGGGATTCAAGCTTGAGGAACTTGGGCAGTGCGGGGAAGAGTTTTGGACACATTCCCCACGTTTTCCCCCATTTTGGACACATTCCCCACGTTTTTCCTGGTCCAAAGCTGCTCCTGTGTCACAGCCAGAGGTGAGGCTGTCCCCTGAATGAAGGAGATGCTTTCCCAGACTTTTGTGACCTCTGCAGGGCTCCCAGCGCCGGCACCTCCCGGGACAGGGATCCTGGGAACGATGATTGTCCCACTGGGAAGGAGAGGGCTGGGACAGGCCTGATGCTGCCCCTGCCATCAATCTCCCAGGTGGATTTTCTCCAGGGCCACCAGCAGAATTCCCTGCTGGAAGCTCAGGGAATGCCTCAGACCCGGTGGGATGAGGAATTAAAGCTGCTCCCAAGGGCTGGGCACTCCCAGTTTGGAGTCAGGACTCACCTGGGGCTGCAGTGCCAGGGGAAACACGGGCATTTCCTGGCATTCCCACCACGGAGAAACCCCTGTGAGCAGGCAGGCAAGCCACTGTGGGATATTTTAACAAATGTAATTAAAAGGGGCTCTTGGAGCAGGAGACAATCTCGGCAAGGCTTAATTAAAATATTGCTGGCCCTGCTTAACTTGCTCAGCCTCTCCGAAGAGCTGATGAAATGCAAAGCCTCGCTTCTGTTCTCATCTGGGAGAGAGTTCATTAATGGACTTTCCTGCACTGGATTAAGCCAAGTGCTCAGAAAGAGAATAAATTGATTTTCAGTAATTGAGGACCAATATTTTTTGGCTAAAATCCAATATTGGAAATAAAAGCCATTAATAAAAAACCAAAAAGGAGAAATGGGAGGTTCATGTGTAAAAGAAATTATGTGGCTTTGCCTCCATGAGGAAAATCGGAGCATTTCGGGGGCAAGCAACCACTTCCCTCAATTTTTACTGAAAAAACAAAGCACAGAATATTTGGCCAGTCCTTCCACAGGAGTTTTGAGTGGAGAAATACCCGGAGCAAGGATTTTCTCTGGATTTTATTCTCCAGCTTTAGTGGCGAGGGTACAACCCCTCCCTCCCTGCAGGAGTGGCTGCTGGAGCAGAACACTTCAATCACAGGCTAAAAATACAACTCTCAATGCAAGCAGGTGATTTTTATTGCTGTGCCAGTGGTTTCTGGGAAGCTGCAAAAACTCCTCGGGCCTTGGGTGAGACTCAGCTTTAAAAAGTGGATCTGGACTGGGATTAGAGAGCAAATCCTGCCTGGAACAGCAGGAGACTGTCTGTATTCCAGAGCTGCTCCTGTGCTGGATTCTATGAGGATTTTCTTCTTCCCCCACTGGATAAACCAACTCATCTTCCTGAGTGTTTTTTCCACAAAACCATAACAGACTCATAAAGGCAAGAAAAAAGATCCTTTGGGTGGGATTTGCTGTTTCTGTTATTGCCCAATTACTGCAATCCCAGCTCCTCTTGGAAAGGTCATCCCTGTCCTTTACTGCACATCCAGGAGGGCCTGCAGAGGGTTTTCCCACAGGGAATCAGGTCCCTGTCCTGGTCACTGCTCAGGACACAGCTCCTGTCCCCTCCAGCTGGGCTGGGCCAGGGAAGGCCTCGCTCCGCTCCCAGCGCTTCCCCCGGGGCTGAACAGGGAATAAAGGCCCCAGAGCACCTGGAATTGCTGGTTCTGGGGCTGAACAGGGAATCAAGGCCCCAGAGCACCTGGAATTGGTGGTTCTGGGGCTGAACAGGGAATAAAGGCCCCAGAGCACCTGGAATTGGGGCAGCAGAGCCAAATTGCTGCTTCACTCCCATTCCTTGGCCCAGCAAATCCCCCCGAGTGGCAGCCAGGGGAGCTCAGCAGAGTCCTGGGAGGTCATTGAGTGCTTTGGGTTGGAAAAGGACTTTGGGCCCACGGAGTGCAGGTGTTCAGTTGGGTTTGAGGGCTCNGTGTTCAGTCGGGTTTGAGGGCTCTGGTGATCTCAGCACAGCAGGAGGGGAGGGCAGGGGCTGTCCCAGCACAGCCCACACCGGGGTGATGCTCCTGGGACCTGCTGGGATTTGCCAACCCTGGAAATCCTGAGGGGGAATGGACCCCCAGGATCACCCAGTCCCACCCCTGGCCCTGCACAGACCCCCCAACAATCCCACCCTGGGCATCCCTGGGTGTCCAAACACTCCTGGAGCTCTGGCAGCCTCAGGACCATTCCCTGGGGAGCCTGGGCAGTGCCTGAACCCTCTGGGGGAAGAACCTTTCCCAACATCCAGCTCGAGCCTGCCCTGTCCCATCTCCAGCCATTCCCTGAGTCCTGTTCCTGGTCAAGCTTTGAAAATTTTTAACCACTGGGCCAAACTTCCAAAACTGGGTCAGTGCATCCAGAGGGGGACGAGGAGAACCCACAGCCCCTCCCCGTTACGTTCAGCACCATCCCACAGGCACATCCCCCCGGAGCCCACACTCGGCACCAGCCGTGCCCCACAGCCAGCCCCCCCTGCAGCACAGGGCCCTTCCCACGGGGCTCAGGGATTGCCGGGGCTGGGGCTGCTCCAGCACGGGGCTGTCCTGGCTGCAGTTTGGAGCTGCCAAACCTGCCCAGGGGCTGGGCACAGCCCCCCTCTGCTGAGCCCCTCCTGGCACCAACGCCGAGGTTTGCTCCTAGCAGCAGCATCCATCTCCCAGCACATTCCCAGCACATTCCCAGCACATTCCCAGCTCCCAGCACAGCTCCAGCTGGGAGTTTGCTCCTCATTATTCCCTCTGGAAGGCCCCACTCTTAACTGATGGCGCAGATTTCTGCACTGATTCCAATTTATGACAAATAAACCTAGCAAAGCAGATTCCGACTGGCTCTGCATATTAAACCTCTTCCCTTGGAAAGAAACATTCACGGGGAGAAAAAAACCAGATAATAGAAATCACTTAATTTGTTGCTCCAAACCAGTGTTGCTGAACAAATATTTCCATTAAAGTGGAACTCCTGACCTGGGCACTGGGAGCTCCCTGTGCTCGTGCTCACGTGCTGTTATTTTCCTCTCTCATTGTGTGGGCTCACCAGATTCCCAAATCCATGGAAATACGGATGTGACTGCACCGAAGGGCCAGACACAGAAACCTGGAGACTGCTACATTTGCAAGGGCAGAAATGAGGCCGGGGAAGATGTGAAATTTTATTTTCATCCTCTCATGTTGGAGCTTTCCTGTAAATCCAACCAAACTTGGACTTGCCTGGGGGACTGTGTGGCAGCTCAAACCATTCCTGAGCATCCCCCCAAACATTTTTTTGACTTTTTCATTACATTTTGCGTCCAGCCTTCCCTGCGCTAAAAGAATTTCAGTGCCACTTTGGAGGGGACTGCGAAAGGTTGTCAATTTGCTTTTCTTTCCAGCTCCAATAAATCTTATCCCAGGATTCAATCACAGCGCTCTCCCAGGGCACAGGTCACATCCTGCAAAATCCCTCAGCCAGCCAAAACATCCCCTGCTCTCATGGAAGGGAAGGAAAGATCCTGGGAGGTGCTGGGCAGAGCCCAGGAACCACTAAGGTATTTCCAGCTCATTTTCCTCATTGTGCTGGAAATGTTAACGTGGATAAATAATTCATGCCCTGGGTCTGATGTTCAGCTCACTCCTGGCTGAGCTTTTCTAATGACCCCCCTGGCTCCCATCGGCATCAGCTTCCCTTTCCCACTAAATTAGGCAGGAAACTGAGGCAGATCTGGCAGCGATCGCTGCGGGGGCTGAGGAGCTCCTGGTTCTTTAAAGAGGCTTTTAGCAAATAATTCCTCGCTAATGGTGCTTATTTGTTTCTTGGACTCATGGAATCCTGGAATATCCTGAGCTGGAGGGGACCCCCAGGATCACCCAGTCCCACCCCTGGCCCCACACAGACATCCCAACAACCCACCCTGGCCATCCCTGGGTGCCCAAACACTCCTGGAGCTCTGGCAGCCTCAGGCTGGGACCATTCCCTGGGGAGCCTGGGCAGTGCCTGAACCCTCTGGGGGAAGAACCTTTCCCTGAGATCCATCCCAAATTCCCCTGACACAGCTCCAGCCATTCCCTGGGTCCTGTCCCTGTCCCAGGGAGCAGAGATTGGAGCTGCCCCTGGGGAGGAGCTGCAGCCCTGCTGAGCTCTGCCCTCAGTCTGCCCCAGGTGAACAGGCCAAGTGCCTTCAGCTGCTCCTTGTGTGGCCCCCCCAGACCCTTTCCCGTCCTCATGTCCCTCCTCTGGACACTTCCAACAGCTTTGGATCTCACTCTGTGGCACTGCAATGTCAGAAATGCAGCAGCTTGGGCAGCACTTCACATCTCAGGTGCCCTGGAGAAGGCTCCTGTCCCTCCCTTGTCCCTGTGCACCAAACCCAGGCCTGTGAACACAAAGGCCCCTGGCAGTCACTGACGTCTTCTGGCTTAAAGAGAAGAACGAAAATACTTTGGGGTGAGGGAGTGAAGGATCCCTTTAGCTCTTCCTGCTGGCCCTGGTGCTGCTGGATATTCCCAGCCCAATCCAGGCTGAAGGGGCTGTGTTAGGTTTTCTGATAAATCAGATGTGACATTCCTGATTTTCCCTGGCATCCCGTTTGTGCACATCTCCGCTCCAGAGCCAGGGGAAATTCCGAAGGCGGATCATTTATGTGCCCCAAAATACCAGTGGAATTTCAAATGGACTGGAAGGAGCTGCAGATTTGTGCTGACTGCAGAAAAACACGACAGAAGCTCAGGAATAGGAAAGAAAAAGGAAATTTTGGGGGGGCTGGAAGATAAGGATGGAACTGGGACAGACGTGCTGCTCCAGGGGGTGGCAAATCCCTGCAGTGATGCCAGGGAGCAAAACCCCCAACAAAGCCCCTGCAAGGCCAGTGATGCTCCTCAAGTGGTGCCCGGGGGTGAGCAAGGCAATGGAAAAGGCCAGCTGGACTGAATTCCCCCGGGTTTGCACAGGTGGGCAGTGCCTGGGATGGAAATCAGGGTGGGAATCCAGGATGCTGAGGCTGTGCTGAGCTGCAAACCTGACCCTGTGACTCTCCCAGGGAGCTGGCAGAGCCAGAGGATGACAAACAGGGGAAATTGGTCACCTTGGCTCCACAAGCTCTCCCTGCCAAGCACAGCCCAGCTCCTGGACGCCGAGGGAAAGTGAGAGGAGGCAAAGTTCTCCTGATGGATTCTCCTCCCTTTCTCTAAACGCTGCCCATGCCATTTTTCAGCCCTCAGAAGGATCCTGATGACAACATCTCCCTTAAATCACTGGCACTGATTCCCAGCTTGGATGGGAAACTTGTAATTGTTGGCAAGGACAGACAGAGAGCAGGGAATGAACTCCCAGAGAATCCTCCCGGAGCTGGGCTCTGCTTTGGGGGAGTGTGGGAATCACCAAAGCCTTGCAGTGGGACTTTGCGCTTCACTCTCCCCGCCTGGCTGAGCAGGGAGCTGAGCCCTTGAAGGCTTTCAGAGGCAGAATCCAGGCTCCTGCCTTTTGCTGGCATCCAGCACTTGCAGGGAGGAGACAGGAGCTGTTTCAGCGTCTGCCAGCGGTTCGCACGCCCGCAGAGCTGCAGCGCTGGCAGGGACGGGTTGTTCCCCTCGGGGCATTTTCTGAGGTCCAGTTTCTTCCTCCAGCCATCTGGCCACGGAGCGCCCCCGGCACCGCGGGGCTTTCGGGAGCTGGGCTTTGTTCTCGGGTGATTTTGGCCGCCTCTGCCCCTGCTGCCTGCTCTGCCGGGTGCTGCCGGTGCTGGGACAGTGCGGGACAGCGCTGGGGACAGGGACAGGGCAGCCGAGCTCCTGGCGGCACCGCGTCCTCTCCTGAGCATCGGGATCCTCCCCACCAGGCTGGTCGCGGGTATTCCAGGGGCTCCAGGTGCCCCTCACACGATCCCAGCCGAGACCTGACACACCCACCCCAGAACGGGCTCCTCCCTGGATGGAGACTGGGTCTGTTGTCGGAGCATTGTGCTCCCAGTCAGGGAATGAACCAGGGAGGAGCAAAACCCACCGAGGGCCCGGGAGAGGCAGGGGGAGGACGGCCGGGGGCTCACGGGGGGTGTTCTGCTGCTCCGGGGGGGTCGGTGTGACACGGGCGGGGTTTGTGCGATGGAGGTTGAGCATCTCACTCCAAATTATCCATTGCTGTACATCCTAAACCCGCCAGGACGTCGCTCTGAGCTGGGCTTTCCTCTGCTCCCAGCTGGGACAATGCCACAGTAAATCCCTGCCCCTCGGCCTCTGCACAGCCTGGAGCTGCTGGGTTACTGAGCACGGCAAAGGGAATTGGGATAAAGGGCTCTGAGACCGCACTGGTTCTCCGCCTGCTCCAAATCCTGCTCTAAGTCCATTTATTCCCGTGCATTTCTCCACTTGAATTTGTTTAGTGGTGCAAATCCACGTGGATGGGCTGGGAACCAACAAGTGTCTGGAATAAAGGAGGGAAATGGCAGATCCTGATGATTTTTTCCCAAATAACTGAAGGCAGCAATAAAGCAAAGGCCTGGAAGGGTTCTGGGCACATCTGTCAAGCTGGAATTCAGGATTTCCAGGGCTGGACCCAGAGCTCCCTCATCACAGCCACAGAAAAATCCCTGCCTGCCCTTGGCCCCCTCCCTGCTCCTTCCCTGCTCTGCCAATCCCGCTTTGCTGTGCTGCATCCCAGGGATGTCCCTGGTTTGGGGACCAGGATCCCTTCCCTGCTGAGGAAGGACAGGTCGGATCCAGCAGTTTTCCCAGGGAATGAGCTGCTCTCCTGCTCTCCCTGCCCCAAACCCCCACACTCCGCCTCCAATCCCAGAGCAGCAGCTCCTGCAAATGCTTTGGGAGTGTGCCAGGAGCTGGGGTGGTGAATGAAACACAGGAAAATAACAGAAAATTCCCTGTAGTACCGAAATCCAGGCACACACGTGGAGTCTGGAACCGGCCAGGGAAAACAGAACTGGGAAGAGCCAAGGACAGAGCAGAGACCCCAAATGTGGTGTCAGCGAGAGCTGCTTCAGACAAAGCAGAAATCCATCCAAATTTAGAAAGTGAAAACCGGGTCTGGTGGGAGGTGCCCCCGCCCATGGCAAGGGATGGGAATGAGATGGGAATGGGAGGGTCCTAAAGGTCCCTTCCCAGGCAACCCAGTCTGGAATAATTCCATGAAAATTCAGCCTCAAAAGTGGGAATGGGAATGGGAATGGGAATGGGAATGGGAATGGCAGCTCTGATGCTGCTTTTCTGTGAGTATCTCCCTAACCTGGGTGGGCTCCCTGGGACCCCCTCCAGCAAATCCCTGGACCCCCCTCCAGGCAATCTGCCCAGGCTGAGAGCCCCAAAAACCCCAAAGCAGAACCAGGAACTCCCAGGCAAAAGTGGGAGCAAACCAGCAGAGAGATTGGGATCAGTGCAGGGTGGGAATTAGGATTCCACTCGTGTGGTATAAAAACTTCCTGATTGATGATGGAGCTGCAGCGCCAGGACTGAGCAGGAGATGTGGCAGCAGGGCTTTGTCCACCCATGGAGGGGGCACAGCAGAGGCCACATTCCCGACCCCTCCAGCCCTGCCCTTCCCATTCTCCTGCCCAACGGGGTCGTTCCTGAAACTCCTGGTGCAGCTCTCCCGCTGACAAAATCTCCCTTTCCCAGGCAACGTCAATTTGTTGAAGCCAAAAATACCCCAGGGAAAGGATCAATTTGATGAATCTCCTGCCAGAGGAAGAAAAATGTTGAGAAATTGCCGAAAGCCCGTTTTGTCATTTCCAAGAAAATGTTTTTTTGTTTGGAATAACGTGGAGCTCAGGGATGTCACTGAGTTTACACCACAAATGGGTTTTAAAGGTCAAATGGAAATAAACAGCTTGAGGACCCAATGTTTTGACTTGTTCAAGTTTTTCTTCCTCAGTGACAAAAAAAAAAAATTGAGATTTTGGAGTCTTTCTTTGAATTCCAGACAGGAAAACTATTGGAAGATTCTTTTAGGATGAAAAGGCCATTCCCAGGCAACCCAAATTCCACCTGAATTTTGGGTTAGGGCAAAGCACCAGTAACAGAGAATCAGGATCTTCCCGAGGGAATCCACTGGGGAACAGGAGGCTCCAGGATTCCTGCTGTGGGACCTGCCTCACCAGCAGGACCAAATCCTTCATTTCCAACTCTGTGTCTCTGCAGGAAGAGGTTTCTCAGGAATTTAAGTGATGCTGAAGAACCAAAAGAGGCAAAGTTCAATGGTGAGGCCCCAGCTCAGATCCCAGGTTCAGTTCAGGCCTCTCATGACAAACAAGACCCTGAGGGGCTGGAGCACGTCCAGGGAAGGGAATGGAGCTGGGAATGGGCTGGAGCCCCAGGAGGGGCTGAGGGAGCTGGAAAGGGGCTCAGCCTGGAGAAAAGGAGGCTCAGGGGGGACCTTGTGGCTCTGCACAACTCCCTGACAGGAGGGGACAGCCGGGGGGGTCGGGCTCTGCTCCCAGGGAACAGGGACAGGAGGAGAGGGAATGGCCTCAGGCTGGGCCAGGGGAGGCTCAGGGTGGACAGCAGCAGGAATTTCCCCATGGAAAGGGTGCTCAGGCCTTGGCAGGGGCTGCCCAGGGAGGTTTGGAGTCCCCATCCCTGCAGGGATCTAAAGCCCGGTGGATGTGGCACTTGGGGACATGGTCAGGGGTGGCCTCGGCAGGGCTGGGGAGCAGTGGAAGCACAGACTGGAGTCCCAGATCCATGGAATGGCTTTGGTGGGAAGGGACCTTCAGGACCATCTCATTCCCAGCCCCTGCCACGGGCAGGGAACCTTCAGCTCCTGGGAATTCCCATCCCTGCTTTGTGCTCTGCTCTCTCTGGCTCCCATTTCCAGTGCATTGACACCTCCCACCTGGGGGTTTGGGTTTCCCACGGGTGTCAGGGACATTCAGGAGCTCCAGGTCGGTGTTTCCCACAAGCCCTGGAGGAGCCGAGCAGGGCCAGGGAGCCCCAGGGAACTCGGGTGACACTGATGTCACCTGGTGCCCAGGGGGAGCCTTGCTCTGAACTCCTTTGTTCCCAAGCTTTTCCCTCCAAAGGGCATTGCCTGGGAGACATCTCTGCTCCACAGCACTTTGCATTTTCCAAAGAGCATTGCCAGGGAGACGGAGCCTTTCCCCAGGAGCAGCCGAGCGCTGTGCCTGGGGAACAGGCGTCTCTCCTGCCTGGGACATTCCCTGAGCACTTTTCCAACTGCAGCTCCCTCTGTGCAGCCCCTGGACACATCCCCAGGGATCCTGAGCAGGACTGGGGAAAACCTACCCACTGTGGGAATATCTGGGATGTTTCCAAGTTTCTGTTCAATATCCCCTGGGAACAGGAACAGGACACGAGGCCAAAACCTGACATCAAACCTGAGAGCCCAGAAGAGCTGGGGGTGCTCACCTGGAGAGGAGAAGCTCCAGGGAGAGCTCAGAGCCCCTGGCAGGGCCCAAAGGGGCTCCAGGAGAGCTGGAGAGGGACTGGGGACAAGGGATGGAGGGACAGGACACAGGGAATGGCTTCCCACTGCCAGAGGGCAGGGCTGGATGGGAGATTGGGCAGGAATTGTTCCCTGGGAGGGTGGGCAGGCCCTGGCACAGGGTGCCCAGAGCAGCTGTGGCTGCCCCTGGATCCCTGGCAGTGCCCAAGGCCAGGTTGGACAGGACTTGGAGCAGCCTGGGACAGTGGGAGGTGTCCCTGCCATGACACAGGGGTGGCACTGGATGGGCTTTGAGGTCTCTCCCAACCCAGCCCAGTCTGGGATTCCAGAACATCTCTTCTTTCCTGTTTTCCCTTCTAATAAGGCCACTCTCCTGTAGATCTGGCACACAGGGAATTAATTATTCCTTCCCTCAAAGAAGGGGAAATTCACCTGATCCTGGGAAGCTCAGCCTCCTTCTGATGGCAAAGAGCCAGACAGGGAACAGGGGACACTTTAAATATTAACAACGAACCCAAAGAACCTCATTGCACAATTCCACCCTCACAGCAAAGCCCTCTGGCTACAGAGGTTTGCAATAATCACAGTCAGGAGACAGAAATCCAGGATTTATCCTCCTCACATCCCACTTCTCCCCCAGGGGTTCTGCCCAGCTCAGTGACCTGGAGCTGGGGGATTCTCCTCCCCCCCAGGTGGTGAATGGAGCTCACTCCACCTGCCTGGAACACAGGATCTTGCTTTCCTGGCTCCTCCTGTTGTCACCTCCCTTTTTGGGACAATAAAAGCCTTTCCCAGGCTCTGGTGGGAAGAAGCCAAATTCTCTTGAGCCAAACTCATTGAGAAAGAACTCAGGGAGAACTCACAGGGCTCCCACCAAAGCCCATGGCCTTAAAATGTCATTTTGGGTGATTTTTCCGTGGAGGAAAAGGGGATTTGACACTTCAGTGGACAGCGAGGGATTTTTGATATCTGGCAGTGAGAAAAGTGCAGCAACAAAACAAATTGCAGAGGCTCAGTCTGAGGGGATTGGAACCTCCTCCTGTGCCTGGGGGAGAAGGGAAGCCTTTGTTGTCCCAGATTCCAGTGGGAATGTTTTAATCGGGAAAAGGCTGCACAGAGAATTCTGCTTCCTCCTGAAAGGTTCTCACTGGTGGGGGAAAAAGGAACCTCAGTTTTGGGAAAGACAAACTGAGAGGACGAGCTGCAGCCATAGACTGAGCCTGGCAGCTCAGGGGTGCAGAGGGATCCCAAGATCTCTGCTCCTCATTCCACTGGAATTGGGACTGAAATCTCCCTTCCCGGCCAGACTTTAGGCTTGTATTCCTCAGTGCGACTGGGAGGCTGTGACTGCTGCAACAATTCGAGTTCACTTTCCAGAGATGAAAGCATTCCCTGATTCCCTGCGCTCTAGGGCTGCCACTCCATTTGCTGGAGGTAAGGCTGGAGCTGAAAAAATTGCTCCAAAAAATTAAATTCTGCCTAGGAGAACCAGGCAGACACAGCCAGGCAGCCAAGGAAGGTCCTTCCCTCCTTCCTTCCTTCCTTCCTTCCTTCCTTCCTTCCTTCCTTCCTTCCTTCCTTCCTTCCATCCATCCATCCATCCATCCATCCATCCATCCTCCTTTTCCCCAGGATCACGTTTGAGGTCACTGTTATCCCAGGGTGTTCCCTGCCCATGTCCCACCCTGGTCATTTCCCCCTTCCCCGTTCTGGAGCAGAGCTGTCCCCAGCTCCTCCATCCCTGTTCCAAACCCTTCCAGGGGTGGCTCAGGATGAGCTGGAGTTTCCACAGCCCTGCTGGGCAAGGGCCTCGCCCTCCGCTCACCTGGGCCTCAGTTTCCCAGCCTGTGGAATTTCTGGGAGGGCACCCACGGTGTGAGAGCAGTGAGCGGCCGGGAACCTCGGGGCTGACGCCCTGGGAGTGGGAAAAGAGGCAGCCCAGAGCAGGAGCTGCCCTCCCCGCTGTCACCGCTGTGACGGGAGCGCAGCCTTGTCCCCTCAACGGGAACAATCCAGCGACACGATGGAAATCAGCGCCACAATTTCCCAAACAAACGCAGCGCTTTTGTCTTTAAATAAGCACAAAAAGATCCGCAGCTTTGTTTGCTGCCTGCACAACAAAGGAGAGAGATCTTTGCCCAGATATCGTGTGATTGCTGCCCGGCTCTGCTGTTTTGATGGAGAATCTCATTCCTCCTGTGCCTGGAGAGAAATCCAATGGAGCAGAGGCTTGGGATCGATAGCAGCGCGGGGCGGGAGCACTCAGGGCAGACAGGGTGTGCTCACAGCCACCGAGCTTCCAGAGAGTTTTCCTGGAAAAGCAGCTCGTGGCCGGGAGCTGTGGGTGGTGTATTTTGGGGTCAAGGGCTCGGGGTCTCCGAGGCAGCTGTGCCTGGCGTGGTACCCAACAGAGAGGAGGGACGGGGACATGGAGAGGCTTCACTCCAACAGCAGGACAGAGGCTGCTCCAAGGCAGTGATGGCTCTGCTGGGCAGTGATTCCTGACAGGTCATTCCACCGGGGACAGGGGAAGGGCTTTGGGAAAGAAGGGGTTGGGAAGGCTCTGATTTTGCCTGCACAGAATTCCTGGTGTGAGTAAGGAGCAGCTTTAGGAAGCAGCACAAAAATCCCTTCCTTGAAACCTTCTGGTGGCGATGGGGGTAGGGGACGGTTCTCCACAGGAACCTGAGGCCAAAGGGAGCCCATGAGGGACACAAAGAGGGATGTTTGCCAGGGATGGAGGGACAGGACACAGGGAATGGCTTCCCACTGCCAGAGGGCAGGGCTGGATGGGACATTGGGAAGGAATTCCTGGCTGGGAGGGGGGGCAGGCCCTGGCACAGGGTGCCCAGAGCAGCTGTGGCTGTCCCTGGATCCCTGGCAGTGCCCAAGGCCAGGTTGGACATTGGGGCTTGGAGCAGCCTGGGACAGTGGGAGGTGTCCCTGCCCATGGCAGAGGTGGCTCTAAGATCTCTTCCATCCCAACCCAGTGTGGGATACCAGGATCCAGGTCTGTTACTGGGGGAAGCTGCACACCTTTGTCCCCAAGGCTCTTCGTCTGTTTCCATCCCTTTGCTTTCTCTTGCTTCCAGAAGAACTCCCTCACCCTGCACAGAAAGGGAAGGGGGGGATGATTTCCACTGGCCCAGGAAAATTCTCCCTGTGCTGCCTTTAACTTTCATCTGCAGCCCCAGAATTGGTGAATCCTCACGTTCCTGCAGCCACTTGTGAGGCACTGACAGGCTGGGGAGGGGACAGGAGCCTGTCCTGAGAGGAGGGGAGTGCTGTTTGTAGGTGAAGTGAAAACGGAGCTCACTCCCTCCAGTATCCCCAGAGTAGCCCTTGAGGATCCCTTGAGTATCCCCCTTTTATCTGCTCATTTTCCTTGTTGTGAATTTGCTGTTACTGTTCCGTGAAGCTCTGTTCTCTCTCAACTCCTTGTGTCACCTTTGAACTTCCCACTGGTTAAATGAATCCTAATTCTATTTAAAATGCTTCCAAAGCCAAAGCTTGGGGATTTTACAGCACGTTAGAAATGGATCTCAGGGTTTCCTGGAGGAATTGGTACAAAAGCCAGTGAACACCCTCAAAAAAGATGTCCTTACTCCATATCCACCTCTCCTGCTCCCTGAGGACCTGAAACCCTGAACCAGCTTCTCTGGGCTTTTACAGCTCTGGGCTCCAATTCCTGCATTTGGAAATAAATCTCCAGGTACAGCCACATTCTGTCTCTCATTTCTTGCTCTCCCAAACACTGAATCCCACCAGATCCCTCAGGGAGCTTAGGGCAGTGTTGCACTGTGGAATGTTCACCCATTCCTTTGATTTTTCTTCCTCCTTATTGCTGTTCTCCTTGCTGCCCATATTTGCATTAAATAAGGCCTTTATTGCTCCTGGCCCTGGGGTCCCAATGTGTTCAGGAGCTGCAAAGTTGATAAAAGCTGCAGGTGAGGAACGAACCACCAGGACAGACGTGCTTGTTCATAAAAATGTGGGAATATTTTCATTTGTTAAATCCAGTGCAAGGGCCCTGAGCGGAACCTTCCTCACTGAGGTCACAGGCCATGGAATCAGGGAACGCTTTGGGTGGGAAAGGAACTCGAAGACCTTCCAGTTCCCACCCCCTGCAATGATCAGGGACACCTTCCACCATCCCAGGGTGCTCCAAACCTGTCCAACCTGGCCTGGGACCTTTCCAGGGATGGGGCAGTCACAGCTGCTCTGTGCCAGGGCCTCACACCCCTGACCGGAAAATCTTTTCCCCTAAATCCAATCCAAATCCTCCCTCCCTCAGTTTAGAAGGAGCAGCCCTTGTCCTGTCATTGCACATCCTTGTAAAAAGCTGGAATTTCTCATGGCTGCCTGGCATCTGGCAGGGATGGCTCCTGTCCTTCCAGATCCCTCTTCCCACATCCACCCCTCAGCACCTCTGTGCCCATTTCCAAGTCAGCAGTTCCCGTATGGGATGTGCTGGACACATTCCTGGTTTCTGCCCCATGGACCTGCTCCAGCTCCAGCTCCTGCATTTTCCCTCCCTCCCCCTGCTCAGCACCCTCCTCCTGCCTCATCCCTCTCCTGGGGCTGGGGTTTCCTTGCAGCTCCCTCTGGCTGCTCCGTTCCTGTTGGATCACTACCCTTTTCCCGAGCTGGGAAATCCCAGAGGCTGCTGATCCTGACACGTCCCGGAATGTCCATTGCCCAGGCAGGGTGTGTCCCTGCAGAGGGATCTGGGAAGGGCTGGAGGGGATTGAGGGGCCCTCAGGCAGAGCTGCAGGTCATTAATGACTGTGATTAATGACTCCGTGTGATCAATGGCTCTCTCCTCTCTCCCTTCTCTGACGGGGAGGAGCAGGTTAGAGAGGCCCTGACCAACGGAGATTACGGGCACCAAACCCTCATCTCCTCCTAAATCTGCTCTGGAACGTGTTCCCTCTCCTTGTGCTGAGCCTCTAACATCTGCTGTAAACACCTCCTGCTGTAATTCTTTATCTCAGCACCGTCGCTGCCTCCCGGCTGTTTGTTTGTGTTTAGACTCAGCCTAAACCAGCCTTGATTTGGGATGCTGCTCCTTCCTCCCCCTCCCCGGGAGTCACTGCAGACACGTTCTGGTCTAAAAGACGCGGATTTGCCTCTGATCTCCCCTGCCCAGACTCTAACCCTCTGCTCCCCGTTATCGGCCCTTTTGTGGGAATCGCCCTCTGGAATTGCCGTCCCGCTCGAGGCCTTTTAGCTGCTCTATTTTTGAGTCAAATCAGAGGTAGACACTGGATACAGGAGTTATTAGCACTAATTGCCTCCCAGGGTGAGATCAAACACGCAGATCGCTGAAATGTCCTGCTCTGTTTTCATAATGGCCATTTAATTCCGCGGACAGAAGTGCAGGGAACTTATCCAGGGAAAGGTAATACATGTAAATTGGAAATGTAATGGGATATTGGGACACATTACAGGCAGCAGGTCTGCCAGATGTGATTAAACTCAGTTCCCGTACGAAGGGATAATGGAGCCCGTGTAG
Organism: Sinosuthora webbiana; assembly: GCA_013397395.1. Lineage (NCBI taxonomy): Eukaryota > Metazoa > Chordata > Aves > Passeriformes > Sylviidae > Sinosuthora > Sinosuthora webbiana. The sequence goes on from VXBN01015904.1 coordinate 105,696, forward strand.
AGCAGCAAAATAAAACCCCGATTCTGCTGTTAACACCCAGCTGACCCCTTACAATGGTCCTGTCCACATCCAAATTAACTTGGGCTGCACACTTTGGGAGAATCCGAGGTTTATTGCTCCAGACACGTGACAGAGTGTGAGTGCTCATGGTTCTTGGTGATCCAGCCTGATTGAAAATCTGCTTTTTGCTTGGTTCTATTTTATCCCTGACGTCTGACACCCATCACCTGGAATCAGACACGCTGACTCTCCTCACCCAGGAACATCTGGGCAGGGGAGGGATTGAGGTTCTGCTGGTCCTGGCCCATCCCAGAGCTGGAAAATGGAAGGGATGGAGGGAAGAGCCAGGAATCCAGGCTGAGCAGAGGCCGAACGCTCAGACAAGGCTGCTCTGGGAGGGCAGGGAGGGACAAGTTTTCCAAATGAGGGATTCAAACCCCAGCAACAGTGCAGGATTCCCGACCAGAGCTGCGGCGTCCCCCTGGAGACATCCACAGCGCCCCGAAGGACGAGAGGAAGCACTGATCAGCTTTTCCTTCCGTCCCCCACTATTCCCCTTATTCCCAATTAGCCTGTCCCGCGTTATCCCATTTTCTACCGCAGACATGTGAGTTTCATACTGCTCGATCCAGCCCCGCTTCTGCATCCAACCTCCCCCCCGGCTGCTTTTAAACCTCTTAGTGAACGCGACACACAAATAACAACCCCGGAGCGTGCTGACTGAACCCCAGAGTCCCCGCGGGCCGATTTCCTCCTGCTTTGTTTCCTTATCGCAGCCACCTTGGGGTAATCAAACAATTAGGGACCCGCTAATGACCCTGCGAACGGCTCCCGTTAATGAGGGCGGCACAAACCCTTCCCTTCTGGGCTGGGCTGAATCTCTTTGGGTTTGGCTTCATCCTCCACCTTCCAGGCTGGATTCAGAGCCGGGGGCAGCAGAACATCAGTTTGAGGCTCTGAACATTTCAGCATTTCATTTCGGGGCTTTGCATCTTTGAGTCGGACAAAGCTCAGGAACAGAGAGGCCTTGGGAAAGGCTCGGAGTGAAGGGAAGCAGAGGAGCAAAGACCTGTGCTGGGAGGAAGACAAAAAGCAGCAGAAAGCCCAGGCCAGGTCTCAGCCAGCTCCCAGCTCTGCAGGCTCGCACTCTTGCCCAAGGAATGGGGGAATATTAAACCTCAGCTCCTCAGCCCAGGGAAAGTTTCAGGGAGCATTAAACAAACCAGGAGTTGAAATCTTGCAGCTCCAGACCAAAGCTCTGGTAAAGCTGGGAGCAAAAGAAACCTTAAAAATATCATTAAAGCCAAAAGTCTCTGCAGTCGGAGGCTCCTTGGCTGAGTTGCACGGGGTGGGAACAGCTCCTGGAGCTGCTCTCTCTGTCCCTGACTGTTTGTGGCACAGCTGCAGTCCTGGGCTCACAGGCTGGTCACAGCAGGCACAGTGTGGCTCTGACCCCAAAGTGTAAGAGCAGGGCTGGCAGGGGACCACAGGGGCCCCGAGTCCCATTCCCAGGGAATCCTGGAAAGGATCCCTAAAAGGCACCTAAAGATCATCGAGATCCATCCCCCAAGGGAAGCGTGAGATAAAGCAGGGGCTGGGTCTGGGGATGTCTTATGTCCACCACTTTAATTTAATGCTTTTACTTTGATTCCCCCATTTCACAATTCATTTATCTATACATTGGGAATAGGGACACTTTTCACTCTGGGAGGGACAAGTGGAGAAAGCCAAGTGAGAATTCACAGCTCTTCCAGAGCTGGAGTCCCTAGAAGCTTTTGAAGAGACAGGTTCATACTTTGGTGTGTGACAAGCAGAGGAAAGGCTCTGCCCGCTCCAGCTGTGCCTTCACCACGCTCTCAACTCAGGAAGAAGGAGAAATGGCGTTTCCAAAAATCCACCCCCTCTCCCCCACCAAAAAAAGTTGCCAGAAGAGTTTAGACACTGCAGTCTTGATGTTCCCAAGGGGACTGGACAAAGATTATCCATCAGAAGGAATTTTTGTTTGCATTGCAGCTGGGGGTTATTCAGGAGAAAAGACAAGTTCACCAAATGTGAGTTGTACCCAAGCAAAAGGGTTTTTTTATGAGGCAGAAAAACCATTTCTTGGCTGGAAAGTGATGGGTTAGGGCCAAAAACACTGATGAATTTTTGATGAGGAATCGATATTTCAGTGAATAAACCATAACAGCAAAAAAACCCAACTCAAAAAAACCCCCACCAACAACAAAATCTTCAAATGTCCATCAGAGCAGAGCTGATCAGACCAGGGGGGAAAAGCCTAACCAACACTTGCAGACCAATCACGTCCAAAGGAAATTCTCAACTTCCCACCACGTTCTCTTGGCAGGGGCAGAGATCCCCACAGAAATGGCATTGTCCTGCCCTGGCTGGGCTGGAATCCGGACCCTCTGTTCCAGTTTTCCGAGGGTGAACTGGGATTTATCACTGGTGCTGCAGCACCCCCTACATGTCCCTGTCACTGAGCACAGCTCGGGGCCACCACGCCCTGAACACCCACAAAACACCGGGAGTGTTTGGGTCGTGCTGGGGGTCGAAACACTCAAATGCCAATGGATTCAAGGCAGGGAGAGGCCTGGCTGGACTGCCCGGCCTGAGCATCCCCTTGGGAATGGTCGGTGTCACTCCTGATCCCCAACATCCCTCTGCGTGTCCTCCAGGTTTTGGGACATGACCGACAGCCAGGTCATGGAATCCTGGAATGGTCTGGGTGGGAAGGGACCTTAAAGCCCACCCAGTGCCAGCCATGGGCAGGGACACCTCCCACTGCCCCAGGGTGCTCCAAGCCCCCTGCCCTGGGGCACTTCCAGGGATGGTGGCCCTGTCAGCCGACCCTTGGCCAACACACACTGTTGTCCTCTCCGTGGGCTGATCCTGTCTCTTCCCAACGAGTTTCCAAAAGGAAATACAAAAGCAGAAAGGGGAAGGTTCAATTCTCCTCATCCAGGTTTAGGAGTGGGGGACAGCACAATAAACTCCTAGGAGATGCACACGCAGGATTCCTAAAAATCACACCTGTTTTTCCATGGATGGATCATGTTCTGTCATCCAGTGCCAGAATCCAGGGACCAACAGGAACTCCGGACAACACATTCATGTGGATACACAGTTCCTGAGGTGAATCCCATCCTTTAAGAATTCAGGGATGGAAAGGATCAACCCCCTGATGGAATCTCAGTCAGCAGCTCAGCAAAAGCAGCCTCAGCCCTCCCCGTTCCCTCTCACTGAGATTTTCTAATTGCCTCGGGAAGGACGAGCTCTTTTGGAAAGGAACACGAGGCATAAATCAGCCCCAAAGATCCGGATTGATCCGTTCCAGACAAAGGGAAAAGAATCAGTTCCGTCACGTCCCTGCAAAGCAGCAGAGGAGACTTGGAATGTTAAATATGAGCCCAGTCAGGCTGTTCCGAGCCTGGCGCTGGAGCTGCCATCAATTGTGTCCCGATTGCCATTAATTGTATCGCAGTTGCCGTTAATTGTATTCCAAGCGCCATTGATTGTATCCCAGCTGCTCCGGAGCTGGGGAGCAGCCAAGGCTGAGCTGGGCTTGGGGACAAAGGGACTGAGGTTTGATGGGAACTGTCCCGATGGCCCCGCGCTGACCCCGGGTGCCTCAGGCGGGGATTTCACCTTCCAGGACAGTTTTAACTCTAAAAAAGCCGTTTGGGAAGGAGCAGCCTCAGGCGAGGCCGCTGTGACAAGGCAGCAGGAAGGCAAAGGTGACAAAGGGACAAGGACAGGAATATCACGGCAGAGACGCCACCAAGGACACCGGGAATTGTTTGGGTGGAGCTTTTCCAGCTCAGCCATTTTCCCGTTCAGGAAAGGACGCGGCACAAGCGCTGGCCATGCTCAGTGTGCCCCGGAGTGTCAGGGAGGGCAGGGGACACCGGGGGCGCTCCCTGCCCGCCCAGGACTCACCTGGGCACGGACCGCACAGGGATGAGCCTCCAGCCCCCGCTGGGGGCCACAAAACTCCCCGGAATTTGTACCCAGGGATCAACCAGCTCCCCAGTGCTGCCCAGTCCAGGGATTGAACCCAGCAGTGGCGAAGCCAAACCTGCAGCCAAGGAAAGGAGGGAGCTTTGATCCCGTTCCACTGCAATAGAAACATGTCTGGATGTGGTGAGCCATGGAAACAGCTCCAGCGCAACCATTCCTCCAATGTTTGGCAAACCAAAAGCCCTTTAAAGGGCAGCGATGAACAAAGCGTGCCCCGAGGGCCAGGAGCTCTAAATGTGAGCCAGGATCGCGGCTCCGAGTCCCTGCCCAGCCTGGGAACCACTCAGCTCTCGCTAATGAGCTCTTTGTGAGGCTGAAACAGCGGCCAACAAACCCAAACAACGCCCGGAGCTGCAGCTTGGAGCGAGAGCATCCCCAGGCTGGGAGAGATCTCAGAACACCAGAACTTATCGATAGTCCGAAAGTGAAGTTTTCTCTCCTCTCCCTGCAGTCTGTCCATGTAAAGCTTTTTTTTTTTTTTACAGCCTCTCCTTGATCCGTGCTCAGCTCTGCCCTCGCTGAGGTTTTTCACTCCTTGGGATTACTGATTAAATTCTTTGTGTGAGTAAAATTCCAACTGGACCCGAGCTGTTCTGACTCACAGGGTTTTTGTGCCTGGCTGGACTCTGGAAAGCAGGCCCAGAACAAACAGCTGCGAGGCCAAATTCCGCGAGTGAGGAGGAGGAACCCAGGGCAGAGCAGCCCTAAAGGTGTGAGTGTTTTCTCCTCCAGGTTTTTCCAATAACTCCATGAATGGAGCATGGGATTAGGACATGAAAGGCCTAAAAGCAATTTGCTGCTCTGAACTAGGGAGAATAGAACTAAACTCAGTTATTGCAGCAGAAAGAGAAAACACACATTATCTCTGCTCTGAGTCACCAGGCGGGAGCTCCTCAGAGCCCAAATCCAGCTGGAGCTCTGAAATGTGACATGCCAAGGCCACTGCTCTTAAACCTGGCCTCATTTAGCTCCTACACAGCCCCTCTGCTTCAAAACCTTCTCCCAGATTTCCTGCCCAGCACGTGGGTCCCCAGCACGGGAAGGATGTGGGGCTGCTCCAGGGCTGGAGCTCCTCTGGAGCCAGGCTGGGAGAGCTGGGGCTGCTCACCTGGAGAGGAGAAGCTCCAGGGAGAGCTCAGAGCCCCTGGCAGGGCCCAAAGGGGCTCCAGGAGAGCTGGAGAGGGACTGGGGACAAGGGCTGGAGGGACAGGACACAGGGAATGGCTTCCCACTGCCCAGGGCAGGGCTGGATGGGAGATTGGGCAGGAATTGTCCCCTGGGAGGGTGGGGAGGCCCTGGCACAGGGTGCCCAGAGCAGCTGTGGCTGCCCCTGGATCCCTGGCAGTGCCCATGGCCAGGGTGACTGATCTCATCCCAGGTTTGTCTCTGACCTTGATGTGCCTCTGTGGGCCAGGATCAGCTGTGGAGGATTTTACCAGATCAGTTCCTGCCTCCACTGTGCCAGAGAAAACAGGGAGAAACCAGTTTTCCCTGGAATCTATGGAGAAAACAGCACTGTTGGCTGATACACCCCTGGTTAAAAAAGTATTATTTGGTACTGGTCAAATTGGAATAAAATCACAGAATTCCAGAATGGTTTTAAGTTGGAAGGCACCAAAAAGTCCATCCAGTCACACTCCCTGCCATGGGCAGGGACACCTTCCACTGTCCCAGGGTGCTCCAAAGTCTGTCCAACCCTGAACAATTCCAGGGATGGGGCAGCCACAGCTGCTCTGGGCACCCTGTGCCTCCCCACCCTCACAGCCAGGAATCCCTTCCCAGTTTCTAATCTTCCTCATATCTCACATATTAACAGATATAACTAAACAAAGCCTGCAAAATCTGGATTCCTTACTCCTAAAGCAGCAGGGAATACACATTTCATGGAAATGGGGGTGATTTTCCTGCTTTCTGTCTTTTGTTTTAATGTGACTTTCTCTGCTGCCGAAGCCTTTCCGTGGGAGCTGGGGAGTGCTGGGGCTGAGGCTGAGCCCTGCTCACCTGGGCTCAGCCTGGGCTCATCTGGGCTTACCTGGGCTCACCTGGGCTCTTCTGTCCCAGAGCACTCAGCCCTGCAGGTCTCCCCCTGCCATTCCCAAGGGGAATCCCGAGGGATCCCAGAGCACGGGGGGTTTCCTTTGTCTCCCTGAAGCATCCCACAGTCAGGGCCAGAGGACACGGAGTGGAGGAGGGAAGGAGGGAGAAGCTGCAGGACGAGGCCAAAGCATCACCTGAGGGAGGCTCAGCTGCCAAGGGCTGTGAGATCCTCCCTGAGCTCCTCTGTTTGCAACCCCAAATGCTGCTGAGGAGCAGAGCCTGATTTATGTGGCCAGGACAGAACAGGGTCATTATTTCCCAAAGCCATTCAGAAGCTCCTGAACTGGAGCAAGGACCGGGCAAGGCTGCTGCAGCACAGGAATGAAATTGTCTCTTTATTTGAAAGCATCACAGTAAAACGAGGCTTAGTAAAACTAAATCTCACTGCTGCCAAGAGATTGGTTCCTTTCTTTAATTCCCCCCAAAGATTTTATGGATAACACTTTTTTTTTTTTTTTTTAAGGATACAAAGTTGTCTGGTAACATTTCCTACTCACTGCAAGGAAAAATTATGTTTTTAAATGGAAAATTATTCATTTTTAATGGAATCTGGCTGTAAAGGTCAGTTAAGCTCCTTCAGAAATATTCAAACCCATATTATTGTCAACTCCTCTAACGAGTCACATTGCTGCAATAATTCCTGAGTGATTTTCTCTCTCCTTCCCCTGCTGCAGAGCCTTTCCTTCAGTTGCCAAACCCGATGAGTTGTGTGAGTTATGGAGGTTTTTGCTGGGTGTTTCAGGAGATAAATGCACAGCCGTGTGAACGCTGCAATGTTTCAGCTGAATCATTACGGAGCAGGCAGCACATCCAGAACTGTGTGCGGTCTGTCAAGCCCAGCTCCAGGGGTGGCAATGGGGGGGCAGAAATCAGGGCAGGGCCATTGCCCAGCGGCCGCTTTTCCAGGAGTTCATCACACAGAGCCTGCAAAGCAACCCTGGCTTTGCCTCTCCTGCCACCCCTGCCCACAGCAGCGCCGCTGGGGACACCCCAGGGTGTGCAGGCAAGGAACCAGAGGGATTGGGACAGAGCTCAGGGTGCCCAGGCCCAGCCTGGCTCAGCTCAGGACATTCCGTGGCCCTGTGACAGCCCATGGAATGTCGGCTCTGGTGGCAAATCCCAGCAGGTCCCGGGAGCATCACCCCGGTGTGGGCTGAGCTGGGACAGCCCCTGCCCTCCCCTCCTGCTGTGCTGAGATCACCAGAGCCCTCAGACCCGACTGAACACCTGCACTCCGTGGGCCCAAAGTCCTTTTCCAACCCAAAGCACTCAATGACCTCCCAGGACTCTGCTGAGCTCCCCTGGCTGCCACTCGGGGGGATTTGCTGGGCCGAGGAATGGGAGTGAAGCAGCAATTTGGCTCTGCTGCCCCAATTCCAGGTGCTCTGGGGCCTTTATTCCCTGTTCAGCCCCAGAACCACCAATCCCAGGTGCTCTGGGGCCTTTATTCCCTGTTCAGCCCCAGAACCAGCAATTCCAGGTGCTCTGGGGCCTTGATTCCCTGTTCAGCCCCAGAACCAGCAATCCCAGGTGCTCTGGGGCCTTTATTCCCTGTTCAGCCCCGGGGGAAGCGCTGGGAGCGGAGCGAGGCCTTCCCTGGCCCAGCCCAGCTGGAGGGGACAGGAGCTGTGTCCTGAGCAGTGACCAGGACAGGGACCTGATTCCCTGTGGGAAAACCCTCTGCAGGCCCTCCTGGATGTGCAGTAAAGGACAGGGATGACCTTTCCAGGAGGAGCTGGGATTGCAGTAATTGGGCAATAACAGAAACAGCAAATCCCACCCAAAGGATCTTTTTTCCAGTGAGAGGAGTCACTGCTGCCTTCGGGAGGGGTCTCATTTTTCTCACTTGGCAGCAGGATTTACCCTCATCTGCTCAACCCTGGGCTGCTGAAGGGATCACTCCTTCATGCAGAGAAGGAACTGCACCTGTGGACAGGAGTGAATCCCGGGGCTGAGGCCAGGAGGTGTCTGCACTTCTGTGGTCAGAGCTGAGGAAATAACTCCTGGTTCAGGTCACTGAAAACCACACAAACGGAGGGAAAAAACGGTTCTTTTTTTATTTCTTCCTTTCTCTTTTTCCTTCCTGGCAGGATAAACTCTTCACCAACATTTCTTTCAGGTCAAGCAAAATGTTCTGTCACTGTCTGCAAGGGATTATTTCATTTAACTTTCAAATTGCAGCTTCCTGCTTTGCTTTTTGTTTCCTCGTGTGTGAATGGGAGGATCTTGGACACCCACTCAAAACATTGTTTAGAAAAGGCTGAAATGGGAAGTTTCGAGTTTCCTTTCCACAGCAATAATCCAATGAATTGAACATGAATGTGGAAAAGCAATAAATCATTTCAGTTCTGTGATTGTTACAAAACAAAACACTCCAGTTACGCTTTTTTTTCTTTGTTCTTTGCCTTTGTTTTTGGCTGAGCTCTGTTAAATTCTGTAATTATTTATATTCCTACATGAAAGGTTTCACCTCAGGATGCGCTGAGCAGCCTGGAGGAGTGATAAAATCAGATAAATCCGCTCCTAAATCATTCCTTCAGCCCCAAATCTGCGTCTGCCAAGCAGAGGAATGATGTCCCCACCAGCAGCATTTTCAGGCTGTTCTCAGTGAGCTTGGGGCATCCTCACGGTGCAGCAATTCCCTGGGTTTCCTTGGAATACTGACCAGCCCTGTGCCTGCTTTGTCCTCTTTATCCCTGTCCTGGGTCATGGCCCCAAGGCTGCCAGGGGGCAGGAAGAGTTTGGACAGGGCAGGATTTTGGGGTGTCTGTGCAGGGCCACAAGCTGCAGTTGATGATCCCTGTGGGTCCCTCCCAGCTCAGGAGATTCTGGGATTCCCTGGAATCCTTCAGAGGGTGGATTTTGACTGCCTGACTGCAGTGGCAGGAGAGTGTGGCCTTTGATGGCAGAGCAGCCCTTGCTGGGGACGTTTCTCCAGGTCTTTAAAGGGTGACCCCACTCAAAGCAGATTTATGACTGAATTCATCCCATTCATTTGCTCTCCAGCCTCCATCTCCAATTCCCAGCAGGCAGACAGGGAACTGGAGCCTGGCAGAGCTTTGCTTTGCAGGATGAAATCATATCCCCAAGCCAAGCCCACTGAGCTTTGTCCCCACCAAGGGCCCTGGTTCATTGGGAGACCTTAAACACAACATTTCCCTTCTCATCTGTTTGTGAGCCCAGCTGGGAACCTCCCCCAGCCCCTGGAACAGCCCCGTGCTCACAACTGAGCTTTCCTGGGGGAAATAAACACAAATGAAAACTGCAAACCACCATCAAGCCCTGATAAATGTTCAGACCCAGGCTGGGGCCAGGAGAAAAGGCTGGAATTAAACCATGGAGAAAGAAAGCTGGACCATCACTTACTTGGTTTTTATTTTCTCTTCTTTTTTTTTTTTTTTTTTTTGCCTGTTATTTAGCCCTGCTTAACTTTTCAGGAATCTCAGCTCCTGCACGCAGGCTTGGAAATTTTTATATCCTGACCATATGTGTTAGATGAAGTTGATTGAGTTGATGGATGGATGGATTGATTGAGTTGATTGACGGATTGCTGAGCTGCCAGGGAGCTGCTCCGTGCTCCCCATCCTGAGGCTTTCACTGGGATACCTCTGCAAAGCTCATCTCTGACCCATCACCAAACCCCCAGTCCTTCCTCCCAGAGAGAGCTGTCCTTGCCCAGGGCAGGGCTGGCACTGGCTGGGCTTTAAGGGCTCTTCCAACCCAAACCATTCCAGGATTCTGTGATTCTGTGATCGTGTCAGCCTGCAATATCCACCCTGGATGTAAGCACAAGATGTCAGATGCTTCCAAAGTGCTCCTTTGGAAGAGCCCTCAGGAACCCCAGCCCTGGGTGATCCTGCTTAACCTTTGCCATTTCCTTCCATGGCAGAAGGAGAGCCAAGAGCCCAGCAGGCAGCAGGGAATGGGAGCCCGGGATGGATCCCACAGGGCCACAGGAGGCTGGGGAAGGACCCTGTGACAGCACTGAAATGCCAGGGGCTGGGAATCTGCCCAGGAACGGGCACCTGGCATTGCCTCTGAGCTCCTGGAGTGTGGACTTGGGGCACGTGTCCCCCGGATGTGGGATCTGACCCTGAAGTTTCACAGCAAGTCTCAGCTCAGGGCACGTCTGGGAGGAAAATAAGAAGATGCAGAAGAGGAAAAAAAGCTGCTCTGCTCTGAGCTGAAATTAAATACCAGGAATATTCTGAGCAGCCGAGTTAAAGGGTGTCAAGCTGGGAAAGTGCTCTTAAGGTAATGAAAGAATGAGAAAAAAAAAATCAAAACTAGAAATGAGACATTTGCTCAGAACCCTCCCTGATGAGGAGCTGCTGGAGCTGGGCTTTGTCTTCCAGGGACAAACCCAGACTGGGATTTTGGGTTCAGGGAGTGATGAAGGGAAGGATTCATCAGGGAGGGCAGCTCTCAAGGAGGTTGATTATGTGCTGGAGAGGTGATGGAAAAGAAATCAGGGAACAAAAGGTGAGGCAGCTGCTAAAAACCAGGGACAAAATTAGGAATAAGCAAACATGAACAAGATCCAGGTTACTGCTCTAATGTGCCAGGCAGGAGGGAAGGCAGCAATGCCAGAATAACTTTTAATTTAGCATAAGATTTGAAATTGTGCTAAAAAATGCATCTGAGTCCTTTGATTTTTCACAGCAGATCCTGAAGCTCGGTGGGAAAATAAGGAAGAAAAGCAAACCTGAGGGAAACAGCCAATGGCCAGGAAATGTGGGGCCTTATTCCAACCAAAATTCCTTTACAAGGAAGAGTCTTGCTTCAAGTGCCCCCGGGATCCTTTCCTCATTATTGCTCTGGGAATCTGAGGATTTGAGCTGTGGTTTGAAGGGGATTGGGAATATGCCCAAAGCAGTGTCAGGGTGAGAGCCCAGGGAAACATCACCCAACCATCTCAGGGCAGGTCAGCCCTGCCGCTGCCCCAGCTGGTCCTGCTCAAAGTTCACACCGAATTTAATTCTTTTAAATTGAAAACTGGATTTTTGGTGACCTGTGTCACCTTCTCTTCCTGTGGAAAAAACTTCCTGCAGAAGTCCCATAATGGCACACGCAGATAAATGTGGGGTTTGTCTGTGGAATATTAACAAATCAGCCTGTGCTGGTTTGAACAGAGCATTTGGGAGTTTTTATGAAACGTTTTGGAGGATTTAAGGAAATGTCACTCTTTCTCCAGGCAGTCCATCACTTCCTGCTCTGTTCCGTGGTGCACATTCCCAAAATAATCCGTGCTGGCACACAGGCGGTGGGAAGGGTATTGTCTTCCCTGGCAAGCTGAGAAAGGCAGGGGCGAGGCTGTGAAAGTGCGCAGGGATAAACGGGATTTCAGGCAGCCTGGAGACAGCGGTGAAATCCTTCCCTGCAGAGCACACGGGGCACAGCACGGCCCTGGCCAGGCCAGGAACGGGGCTCTCCTTTCCCCAGGGAATGGGAACCCATCTCCTGCCCCCTTCAGCGGTGAGGATTTGACTAAACACGGATCACACGGAAATAGTGACTCCAGCAGGAGCTCCCCGTGTTATCCAGGCTCTGAACTGACTCAATCCATTCTCCTCCCGGGAGATGAACGTGTGATCACATCTCTCCCTACAACCAACATCGTCTCCCTGCGTCCCTGCCACCTCCGCCTTCCTTGCGAGATGAACCAACTGATACATCCCTAATTAAACTCTGAGCAATCAGCCCCAGCTCGATTCAGCTTTCAGATCTGATGCTGCTATTCCTGAATGATGGCAAGTGTGCCTGAAAGCTCCTCTGCTTTTCCCAACTCCCCTCGATCTGATAAAGGATATCGCTGCTGCCTCACAGCCTGGGCTGGGCTGGAGAAAATCCAACCCTTCCCACAGGGAATTCTGGTTGTCCCTGTGGGTTCAGGGGGGTCGTTCCTGTGAAAAGCCACCTGGTGATGGGATTTGCCTGGGTGCTCACTGAAGGGGGACCAGCATTTCCTGCTCTCAGGAGTTCACAGCTTTGTGCTTCCAGGGATTTCACTGGAACCCTCAGAACTCAAGGAGTTGCTCAGATCAAAGCTCGGTGCAGCTCAGACAGAGCTGATCTACTCTGAGCTGCTGCCACTCCCCAGTGCCCAAAGACATCCGGATTCTGCTGAATTTGCCTCAATCAATCCCAAAGCAGAAGCCACGAAGCTGTGAGAGCTGCTTGGGTCTCTGAGCTTGCCCAGCATCTGGAAGTCCAGCATCTGCTCCAGGCTGGAGCTGTCAGGAGGATCCAGGGCCCAGAGACCAGAGGGCTGATTTAGAGGGCTCTGGGATTCAGCTCATCCTCAGCCAGAGGGGCACAGAGCTAAAAATGGGGAACTGGACACGGAAACAGCAACAGGGTAAAGGGAAAGTCAGGAAAGTCCTAAAGGAAAACTCTCAGCAAGGGGAGGGAGGACTTCAAACTGCCCCATTGTCCCTGGGGCTTCCAGCTGTGGGGGAATGTCCTTGTGATAGAGGCAAACCCCAGTGCTGGTGGTGTGGGAGGTGTGGGAGAGGACAACCAGGCTGGGAAAACCTGGATTGGGAACCTGGTGCCCCTGTTGTGTCCCTCAGGCTGCTCTGGAAGCTCTCATTGCACTGATCCCCTTTGAATCCTCCTGGCAAAAGGGAGCAGCTCCAAAGGCCAGGAGTCCCCAAGGCCCAGAGCTCTGCCTGTTTTGCTGATGTTGATGTGAAATCTGCTCACCCTGAGCGTGGCCAGCACCCACTGCACCCACCCTGTCACAATCACCACCGTGGATCCATGGCTGGGCAAAGCGCCAATGGAATAATGCAGTTTGTAAATCAATTAACCTCTGCTCAGGGCTGCTCCTCTCCAGGCTTAGCCAGAAGAAGCTTTCCCAGGGGAATGGCAAGAGGGACAGTCCTTGCCCAGCTGTGCAGGATGGGATCACAGAGCTGCTTCTGCAGAGCTCCCTGGTGGAGCAGCCCAGCTCCTGCCTTTCCCCTGCCAGCCTAACTCGGTGCAATTCCTCTGCCAGGGGAGTTACTTGCCCTGCAGTCACACTCGGGAAAGTTTCTCCTCCTCACGTGTCTTGTCTCACATCAGTCAGTGACTCCTCCAGCCCTCTGCACTCCCGAATCACCCCTGGGACACGAGGGGTGCCCGTGGAATACAGCGAGCCTGTTATCCCCACACACTCCCCACCAGGCCAGCAGCTCCATCAGCCACTTCCAGCTGCTCACAGAGACTTTTCTGTAATGAACCTCCCACCTCTGGGGAAAGATCCTCCAGACCTGGATTCCCCCCCTTGTCCCTCCCTGGCAGCCGCGGATCCCAACGCCTGCCTGTCCCTGCTCGTTCCTGCCTGCAGGAGGGAAACTGCCAGCCCCACGGCCAACATCCCACTAAAGCACAGGGATTGAAGGATTTCTGGGCACTTCTGGTGTTCAGATCCCTCGTGAAGGATTCTCGGTGACTCCGGGGAGTCCCGGATCCCCGCTGCCTTCAGTGACACCCTGCAGGCAGCATGGGGACATCCCAATCCCAGCGCAGCTCCGAGGGCAGAGATTCCCCAGGAGCCCATCCAAGCAGTGCCAAGGGGAGCAGGGGCAGGCAGACATCCCGAGGAGTTTGCTGTGCAGGGATAATCATTCCCGTGGTCTCTGCCGTGCCCCTAAACACAGCCTGGGGTGGGGACGCTCTGATCCAGCCCCTGGATGCAGGATTTCTCCCCGCAGCGCTCCCAGAGCAGGATCAGACGAACACCAACATCCCTTCATTGCAGTCACCTTCAAGGAGGGAGCTGCAGAAGGCTCTCCCCTCCCTCTGCCCTTGCCTTGAGCGTTCCAGCCTCTGCTGATTGCATTAATTCCCTTTGGAAATGCAGTAATGGCACCTGACATCTCCCGGGGCACGCTGCGGGAAGGGATTTGCAGTTTCAGCCCTAATGAGGAGCAAATTGCTGTCCCCAGCCGGGCCCCGGCCTGATGGTGCCGTCACAGCAGGCACCGTTTGTGCCCGGGAGGAGCAGGCAGGAGTCACTGAGGGCTCCCAGGCGGTGGGATTGAAGCTGGAGAGGGCAAACCTCAGTGTCAGCCTCCCCTGGGGGACGAGAACAGGATCAGCCCCGCACAAACCCACTGCAATTTATTCACTCTGGGCCTCTCTCCCTTTTCTCGATTCACAGCCCCTTTGGTTCCACGGGTTCGGTTTCAGGCACAGAGGCTGCGGCAGAAGAGCAGCCTGCAGAAGAGCCTCTGTGCCTGTGGAGAAGAGGCTGCTCTAGGTGAATTCCTCCTTCCATGGATCCGGACCTCACAATGCCAGGCCCCTGCACTGCTCCAAGGGCCTGCAGGGCTGGACTGACTTCCCGGGAAGCAAATCCAGCCTCATCATCCCTCACTAATGAGCACCGGGCCTCGCCAGCCCTCAGCTCCTGACGCTGCTTCCACAAGTTTCTCTGCTTCCTTTCCTGGGAGGGAGAAATTCAGGAATGCAGAGCTGCCTGTGGCCAGACAGGATCAGTCACGGCCCAGGAACTCAAGCCAAGTGTCCAGGATTTAATTATCAGGAATAGTTACTGGTTACTAATGGTTTTACTAATGGTGTTCCAACACTTCTGATGGATTGCAGGGCCACAGAAGAGGGAGAGGCCCATCCCAGCTGCCTGCAGCAGCTCCTGCATCCGAGCATTAGATTTGATTGTCTTTAGCTCAGCTCCCAATTCTGATAATGAGAAAATCCAGGGGCTATATTTAACTCCTGCTTCTGGGGAGCCTTGTCACGGCTCCTTCCTTTGTTCGTGTTCAGCAGTGCTCAAACAAAACATTCCCTGGATTGGGGTTCTGCTTTTCCACAGAGCCTCTGTTCTTGTGTTCAGCACTGCTCAAACCAAATATTCCCTGGATTTGGGGCTCTCCATTCCCGCAGAGCCTCTGCTCTGCCTTCCCCTGGCTGAAGCAGGAAGCCTTCAGGTGTGGCTTTATTTGGAGGGCTCACCTGGATCCCTGGCTGGCCCCAGAGGTGAGCAGGAGGCAGAGCTGCTCAGTGTCCCCTGAGCTGCAGCACCCGGAGTCACATCCAGCTGAATTCCATCAGCACTGGGGAACAGAGGCACCCTGTGGAAATGCTGCCCTTGGGCTGAGGGGGTGCCTGACTCATTAATAAAGAGCCCTGTCTGCTTCAGACACTGTAAGGAAAATTCAGAATCAGCCTGAACGTGGGGAACCTTCCAGGCAAACGTTCCATGAGAAATTTTGCATGTTGGGGGTGCCCGAAGGAGCGAAAGCTGATCTCTGTGAGGTTCCTGGGACTTGGGATCACCCTGGTTTTACACCCTACTTTTGTTGGGGTCACCGTGGCTTTCCACAGCCGTGTCCCCACAGAGCTGTGAGGCCTCAGGACATCCTGAGCCCATCTGGTCCCTTTTGATGAGCACAATTATTTGATGTCCATTCCAGATGTTTCCTGCCGCCTCACCTCTGTCAGAAATAAAGGTTTGGGCAGATCCTGTGGGAAAAGATGCCGTCCCTCTGGTGCCACCTGATTGTCTGAGGTGCAGCTGAAGTGCCCCTCAGCTCCCGTGTCCCTGGGAGGGCTTCCTGGCAGCAGCTGTGGCTGGGCACGGTGGGACACTGAGCAGTGGGCCAAAAGTGCCATTTTTAAATCATTTGTTCTGTTCAGCTGATTTAGAGCCAAGGGTTTATGAACCAGAGTTGGCAGGGAAGGGGAAGCTCTGGGAGCAAAGATTCCAGCAGAGCCCTGTGACACTTCCCATGCTACAAACCTGCTTTTTTTTTTTAATTGTCTTTTTTTAACTTTTGATTCTTTGTGTGTGTTCAAATCAAAAGTTTGAACTGATGCTGCCTTGAAGGGATTGGAGGCCCAGTGGTTTAAGCTGTTTCTCACAATATATCAGGATTCTTCTCCTGCTTTGGAGCAGTAACAAGGTAATTACTGCCAGGGCCTTTGGCAGGACTGTCTTGCTCAGCTCTCAGCAGCTGCTGGGATTCCATCAGCGCCTTTATTTTATGGGACATCAGCTCATTTGGAGCAGAGCACAAGGAAGAAGGAAAGATGCAGCAGCATCATTTCAACTCCTGCATCCTAAGGGAATTTAGGCATTATTTCTTTTTAAAGGGATGGCCCCAGCACTTGGGGAATTGCTGATGGAACCACATTGCCCACTTCCATTTGGGTCTCTCTGCTGCTGTGACCCCTGTGTTGTCTTCAGAGCATTCCACACTCACGGGAAACTGGGCCATCAGTGAACGGAGGAAAACTCCCCAACCCTCACCATTTTTCTCTCTTACTTGACCCTGGGATCATGTCCCTCATGGACAATACAGCTTTGTTCTACAAACCCCTGGATGAGAACATTTCCCAGAACTAATCCCTGCAATGCTTTTCCGGATGGCACAAGGCAGCTCTTGAAAACGGTGCGGAGAAAATCAAGGCAGGGCCTGGACAAGAGAAGTTTTGTGATTTGTTTGTGGCCTTCCAGTGCCTGAAGGGGCTCCAAGAAACATGGAGAGGGAGTTGGGACAAGGGATGGAGTGACAGGGTACAGGGAAAAGGCTTCCCACTGCCGGGGAGTGAAGAGAGAAGGACAGAGAGAACAATCTGCAAATGCACAGGGAGCTGCTGCAGAGGGGCAAGCACAGAGTGTGCTCCATGACCACGACAGGGAGTCACATCTGACAGGAACAGGGGGAAATGTTAAAAACCCCAAATGAGATCCCCAGGGAGTTCTGGAGGGTCCAGGGCGGTGCTGAGGCTCCATCAGAGCCATAAGCAGAGACTGGACAAATGCACAGTGATTGAGGCCAGGGAACCCTGCCTGGGGTGGGAAAAGGGACTCCAAAACCTCTCTGGGTTCTCTGGGAACCCCTGAACCCCCTGAACAATTTCCCAAACCTTGTACTGACCCTGGAAATGCTCTCCATCCACCCCAATCCCCGTGTCCATGGTCCCTGCAGGGTGTCCGTCCCCTGGCAGCGATTCTCCAACCTGCATCTCTTCATTAAAACCTGACAACCCCCAAATTAGTCCTGCTAATGAGCTGGTGGCTTAAAATACCCCAGGCAAAATGCAAAACATATGCAAATGAGGCTGCAGCAACAGATTGAGCCCATGAACCTTCTGGAAAACTTCTGAGGCTGGAACAGGGCATGTGGGAAGGGCTTTAAACCCAGCCACAGAACACGAGTGGAGCGAATTAAAGGTGCTTTGAAGGGAACCTGTGGCCATGAGAGCTGGGGAAAGGCACAGAGGAACCACCACGTGGATGCTGCAGCTGAGGATGAAGGGGATTTTGATCTCAGTGCACCCTGCAGAGCTCCAGACCCTTAACTGGAATGTTTAACTAGGAGCCCTGTTCAGATTTCACGTCCAGAGGAAGCAGGGAGGGAGGTGCTTCCAGAGGGATTTCAGCCTGTACACAGGGAGCCACCCTCCATCCCTAAGTGCTCCAGGGATTTGTTGCTTCCTGCTTTTCCCAGGCTTTTCCCTCGGGAATTGGAACTGAAGGAGCCTTAAGTTGGGTGGGAGGTGCCCAGCCCTCTGTGACTCCTCCTTGGCCCAGAGCCTGGACTTCTCCAGACTCTGCCATAATTCCAGTACAAGAAAAGATCATAACTAAAGCACCTGTTCCAAGGCCCCTCTGTCACAGGAGAGCACACAGGATGATTTATGTAGGACTGGGAAGGACATTCCAGCCCACTGCACCCTCAGGACCATTAACACCATTTTATGAATCTGAAATTAATTTTAAAAGTAGAGTTATTCCTTAATCCCTGCTGCTGTGGCTGGGTCACTGTCCCACAGCCTTCTCCTCATCTTCCAGGCTATTGGGGTTTTTTTTGTGCCAAGTCTGGCTTGCAAGGAGAGACTTTTTCTGCCCCCCGGAGGCTGCCCACAAATGTATTTGTGGAGTTGATCTTCTCACCCAGCTGGAAACTGCTGGAGTCACTCTGGAGAGGTTTAAGAGAAAAAGCAGGTGCTGGAAGGGCTGTGGCTCTTTATCTCTTGGTCTGAATTCATAAAGTCATGGAATATCCTGAGCTGGGAGGGATCCACCTGGACCATCCCAGCTCCTGGTTCTGCACAGACCCCGCAACAACCCACCCTGGGCATCCCTGGGTGTCCAAACACTCCTGGAGCTCTGGCAGCCTCGGGCTGGGCCCATTCCCTGGGGAGCCTGGGCAGTGCCTGAACCCTCTGGGGGAAGAACCTTTTCCTACAATCCAGCCTGATCCTCCCTGGCACAGCTCCAGCCCTCCCCTCATTCAAGAGAGGGCTGAATTCAGACCAAATAGGTCAATAAAGTCATCCCTTCAAAAATTCTGGATTCCATCACCTTTCCTCACTGCTCTGGAGGGGGAGGAGCAATTTGGCACCCAAAGCAGATTTTCCCACTGTTATAGCTGTGTAATGTGATGATTGGCTCTCACAATGAAGGGAGGAATATTATGTGTACGTTAAGGGAGGTTTTATTGATGGATGGTTATGTTGTTGTGATTTGCTATTTGGACACCCTCTGTTCTCTCCACAGTCCCCTTTCCCCCTCTGTGGTTGCCAAGGGACAGCCCTGGTACTGGGGACACGTGGAGGGGGGGCTGTCCCTGTGCCCCTCCTTGCATGAGGCATTAGGGAGGAGGGCGGGTGTGTTACTGGAGGTGCAGCATGGCAACACCTGAGCTCCAGTCAGGGGCATGAAAGAAACCTCCACCATGAAC
>VXBN01015904.1:124603-243961 GCA_013397395.1 Sinosuthora webbiana
GCTATTGAGACACCAACTATCAGCATCCACCATCTGAAGGAAGTCTGGACCAAGGCCCAAACTGGAGGTGATAATGAAGACACAGCCAAGAAACACGCAGGCTCTAAAAAGGCAAACCCAAGGAGGGACCTTGGAAAACATGCAAAACAGTTCCTGGAATATGGAAACTAGTTTATGGAAAAATATGAATATTCAACAGACTGATGCAATAAAAAAGGTATTTCAAGAATGACTCTGATATAGCAGGGTGTGGACTTGGCTGAGTGCCGAGTCACCCGACTGGCCGTACTTTGCTTTTTTTTTAATCTCCTAATTGTCTTACTTTCTATTAAACCTATTTCTTAAAATTTACATAAAAAGTAAACCTTGTTTTTCACAGGTATAAAAGGTGGAGCAGCCAGTTTGTGGGTGAGCACATGGCAGTTTCCTTCCACGCTCCCAGCGCTGCTCTTTCTCATTATTCAGTCTTTTGCTGTGTTTTGTTAAGGTTTAATAAACCTTTGAAATTTTAAAAGTGAGCGTCATTTCTCACACCCACCATTTCCGTATTTCCATTCCCTCAGCAGGAGCAGAGGGGCAGCGACAGGAAACAAATGATAGAGCCAGCAGAAGTTCAGGTTAAAGATAAACCCTTGTCCATCGATCCAGGTAATGACTTGGAAATGGGAGTTTAGAGGCACAGGAAGAGTTTCGTGCACAAAACCCCAGCGCTGAATTCAGCAGCTGACTCGCTCAGGGGACATCCCTGGGGACTGCCAGGACAGCTCTGAGCCTGCCCTGTGACACCTCCCTGCAGCTCTGGGGACCAGTTTGCTCCCACAGCTGGCTCTGAGCCTCACGCTGGGTGGGGGCCAGGGTATGGCTGGAGGGCAGGGAGGGAAGGGAAGGGAGAAAGAAAAGAAAAGAAAAGAAAAGAAAAGAAAAGAAAAGAAAAGAAAAGAAAAGAAAAGAAAAGAAAAGAAAAGAAAAGAAAAGAAAAGAAAAGAAAAGAAAAGAAAAGAAAAGAAAAGAAAAGAAAAGAAAAGAAAAGAAAAGAAAAGGAAGAAAAAGGAAGGAAGGCTCAGCCTGGGGTCTGCTCTCCTCCAAGGCTGTCCTGGCGTGCAGGGCCACGGGAGGCAGAGCTGTGCCCTGAGCGCTGCAGTGACAGTCACAGGAGCCCCTCTGAGCCGAGGGAGTTCTCCTGCTGTGAGGAGACTTCAGGCAAGTCCTGATCAAAGGGATGGGAGCTCAGGACCTCCGACAGTCGGGGGGGATCTTTTCCTCCAGGATCTGCCTGAACTTTCATTTCTGACAGAGATGAGCAGACCAGCCCCAGCGTCCCCATGGCTGGTACCTGCCCAGGATTCCCCTGTTGAGAGCTGAGATCAGCCCCTGCCTCCTCTCAGGAGTCTCCGAGATCACAGAATTCCAGAATGGTTTGGGTTGAGAGGGACCTTAAAGCCCATCCAGTGCCACCCCTGCCATGGGCAGGGACACTGTGCACTGTCCCAGGGCTGCTCCAAACCCTGTCCAGCCCTGTCACGGTTGTAGCTGATATGCAGCTGCCAGATAAAGATGCCGTATCAGACCCCCAAACCCAACCAGCCTGGGAGTACAAACAAGTCCCCGGATCAGGTGGGGATTGGTTGGATTCACACCCAAGCAGGGACCTCAGCCAAGCCCATCCAATCCTCATCACTCACATATCACTGGTCAGGGAGATGAGGGTGTTAGACCCAGAGCAATCAGATGTCTGAACCCGGGAAACTCAAACCCCCTACAAAAGGAAGCTCTGAACAAAAAAACAGGCTGTTTGATCCTTATGTTCGTGTCCTTTGTCTGTCTCCAACCAGCAACCTCACGTAACACAGCCTGGCCTTGGGCACTTCCAGGGATCCAGGGGCAGCCACAGCTGCTCTGGGCAACCTGTGCCAGGGCCTCCCCACCCTCCCAGGGAACAATTCCTGCCCAATCTCCCATCCAGCCCTGCCCTCTGGCAGTGGGAAGCCATTCCCTGAGCCCTGTCACTCCAGGCTCTTGCAGTCTCTCTCCGTGTTTGCTGTTGGCTCCCTCAGGCCCTGCAAGGCCACACTGAGGTCACCCCCAGTCTCCTCTCCAGGTGATCAATCCCAGCTGTCCCAGCCTTTCCTCCCAGCAGAGCTGCTCCATCCCTGGGACCATCCTGGAGCCTCCTCTGGGCTCCCTCCAGCAGCTCCAGGTCCCTCCTGTGCTGTGCCCAGGGCTGGGGCAGCTCTGCAGGTGGGGCCTCACCTGAGCAGATCCCCTGAGCTCTCCTCTTGTCATCCCAGGGCTCATTCACTCAAGGATAGGAAAAAACTTGGAAATTACAGTTTCTGCCAGTTCACTGCGTTTGTCACTATGAAAAGGTGGCCTCATCAGCTCAGGGCTCTGGTTTTGTGCTTGGATCCACCAGGATCACTGGAATTCCACAGCCCAGAGTGTCCATCACCCGCAGTGAGCTCCCAAAGGAGCCCCCAGGACTCACTCAGGGGGGTCCTTGTAATGCTGGGCCTTCTCCTAACCTGCCGTTAATTAATTGCCAATTAACTCCCAAGCCTGGGCACTCCCTGCACGTTAAGAGCAGGACACAAACGAGAGCACTCTGCCCTACAAAGACTGGGATGTGCCTGGCCTGGAATGGGGTTTGGGGAAGGGCTGTGCTCCAAGCAACGTTCACAAATCTCTTATTAATGATCTGGGGTTAATTGCTTATGAATCAACTCAAGGCCAAAGCCCTGCACCTGAAGGCCTCAAACCAAATGTTTTGAGCTTTGTTCTGGGCTGCCTGAGGGTGAAGATCAAACACAGCATCTCCAGAAGGGCCCTGGGGGACTGGCACCACTGGGACCAGGCTGGGAGAGCACCTTCATCCCCGTCAGCATCAGGACCTGGCCCCTGGCTCTCCCCTTGGACCCAAATCCTGAGGCTGTCTCGTGTTCCCAGCTGTGTGTGGTGCCCACAGGCGTGGGGAGGGACTGGGCAAAGTGAAGGAAACAAAGAAGTTCCAGGGGTTTGTCCCAGAGAGAAGGAGCAGCCAGGGGCAGTGCTGGGAGTTTCCTCTGCCCTGGGACTTCCCTCTCCTCCCCATGGAAACAGGGAAGGGATGATGGGGTCACAGGTGGGGTGGGGATAATCACAGAGCTGCTGCTCCTGCCTGCTTGGGAACACACCTGAGCTCACACAGCTGAGCTCACACACCTGTGCTCACACCTGTGTTCTCACACCTGAGCTCACACACCTGAGCTCACACACCTGAGCTCACACCTGAGCTCACACACCTGAGCTCACACCTGGCAGCTTTGGCTCCCTCCTGAGCCCTGCACAGCCCCAAACAGCCCCAGGGCACAGAAGCAGTTTAAGCAGCCAGGCTCAGCAAACCTGAATCACTTTTATTCCCCCAGGCAGACAAACCCTGGACCATGCCTCTCCAGGAGATAAATTGCCATTTTCCAGGCCATGCTGGCCCTCAGCCCCACCTGGGGATGCTCATGAGCCACCTTTGGTGGGGACAAATCCCACAGGGTGCTGCCAAACCCTTCCACACTTCCCACAGCAGTCCCAGTGCTCTGGGTTTAGGAGCCAGCCCTCCCCAAGCCGGGTCACAGCTCTGATTAATCAATTAATCTCGATTAATCTTTAATCAAGATTAAAGTCTTGATCAATGTCTCACCTTCCTCACAGAGCCTGAGAGTTGGTCAGGACTCCCCCCAGAGCTTTCCACACAATTGTGTCTGCTCCAAAGAAGGACTTTAGGGTAAACTGTTGATAAAAGCAAACTTTCCAGGGTTTGGGGGGGACAAAACTTTCTTCAGCCCAGCTCTGAGTGCTGCTGATTTTGTAGGACTGCAGGAGCACAAGGAAGGTGTCCCCAGGCATGTGGGAGCCTGGCCTCGTGCCCAGTGTTCCCAGGTGATCCCAGTATCCACAGGGATGGGACCAGCAGGAATTTTAGCAGCCACTAAATTGGAGCCCTTGTCCCTCACAAACTGTGGAATTATCCCTGCATTCCTGGTGAATTTACCTGCAGTAAGACACGGGAGAGAAATGATTTCCTTCCATGCCCAGCAGCATCCCAGCTGCAGGAGTGAGGGAGGAGCAGATTTGTGAGGAGCACATTTGGCAGGAGCTGGGAAATGCCTTGGCTGAGCTCTTCAGAGCTGTTGTTTGACCACTGGAAGGGCTGGAACAGTGTCAGTGCTGCTGTGTCTGAACAAAAATGTCCAAATTGTTCCAGGAATTCATCTCAGAGGTCACAGAAATGGGGCCAAAACTTCTCAGGGGAGAGACAGAGCTGTGTAGGAAATTACATCTGAGCAAATTACTTGGGAACACAAACCCCAGCTCAGCCTGTGCCAAATCCCACTGGAATTTCTGTCCTGAAGCAGCACAGATGGAGCAGGATCCCCCCTGGGTAGGGGCCACTTCCACCCCTGGCCTGAGTTTGGAATGGAGGAAAAGTGAGCCCCCAAAAAGCAGAAGAAGCCATTGAACCCAGGGGTGACAGAACATTCCTCAGGCACCCCTTCCCCACCCCACAGGAATTGTTTCCATCAGGTGTGGGAGCGGAGACAGGCCCCCAGTGTCCTTGTTCCTCATCCAGAATTCCTGGCTCCCTACACAGCTCAGGGCACTCATCTCTCCCCAACCCCCCTTCCACCTGTCCCCTGGAATTGCAAACAAGGAATTAGACACAATTTTGTTTGCCTGTGCCAACTGCAGAGGGGAGTGGAGCTCATTTCATTGCAGAGTGTTGTGCCTGTGAGTGGAATGATTTTGCTGGAATGAAGTCTTGGAGAGTGTCCCCACAGACTCGGGATTTGTGGCAGGACACCCCTGCCAGAGGCACGAGGAGGATGCTCCGCTCCAGGCTCCTGTAACTCGTGTTATCCCTGGAAAGTAAACCCCAAAGTGCCCCTAATCTAATGGAAGTGGAAGCAGGATGAGATGTTCCACTTTATTCATTGAGTAATTCCTGCCTCTTTCTGTGATCATTACCCCAACTGCTGCTTCCTTTAAATCAAGTGGAATTTTTTTGCTCTCTCCTTGCAAAATGAAACCAGTGAAATCCACTTCTTATGTATTGTGGAGCTTTGGGGAAACAAACAAACAAACAAACAAACCAAAAAACATAAAGCAAGAAAAAAAGAGAATTTGGGCAGGGGAAAAAAGTGGTTTTTTTTTTTCCCTACTCATTTAATTTTCAAGGATAATGTAAACAAAGAAAATGTAAAGCAAGAAAAAAGAAAACGTGGGATAAAAAGGTATTTGTAAGTACTCTAATAAATATTTGAAGTATTTGTGCTCTCCGGGGAATATTCTCCCTTTGTTCCAGCCCCACACTCCGGGCTGAGGCTTCTGGCTCGTCCTGCCAGCGCAGGGACCTTCCCCACCCCTGTGCAGGAGCTGCTCCAGCGGCAAAGTCACCTCCCACTGGTTCTTCCCCGCATGGAAATGAAGCTGGAAATCAAGTGTGAGGAGGAAACTCCTCTGCTGAAAGGCTCTTGTCACCTTCAGAGGGAAAGGGAGGGGCTGGGGCTGGTGACACTTCCCTGGCTGGGCTGGGAGTCTGTTCTGACAATGCAGCACCAGTTCTGCAGGTCTTGCATCGCTGAGGAATTGCAGAGGGGATTTGTTGCCTGGGAATGACAGCAGGATCCTTCCCAAGGCCTCTGTTCCACGGCTTTCTACTCCAGCTCAATGCAAAGCAACAGAACTTCCCTCCCGCTGGCCATAAACAGAGTCCTCCCTGGCCCCTGGTCACCAGAGTCACAGCCAGAGCTGCCACTAAAATCCAATTTTCCATTTCCTTGCCCTTTGCAGCACTCTGGGCACACCCTGCTTGTTTTCCTCTGGGATTTGGGGATGCACAGCAGCCTCTGGTGAAATTCCTCCTCTCTTTCTGCCCATCACTGTGCATCACCCTAAAGGTTAAAACATCTTAAAATGTTGAACAGTTCCTGCTGCTCTGGGTTCCTCCTGCCAGCAGGATTCCCAGTCCTGCAGGACTGCTGAGCCACGCTCTGGGCACACCCTGCTTTCTCCAAGCCTGGGAATCCACTGGGATTTGGGATGCACAGAGCACACCCGGGCAGTGCCGGGCATTTCCAGAGCAGAGGGGAGTTTAGGATCTCACCTGAGGAGCAGCCTGGTCACACCCAGCCTCCCCATGAACACCTGCCCTTCCCGACCTGTGGAATGCCATTGGTGGGAGAGGGGAGTGGGCACAGAGGAGACTCACCACTGGACAGGTGAGTGGGAAGTGCCAAGCTCTGCTCTGGTACTGAGATAAAACCCCAGAGCTGCTCCACGGGGGCTTTGCTGCTTTGGAATTGCAGATCCTGCAAGGCCAAAGGCCACAAACCTGCCCAAAGCTGCTCATTTATGGTCCTTCAGACCCAGACTGAGACCAGCTCTGAGGCTGAGTGGACCAAGTTCTCCTCAGGGGACCTGAGTCAGCAAAAGGGTCTCAGTGACAGGATGGACAGGGTGATCCAAGAATCCATTGGAACAGGTGATGCAGTTGTTACTGGGACACTGCACTGGGAATATTTATGTTTTATTTATCAATGAATCCACCACGACCATCCCCAGGACCACCATGTCCTACCTGTGCCTGGCCATGACCCTTCTCTCACCAGCTCCACCACAAGGGTGCAGGTTTTAAAGGTTTTTCACCGTAAATCAGACCAGAAGAGTTTCTTCACCCCTTTTGGAGTGACGTTCAGGGACACAAAGGGTGGGGGTCACCTCCCCCAGCACAGACCCCTGATTGCCCCAGGTGTCCTCTCTGCAGGTCACTGGCCCTGCCCAGACCCACCGTGGTGGCTGCAGTGGGGAGCCCAGCCCTCGCTCATCCCCGGCTGTCTCAGGCAGCCCTGCCCCTCCTCATGCAGAGGAGCTGCGATGATTGCCTGGGACATCTCCCACAGCTGGGCTCAGGGCACTCAGCCTAGAGCTGTCCCAGGCCACAGCCCCCCAGCTGGGATCCACTGCTCCAGCGCCGTGTCCCAACACCAGCATTTGTCCCCAGGGACACGAACCCCTTGGGTGCCGTGTGGCTCAGCTCTGGGCACGAGCCAAAGCAGCTTCGAAGGTCACCAGGTTCCTGTGCCAAGGCTGGGAGCAGCAGCTTGGCCCTTTCATCTGTCAGCTGTGCTTTACATCCTCCATAAATTCCTGGCATCCCATCCCAAAATAACTCCCTCCACCTCTGTTTCAGCCTCCAGCCCATCAGGCTGTTCCTGCCCTGTCACCTCCTGTTCCCCAGCGTCACATCACGGGCTGGCTGTGACAGCACAGGCTCAGCTCCTGCAGCCAGGCAGGCCTGCATGTGGTTCGGGGGGGAAAGGAGAGGACAGGGAGGCAGGAGGGGAGTTAAACCCAGCACCTTTGATCCTTCCAGCCCTGGGAACTGTTTGCTGTAATTCAGCTCCAAATCCCGTGGGATCCTTATACCTCCAAAAGCATCTCCTGCTCTCACCCTGGTCCTCAGGAGTCCAAGGAACAGATTCCCTCCATTGATCAGTGAGGAACAGAACCCCTCTCAGCCCTCCACAATCACCCATCACAGGGACTTCAGGGATGGATTTATGTTTTCATGTTTTTATGTTGCTCTGTCACTCAGAGCAAACTGGACACGTCACAGTGTCACAGGAAAAGGCCTCTGACACCGAAGGCATTTTAGGGCACTGCCTCAAGCCCTGCCATGGAAAGCCAGTGGGGAAGAGGAGCAAAGAAGTGGTGAAACTCCTGAACCTTCCTGAAGGAGGAGCAGGTTTAGATGGGATATTGGGAAAAAATCCTTCTCTGTGAGGGTGAGAAGAATGTGGCACAGGGTGCCCAGAGCAGCTGTGGCTGCCCCTGGATCCCTGGCAGTGTCCAAGGCCAGGCTGGATGGGGCTTGGAGCAACCTGGGATAGTGGAAAGTGTCCCTGCCCATGGCAGGGGATGGGACTGGATGGGCTTTAAATTCCTTTTGACCCCAGACCATCCTGGGATTCTCTGATCTCTCTGCTTTACTCCAGGCTGAAAGGGGCTGATCAAGAGACCTCAGTTGTGTTGCTAAATAAGAGCATGGACGGATCCCAAAGCTACAGAACATTCCCTCCCTCCAGAGACAACTGTCAGCCTTCACTACAGGCTGTTATTAATAATTAGTAGCTATGGCAATATCCTACAGGGGTAAAATCCAGCGCTCAGAAATCCTGTGAGGGGCTTTAAAGTGGCAATGAGGCTCCTGGATACCCTGTGCAGTCACACTGACACTGATGGGAGAGGAATGTTTGTTATTCTCTGTGCAGACAGACACAGGGATGGATCTGTGTGCTGCCCACGGGGCAGAGTCTTGGCTGATGCAAGGAGACAGCTCCTGAAGAGCCAGGTGATCATCTGCCCTTGCAGGGCCAGGGGAGGGATGGCTCATGCCCTTGGTTTGGAAATGCCACATGGAAAGGAGAAGGGAGAGGAAAAACCTGCACAGTTTCTGTGGGGACAGAGGGCTTTGTGCTCCTGAGGGATGGCACGGAGCACTTCCTCCTTAGCTGCTCAATTTTACCTTCTGAAATCTCTTTTCCAGCAGGAGGTGAGTCTCACTGGGCTGGCACAGGAATGGGACAGGAGGGAGCCCTGGAGCCCCCATGGAATGTGCTGTCCCTGCAGGGCACATCCTTCCCTGGGCAGGTGGCACCCGGGACACAGGGACAGAACTGCCAGGGTGGAACCTCCATCCTCATCCCCTGCCCTCACGGCTCCCCTCAGGGTGGAGCTCCTTGGTGACAGTCAGGGTGACACTTCCCAGCTCTCCCATTCCAGCTCTGGGCAGGAGCAGCCACCAGACTGGGACTCTGCATGTCCAGCACAGGGGCCAAAAGGAGTCTGGAGGGGCTCAGGCTCCTCAGTCCCTGCCCTGGTGTGGCACTGCCAGCCCAGGGGCTGGGAGCAGCAAACATCACCCTGATGGAGCCTCACACGCTTGCAGGGTGCCAGAGATGTTCTCCACCCCTGGCGCTCCTGAAACAGCCTCCCGGAGCTGTGCAGGGACATTTCCCTTCCCTGGGATCAGAGGCTGCAGCCGGGAGCCGTCTGTGCCTCCTGTCACCTGCTCTGAGCAGCTCCAGCAGGAGGAGAACAGCAATCTGTGACTTCAGGTTAATGGCTTTGCTGTTCTACCTTATCAGGTGTCTCCTCCAGCTGCTCCTGGGATGGGTGATGGATTTCCAGCCTCAGCAGTTAACGAGAGAGAGGGAAGGAAAGCGCTCACAGCCCTACACACACTCCCTGTCTCTGATGACACTTTGTCATTCTGTTTTTATCCAACCGTGGATTAAATGTTTCAAACAAAATTTCCAAACGCTCCCCCTGGGCCGAAGCCACCCCTGCAGTCGATCAGAGACACTTCAGCCATTTTAGAAAGGGGAGGAAAGCTGTGCTTGGCTGCAAACCCCCACAGCTCCACCCAGACCTCGCTGGGGACAGGGTTGATGCTCAAGGTGGTCGAGCTTTGCTGTCCCAGCCCCGAGGGGGACCCAGCAGTGAGATCCAGGTGAGCTCAGGACAGGGATAATCCATGCCCAAATCACCCTGGGCTCAGTTCCAGGGCAGCCTCCCAAACTCTGCCCGGGCCAAACACACCGAGGTCCCGGGGGGGCTCTCCCGGGGTGACCCCAGGGCAGTTCCTGCTGTCACGGGAGCTGCAACAGCCCATAATGACAGTGGGATAACCCCCGAGTCCTCACTGAGGGTTCCTGGAGCCTTTGAGTGCCCCTCACAAGCATCACTCCTTGCCCAGTGGTCCCTCTGGATATTAATTACACCGAACACTAATTAAAAGAACGGGAAGGGCCTGTGGCTGTGAGAGGCATGGGGGCCCAGGGAGAGGGTGACAGCAGGGACAGAGCCCTGTGTCCCCAGGCTGGCAGCAGGAAGGGTGAGTGCAGGAGCTGTGGGTGGGATCAGATGGCAGCAGAGGGGTGGGCTGGCCGGGGATGGGGCAGGAGCCCTGAACTCCTCAGCAGCTCCTTCACTGCGGGTCTTGCAGCAATCACTGTTATTAGCTGGGGATTGCTTCTAATTCAGGACTTGTTCCTCTTAGAAAAAGGCTTTAAAAAGCATCTGACTGAAACAATTACCTGAAGTGAAAAGGCTTTTAAATAATGGAGCAGCATTTCAAGAAGAGGGTTCAATGTTCAGTGTCCCCCATGCCAGGAGGCAGCTGCAGGTGCAGATTCCTGCCAGGAGCAGGACCTAGCCCAGCAGAGATGCAAATTCAGGGCCAGGCTGAGGAGATAAATCTCCTTTCAGCCAAACGCTGCATTTCCTGACCAACTTCTCCCTGTCTTTACGCTCCAGCCACAGCATTCCCTCAGCGCTGGGTGGCCCCTCCAGGGCTGCCCGAGCTCCTCAGAGGGGAGGATGTGGGAGGGTGTTTGTGGGCAGATCCACAGGGACGTGGGACTGTTTGAACATTCACCTTCTGTGCTGTTACCCTGGTGAGATCCCCGGCCTTGGGAAAACAGCAGCTTTTCAGAGCAAACCAGGAATTTCTGTATTCTGTGAGAAAAGCATGAAGCTTCAGGGTCATGTCCAAACCTTCCCATGGAGCCAGGCTGGGAGAGCTGGGGGTGCTCACCTGGAGAGGAGAAGCTCCAGGGAGAGCTCAGAGCCCCTGCCAGGGCCTAAAGGGGCTCCAGGAGAGCTGGAGAGGGACTGGGGACAAGGGATGGAGGGACAGGACACAGGGAATGACTTCCCACTGCCCAGGGCAGGGCTGGATGGGAGATTGGGCAGGAATTGTTCCCTGGGAGGGTGGGGAGGCCCTGGCACAGGGTGCCCAGAGCAGCTGTGGCTGCCCCTGGATCCCTGCAAGTGCCCAAGGCCAGGCTGGACATTGGGGCTTGGAGCCACCTGGGACAGAGGAAGGTGTCCCTGCCCATGGCAGGGGTGGCACTGGGTGGGCTTTGATGTCCCTTCCCACCCAGAGCACTCCATGGTCCTGTTCTGGTCCATGTCCAGCTCACTGCACTCCAGGACTGCAGAACTGTCCTCACGGAGCCTTTGGACACCTGTCCCCGTACTGCTGCCTCAGA
This sequence comes from Sinosuthora webbiana, assembly GCA_013397395.1. Taxonomy (NCBI): domain Eukaryota; kingdom Metazoa; phylum Chordata; class Aves; order Passeriformes; family Sylviidae; genus Sinosuthora; species Sinosuthora webbiana. The sequence continues at coordinate 135,688 of VXBN01015904.1, forward strand.
AACAGCAACTTGGATTTAGCTGCACATTTCCACTTCACACCCCGGCACAAAGGCTGTAATTACCCTTCCAGCGCTGCTCATTCGCCTTCAGCTCTGACAGCTCTCGGCCCCCAGGAGTGTCAGCCAGGCACCAAACACACAAATGTTTGTTCTGCTCTTCCCCTTCTGGAGAGGGAGAGAGGAGCCAGGCTGAAGGAATGGGCAGGAAAATCAGCTGTTAAAGGGGGAGGCAAAGCCATCCCAAAGCAGTTGGTGATTTTCACAGTGAAATGTGGGAACGGGTCCCTGTTTTCCAGACAAATGTGAGCCAAAGCCCTGAGGGAACAGCAGGATGAGACACACACAGGGTGAGTCCCACCGCAGGAGCTGAGTGCCTCAGGTTTCCCCTAAAACCCTCTGGTATCAACAGCCAGAGGCTGGGCTGCTCTCCTCTCCTTCTCCCATCATTGTGATGGGAATGACACGCTTGGCATCTGCAGCTTCAGAAGGAAATCACAGGAGTGGCTCTTGGAGTGCTCTGTTCAAAGGGGATCCTCCATGTCTGCCTAGGAGAGGGAACTTCTGGTTAAGGCTGGGTTAAATATTTCCCTTTAAACATCCTCCCTCCAGCAGAAAATTCCTTTCAGGCAAAAAACCACGGGCCTTCCTTCCGTCCTTCCTTCCCCAAGACCTTCACACATCCCTCCAAGCACTGTCAAGTGTATTTTTGTTAAATTCACTTTTTTTTGCTGATAAAAACTCCTCAAACGTCTCCCTCCAGACCCCCTCTGAGAAAACAAATTAATTTAGAGCTCAGGATTTTCAGTAAAATTATAAAAAAATACACACATAGCGGAAATCTTGGGCGTTTCCCAACCTGATTTTTGTCCTCAGGAAGGAAGTGCACAGATCAAAATAATTTGCTTTGCTGCTGAGAGCACATTAACTTTATCCTAAAAAATTTCAGGCTGAATCAGTTCCAGTGACTCCAGTTCCAGTGACTCCAGGATAGAAAACCAGCCCAGCAACACAGAACAAGCAGAAGTTAATAAATATTTCAGCTCTGCGGTTGTAAATAATTTGGATGACGCCTCCATATCCTACAAGAATAATGAAATCCTTCACATTGCAGTGCCCCAAAGCAATGTTTGATTGCACAGACGGAATTCAATAGAATTAAAGAGCTTGTTAAACATCAGCTCCTCAAGTCAAACAGTTTAAACACGGAGCTCCACATCATCTGCATGGAGGAGGATTAAGAGCAGCTATCCATGAACGTTCCAGAACTTGTCACAGCTGTGGAGAAACGGTTATCGGGATGTCAGGCTCAAGGCAGCTTTAAGGAAGGAATTTTGGTCTCCTGAGGGAATGCCCTGATCAGGAGATGTTTGGCTCTCCTGGAGCGATCCTGGCTCAGCCCTTCTGCCTCTGTGACTTTTTGTCACTTTTTGTGTCTCTCCCCTCCTCCCCTCCATCACCCAAGCAGGTTTAGGAAGGGCTGGACTCTGTCTCAGACAGAAAAGGCACCGTTGACCAAAACCTGCCCCTGCAGGGGCCAAGTGCTGTTCAAATCCTGCATTTCTGGGTGTTTTTACTTTCCAAGTCTCAGAGAAATTTCCTGTGTTGGGCTCAGTGAGTTCCTGTCACCATTAAAAGAAAAAGAAATGAGTTTGGGTTCAAAGGGCCCTCAAAGCAGATCCCGGTGCCACACCCCTGATGTGGGCAGGGCCACCTTCCCCTGTCCCAGGTGGCTCCAAGCGCCATTCAGCCTGGCCTTGGGCACTTCCAGGGACTGGGATCCCATAACCACTCTGGGCACCTGCGCCAGGACCTCTCCTCACAGAGGCTTCCACCCTTCCAACCCCTCCGTGCCGAGGTCAGAGTGGGGTGTTCAGGGAGTTTAGTCCCGAAGTTTGAGTTAAACATGGGATTAACAAAGTGAGGCTTTGCACGAAGCAGGATTATCCCAGGTGGTCTGCACTGAACGGGCCCTGAACACGGAGAAGCCTCACTAAGGAGGGAGGGAAATACCAACTCTAATTTTGCTGGGAGCTGCTGCCACATTCCTGGAGGGAATGACCGAAAATGATCCCAACAGGGCAGTTGGGCACTGTCACCACCCGCGGGCCTGTGGTGATACAGGGACGTCGATGGCTCAGTGCCATCACAGCCAATCCAGCAGTGATTAGAGGGATTGGGTGAATGAACAAAGAAATTGGGAAACGAATGGTAAAATGAAGATATAAAATCAGCAGCACCAGGTCACTCCTGCTGGATCCCCCAGTCCAGTTCTGACTGCTGGGTTTTTAATGCATTATCATTTTAAGGTCCTGGCAGGAGCTTGTGCTGCACTCAGGTTCTGGGAGCACCCCCTTACCCCAGCACTGAGTCTGGTGCCACGAGACCAGAGATTAAAACATTTCTTCCAATCCTCGCTCATATAAAAGATGAGGAAGACGCCGCTCAAAATTAAATTTGGGGTTTTTTAATTTCGTGGGAAAAAAAAAGTGTCTCAAGATTAAAAGGAAAATACAAAGCTTTCTTCAAAACAGAAAGGAAAAGTGAAGAATTCACAGATTAATTGGGGAAACAGAAGTGTCTCTCCCAAATACTCAAATATTACCCAAGCATAAATGAAATATTTAATACCAATGATTTGGAAGAGCTTCATTTCCCTGTTAACATTCTGAAAAGCTTTGTCTCTTCATGTAACACACACATCTGAGCAAAAAGCCCTTTGGAATGGAGAAGCTGCCCTTTGTTTGGAGAACTCTGTCGATTTTTTAATACTTTTTTTCCTTTCCTTTCTCACCAAAGAGACAGATGACCTTTTCCCAAGCAAGGCACTAATTGTGATGCACTTTTATTTCCTGTTCTCACTGAGAGGCTGCAGAGCAGCCCAGGTTCCTCTCCCTTGGTTGCTCTGGGGAGCTCCAGCAGCTCCAGATTTGGGGCTGTGGGATTTGATTTTGCCAGGACTTTGCTCCCATTAGGAGTTATGAGAACATCACACCCCAAACTGAGCAGGGCAAGGTTCATCCTCTGACATATCAAACCCAGCACAGGAAACAACTTCTTTCTCTTCCACTGACCTCCAAGTTCAGCACTGCAAAAATAAAAATATTGGGCACAGGCAGGAGCAGGAGCTGGGCAAAGTCTGGTCTGGGAAGAACTGGGTGGAAAACAAGGAGATTTTAGCAAGCAGCATCTTCTGTGCCCTGGGGTGGCTTCAAAAGCCACATCCTGAGCCCTCTCAGGTCCAGGGTCCTCCTCCAGCTCATCCTGTTTCCCAGCAGCCTGCATTTCTAGGCAGCAGCACTTTTGTTTGGTTTTCCTTTGGTTTATCCCCCAGAGACAAACTCCAGCTGTAATCCAAGAGGAGGAAATGTGAACCTTTAATTCAGGGATGACTCCATCTCCTTTAGAGCAAACTCCCAATTGAATTCCCTGTGCTGGGAGGTTCTGTCTGTGCTGCTCCATGAGGATGCTGCTTGTATGCCTTTGATTATAAAGGATTGTAGATCCCTGAAATAGTTTGGGAAAATGACCTCAATGACCTCAAGTTTCAACAATTGTACTTCAAGTCCATCTTTCTCTACTGCCCCAAGCCAGCTACTTATGAATATTTGTGGGATTGAGGACCCTGGAAGCAGGGGTATGGATTATTTTGGAGCACAGGTGGGGTGAGAAGCAGCTGAGAGAGCTGGGGGGGGGCTCAGCTGGAGAAAAGAAGGCTCAGGGGGGACCTTCCCGCTCAGAATTCTTTAAGTATTTCTGATACACTTTAAAAACAGGGTTTTTTAAGAGAAGCCGTCATGGCAAAACTGAGTTTTCCACAGACTCCTTTTTCTGGGAGAATGCTTCCCAAGCACTCTGTGGGTTTATTGGTTAAAATTCCAAATAGGGAGAGCCTTGACAGGCAATAAAAATGTTCAGGTTGTTCACACCAGACTGCTCCTGTCAGGGGTGTGTTTTTCTGATCTTAAAATTCTCCTGATCCTTTGGGGTTAATAGAGAAGGGTGGGAACAGCTCTCCAGGATGGGGTGAGACCAATTAATTCTGCACTCAGGCAGGGCCCTCGGTTCTCCCTCAGCTCCAGGGAGCTCTTTGACTAAAAGCCTCTTGGAACTGGAGCCTCCTGGGCTATGGCTGTTCCCCAGCCCTGGATTTAGAGCTGCAGGTTCAAGGTCTCTTTGCCCTTTTCTCTCTGAGAGCCCCAGGTGAGCTCAGCAGGGGCCTCATTGTCTGTGCAGTTTGTACAGGGCATGAACTGCTCAGTGGGGGAAACGTGGGGCTTGGTCAGATTGTGAATGCCACTTCCCACCCAATTCCTGGGACATTTTCTCCAGAGGCCACAGGCAGGACTCTGAACACAGCACACACCACCAGGCTGAAATTCAGGCTCCGACTCCCCTGAAAGGGGAAGGGCTCCAGCCTTTTTTTGGCAGGATCCTGGTTCAGTTGCAGCAGCACTTCATTGTCTCCAGCTCTAAGCAAGAAGGAGGTGTCTTGTAAACTCCACAAATTAATTAATGGATCTTTCCAAACCTTTCCTTTCTCAGGAAGGCTGGAATGCCATCAGAAATATGGTAATGTGCCATTTGCTAATTCCCCTCCTGTTCCATCTGGGCACTGTGAGATCTTCCCTCTGATCTGTTTTCCCTGTACTTGTCAGAGTTGTTAGATCTTGAGCAAGAACTGAAGTTTCTTCGTCCTTATCCCCCGGTCCACACGTAAAACAAATCAAGATAAACTCGGGGTTTTTTTTTCCCAATTAAGCCAAGGCTGGTGGAGGCTGCTCAGGCTCTATCGTAGTGAGAGATCTGGAGTGAATTTTCCCTGTTATTTTTCTTTCACGATCTTCTCTTGATCATAATTGGATTCTAAAATTAGCCCGAGAAAGGGACTAATTCAAATTTATGACTAAAGATTGGTCTTTCTAACTACAGGGCGCATTTCTGCTGCTGATAAAAATATCAGAGCCTGATCTGATAAGGAAGGAGCGAAGGGGTGAAAGGCGCTGCTCCGTGACCCCTCAGTTCCTCCTTCTGCTCACGGGCAGAGACACAAATTCCAGGTGTGTCAGTCTGGGAAGCCTGCATGGCACAAAGCCCCTTGGAAAACAATCCCTTGTCTGGAGAGCTGCTCCTGCTCCTGCTCCACTCCTGCTCCCGCTCTGGCTGCCGCTCCTGTTGCTTCTGCTGCTCCACTCCTGCTCCCGCTCCTGTTCCCATTCCTGCTCCTGCTCCTGTCCCCGCTCCTGCTTCCGTTCTCCTTCTGTTCCCGTTCCCGCTTCCGTTCCCATTGTCGTTCCTGTCCTCGTTCCCGTTCCTTTCCCTGTTCCCGTTCCCGCTCCCGTCCCTGTTCCCGTTCCCGCTCCTGTTCCCATTCCTGCTCCCGTTCCCGCTCTCGCTCCTGTCCCCATTCCCGCCCCCATCCCCATTCCCATTCCTGCTCCTGTCCCCGTTCCTGCTCCCGTTCCTGCGCCCATCCCTGTTCCCACTCCTGTTCCCGCTCCCGTTCCCGCTCCTGTCCCCGTTCCCGTTCCAGTTCCCGTTCCCGTTCTCGCTCCCGCTCCCATTTCCGTTCCCGCTCCCATCCCCGTTCCCATTCCCGCTTCCGTTCCCGTTCCTGTTCCCGTCCCCATCCCCGTTCCCGTTCCTGTTCCTGTTCCTGTTCCTGCTCCCGCTCCCATCCCTGTTCCTGTTCCCGTTCCCGTTCCTGTCCCCGCTCTTGTTCCCATTCCTGTTCCAGTTTTCCCTTTCCCATTCCCATTCCCGTTCCCGTTCCCACTCCTCCCACTGCTCCTCCCAGGAGCCGTAGCAGGGCTCAGCCCACCCTCCACGGCCATGCCAGGGGTGATTTCCCTGGTTCCTCCTGTCACTACCGAGAGCCTGACGCTCCTGGATGGACATTCCCAGCTCCTGGATGAAGGTCCCATCCCAGACCAATCCGGGAGGTTCCCTCTCCCTGTGGCTGGGGGCAGGGACAAGGAATTCAGCTGGGAAAGCAGTAGCAGCTCCCCCAGGCCTCAGCAGCAGCGAGGCTTCAGCTACAAAATCTGACCTGTCAAATGCCCAGACTGGGCTCTGCGTTTGTCACAAGGTTGGCAGGGATTGCCACATCCCTGGCTCTGTCCTGTCCTGCAGGCCCCGGCTTACCCTGGTAAATTCAGATGTGTTCATTCACAGCCCTGAGCCTGCTTCCCTTTTCTAACGGGAGGGAGCAGTGAACTGAGTGCTCTTCTGGATCCCTGGGGAACCCCCTGGCAGCAGGGACAGTGGAGAGATCCTGGAAACGGAATCCCAGGATGGATGGGTGGGAGGGGACCTTAAAGCCCATCCAGTGCCACCCCTGCCACGGGCAGGGACACCTCCCACTGTCCCAGGCTGCTCCAAGCCCCAATGTCCAACCTGGCCTTGGACACTGCCAGGGATCCAGGGGCAGCCACAGCTGCTCTGGGCACCCTGTGCCAGGGCCTTCCCAGGGAAGAATTCCTTCCCAATATCCCATCCATCCCTGTCCTGGGCAGTGGGAAGCCATTCCCTGTGTCCTGTCCCTCCAGGGACTGGAATGGTGATGTGGATCCAAGTCGCTGCCTTCCCACATGACTTTGGAGAAGACATGGCACTCTCCTGTTTCCCGTCTCTACAATAAAACAGGGACAATGTTTGTCACTGATCTCCTCTCAGAGCTTCTGTCACTCACAAGCCCAGAGCTCCTGTCACCTACAAACCCGTGTCTGTCACCTCTGGGCACCCTGGGACAAGTGAAGGTGTCTCTGCTCAAAGCAGGGGCTGGATTTGGATGGGCTTTAAGATCTCCCCAAACCCAAACCACTCTGATTCCGTGAACCCAAGATTTCAGTGCCCTCCCTGTGTTAATCCTTCAGCATTTATTTACTTCCCTGTTTCTGTCCCATTCACAGTCCATTTCCAGGCTGGCCGTCAGCAGAGCTGCACAAAGCAGCCTTTAATATGGGAGGGGATTGATGCTGATAGGAGCCCTGTTCCCATTTGTCAGGCTTTTATCTTCCGTGGAAATAAAACTGATGTGCTCACAACTGAGGGAGTTGCTTTTCCAAGGGTTTAGTGGAGCTGAAACGATGCTTTGGCCTTGTTCTCCTCAGGGTGGATTTCAGCCAGGGCGGAGCAGCAGGGCCTGGCAGTGAGGATATGGATTTCAAATAGGAGCTCCCACTGTTTAATGGACATTTAACTGGTGGTATCATGGTCCAGAACTGCTACTTCCTTTGGAGTTCTCCAGCACGGAATTTAGGAGGCCTCTTAAGGAATTGGGAGGGGAAATTAAAGAATTTCTGCATAGCTGGAAGTGCTTAAATAAAAGGAAATCAAAGCTCTCCTTGCAGGCCCCAGTGTGTGACCCACCCTTGTTCCATGGGGCTGCTGGGACTGAGCAGGTTTGGGGACAGCCCCAGCTCTGTGGGATTTCTGCCCTGACAAAAAACCACAGTTAGAGCCCAAAGAGGTTTTCCCCATCAGTTTCCAGAGTCAGAATCAGCTGTGAGGAAAAGCCAGATTTTTTTCTCACACCGCATTTTGAAGGAAGTGAAATTTGGCCTTCCTTTCCCCTCCCAGTCACAGGGGTTTCAATTTCAGTCTTCTAAATGAAGAAATTGGTCCCTTGTCTGTCCATTAAACTCCCCATCCCTGTGTGATCCACTGGATTTCTAAAGAGCAGGGAAGGAGGGGCATAAATGAATAAATAAAGCCAAATCAAGGAGCAGCTTTTTGTTTTGACAGGAATCAAACCAGAATTTCTCATTTTAGCCACTCAGCCAATCATCAGGAGCAAGGAAAAATCTCTCTAAAGACACTTCTGCTGAGAGGCAGGCCTTGCCCAGCTGCCTCCCCACTGCTCCTGGAGAAGGCCCATTCCAGGAGGGAAGGGGGGCTGGGATGAGCTGATTTGGGTTTGCCTTGCTCTCCTTGCTGTTGATTCCTCTGTCTCCATCAGATTCCCCAGAGCTGACCCACTCCTGCAGCTCCTGGGATGGTGCAGGGATTGCTGGGCTCACAGATTCCCTCTGGGAAATGGAATATCCAGGACAGGCCAATTCCTGTCTGTGCCAGCCCAGTAAGGACAAGTCCCCTGTCACTGGTGGGGGACAGCAGCCAGACCCCTGTGCTTCAGGCAGGAGCCAGGGATGACAGGACATGACCCCTTTGGAGAAGTGGGATCTTACCATGGAGGAGGGTGGAAAACACAGGATTTGGGGGGAGGTTGTACAAAGAATCACAGAACCACTGAATTGTTCCAGCTGGAAAGGACCTTTAAGGTCGAGTCGAACCATGAACCAGAACCACCACATCCACACTGCCTTAGGGTGACTTTATGATGCCTGTATCCCCAGTCATCTGTTCTGTTTGTGCTGTATATTGAGTTCTGGCCCTTTAAGACTGGTTCTGAGAGTGAAGCAGGGAAAGAAGAAGAGCACAGTTTGTTTTCAAACCAGTCTCTTCACTCCTCTGCATTTTTTTTCCTTTCCCGGGACGGTGTTGTTCGTCAGAGGCACGGACAGCGGCCGGACAGAAATCTTTCTTGCTTTTAATTAATTTAGCTGGCTGAGGCAGAGAAGCTCCCTGGACTATTTTTTTCTTTTTATCTGGGATTGTTTAAACCTGTCCCGGATTGAAAAACCCAGAGACAGACCTGGGCACATCTCGTGCCTGCTGCCCACTGGGGCCTGGACCTCGGCATTTTCCAGCACTGAGGGGACTGGGACTGATAAGAGCCTGAGAGAGCTGAGCTAACTCCCAGCAAGGACTTCCTCAGATTTGCCATCTCTCTTCAGAGCAGTGAGAGGTTTTGCTGTTTCATGTTATTCATTTCTGTGCTTGTGGGCACTTTGTTCATTAAATAAATATTTTTTTACACTTTTCTCCGAGGAAGTTCTTTTTCCCGGACTGGCTGTGGGGAGGGGCCAGTTTGGTTTGCTTGCCAGAGGAACCCCACTCAGAGGTTTGCTCCCAAATTTGCCCTTAACCAGGACAACCACTAAGCCACATCCCCAAGTGCCACATCCACAGGTTTTATGAGCACTTCCAGGGACGGAGACTCCACCCCTGCCCTGGGCACCCTGGGCCAATGAAGAAATTTTCCCAATATCCACCCTGAGCCTCCCCTGGCCCAGCCTGAGGCCGTTCCCTCTCCTCCTGTCGCTGTTCCCTGGGAGCAGAGCCCGACCCCCCCGGCTGTCCCCTCCTGTCAGGGAGTTGTGCAGAGCCACAAGGTCCCCCCTGAGCCTCCTTTTCTCCGGGCTGAGCCCCTTTCCCAGCTCCATTCCCTTCCCTGGACATGCTCCTCCAGGTCTTTCTGGTCCTGAGGGGCCCAACACCGACCCCAGGACTGAGGTGCCTCAGCAGAGCCTGGACTGGGGGGATCAATTCCTTGATTTTCCATGGATGAGGCTGGAGAACACCAATACAGAGTCTGGGGGGGGTTTGCACCTGAAAATCAAAATGAGCCTCCCCAGAGCTGTTCAGTGGGAGCACAGATTTACGGTTGCTTCGGATTCAAATAGTGAAGGAGATTCTTTTGTTTTTCCAGCAGTTCTATTTTTTCCCAACTTCTTTTTCAGTGTGCCTGGAAATATTTGTTTGGAAGTGTTTTAAGAAAACCTTCACAAACAGAGTCTGCTTCCCACATACATTTTTTATAGTTTTCTTTCTCCTCTCCTTTGCTTTCAAAACCCCAATCTTCAGCAGACATGTCTCCTATTAAAAAAAATAAAGAGTAAAATGGAGCATTTCCAGCGACAAGGCAAGGTGGTGCCACAAGGAAAGACCTTGGATGTGAGATTCCCTTCTTTTCCCTGGCTGGAGACTCTGGCCAATTATCTGTCCTCAGCTGTAGGACCTGGGGACCTTTCTCCTGTCACTGCACCTTCCCCCTTGGAGAGGATGCAGCTGCTCATCCCAGCAGGGCTGGCCCAAGGCCCAGCTCCTTTTCCTTTGAGGTTTCCTTTGGAAAGGAGCTCCTGGTGTGAAAGGAGCTGGAGCTGTTTTAGCAGAGCCACCCAGCCCTGCCTGGTCACCAGGGACACCACAGACCCAGCCTGGGGGATCACAGCGTCGTTAAGGCCGGAAAAAGACCTCCAGGATCATCAAAGTCCAACTTTGGACTGAGTTCTCCCATTCCCAAGAAACAACAGCACAAAGTGCCACCTCTGCTTGTTTTTTGAGCACTTTCAGGGAGGAGATTCCATCCCCACCCTGGGCAGCTGTGCCAGACCCTGACAGCCCTTTCCAAGAAGGATTTTCCCAATATCCAACGTGATCCCTGGGCAGGGGAGGAAAGGGAGATTAAAGGAACAAGGCTTGTTCAGATCAAGCTCTCTGAAGGAGTAAAGGTGACTCTAAAAGTGTCCTCTGCTCGCCCTGAGTGACACACAGCCCCATGCCCACGCTGGCAGGACACTGCCTCAGTCCCCCTGGGCTTGGAGGAGGTTTCTGTGCTGACAGAGGCCGGAGGGAGGCACTGAGGGTTCCTATTCTTTACTCACAGATATTTATATGTCCCCATTAAAAAAGTCCTCCTTAGCTGATAGAATTCCAAAAGGGGAAAATCTCCCATTAATGAGCCACCAATAGAGATTTTACAAAGCACCTGACAGGGCTGAAGCCATCAATTCTCTGAATTAACTGGAGTGGAGTTGTGGATGCGAGCAGGAACTCAGCCAGGAACGAATTAAAGGAATTCAGCCTCAGATTCATCAATGTCCTCATTAATATTTTGGCCTCTCCATGGTCCAGGAGTGATGAGGGAGAGAGCAGAACTGACAGGAAGAACAAGGCTGTTGAACACTCCGTGATTTTTATTGGCATGGAGATGGTGAGAGGTGCCACGGCCCCCAGTGTTCCCCCCTCCTCCCGGAGCCTGTGCTCACTGCTGTGAGCAGCTCCTGCCCTCCAGGGCTGGCCCTGCCAGGCCTTGGAATTGGCTGGAAGAGAAAGTCCTGGGGCCGTTCTGCTCTGAGCCTTGGGGGAAATGGAAGGCAGGGAACATTTGTGCCAGACTGCGACAGAATCTTGGGCTGAGGTTTTGTTGGATCCACAGTGGGAACAGGAGACAGTGGTAAAAGAGTGACAGAGACAGAATTATGGAATCCCAGGATATTTTGGCTTGGAAGGGACCTTACAGACCATCCAGTGCCGCCCCTGCCATGGGCAGGGACACCTCCCTCTGTCCCAGGCTGCTCCAAGCCCCAATGTCCAACCTGGCCTTGGGCACTTCCAGGGATCCAGGGGCAGCCACAGCTGCTCTGGGCACCCTGTGCCAGGGCCTGCCCACCCTCCCAGGGAACAATTCCTGTCCAATATCCCATCCAGCCCTGCCCTGGGCAGTGGGAAGCCATTCCCTGTGTCCTGTCCCTCCATCCCTTGTCCCCAGTCCCTCTCCAGCTCTCCTGGAGCCCCTTTGGGCCCTGGAAGGGGCTCTGAGGTCTGCATGGAGCATTCTCCAGGCTCATGTTCCAGATGTTCCACAAGTTCCAGAACAGACTGGGAAAAGAGTCCTGTTTGCCATCCTAGCTGGAAGCTTTGGTGCTTACAGCCCAGGGAGATCCATCATCCAAGAATTGTTTGACTTCATTTGTGAAATGCAGCTTTGGTTTGCTGGACTGAAATGTTTCAGTTCGATTTTTCATGCTGATAAATGACCCTCTCTCACTGTTGCTTACATTTAATTTAATGCAGGCCTGTGGGTGCACAGCCACGTTTGAACAACAGATGAACTCACATGGGACAGTGGGAGGTGTCCCCTGCCCGTGGCAGGGCTGGCACTGGATGAGCTTTTAGGTCCCTTCAACACAGACCAGTCTGGGATTCTCTGACTTGTGATCACTGTTAAAATGTGTGATATATTTGATGTGTTTATTCATCTACTTAGGGAAAAGATGTCAAATCACTCGTGACAAAATCAAGTTCAGTGAGTGTCCTCAGAGCTGGTTCAAGGGGGGTCCTTCACTCATGAGTGTGGTGGTCCAGAACTGGCAATGTTCCCTTCTGAGCTCATTACCTGCAGTGTCTGGAACAGACAGGCAACCCCAAGGCCTGATTTGCTTCCCACATTTCAGTCCTGATCCCAGGAGAAGAACAAAGTCGTGCCTGTTTCCTTCAGCTTTCAAACAAATCCCGACGATCAGCGGTGGCTGAATCCCCCACTCAGTCACCTCCTCCTGCATTCAGTGCCACCCTCCCTCGGGACTGGCACAAACCCCTGCGGGTCCCAGGGAAGAGGCAAATTCCCTCCTTTCCACTCACACAAACCCTCCCAGCTGGCACCAGACATTTTTCAGGCAGTTCTCAGACAATTCACCAGCTGCAGACTCAGACACCCCCCGGTCCCCTCCTGTCCCTGGGGCAGCACCGGCCCCTGCCAGGCCCCAAACCCAGCCGTGCCTGGGGCTGAGCCTCTCGTGGCTCCTGGGCTTTGCTCTCCACATTGTGCATGGATTGCAGACTGTGGCATGGACAGACAGCGCCGATGTGGGGATAAGTCCCAACCCTCTGTGCCCTTTGGGCCTTCCCAGGGGCACCCATGCACCCCTGTCCCTCCCTGTCCCGTGTCCCTGCCCTGGCTGGGCTTAGTGGAAGGGGCTCAGCTGTTCCAGGAGGGTTTGAACGCCTGGGGCATCCCGAGGGATCCCATCCACCCCTGGAAGAGCAGGGAGTCAATCCCTGCCTGTGGATTCAGTCCCTCCCAGGAGTTCCAGGCTCTGGGGCAGTTCAGGGCCTGGAGTGTCCCTGCACAGAGATCCCACTGCCCACTCCCAGACCGTTTCCCAGGCTGGCACAGCACTCTCTGCTCCGATATGATTTCCCCTCCCAGTTCCCATCAATCCTCAGGAGCTGTTCCAGGCCCCAGAGCCGCCGGCTCGCTGGCAGGGCTCCCACCCCGCAGATAAGGGATGTTAATGTCGGGAATGATGGATAACGTTGGCTCCCCTGCTCCGGGATCCACCTTTATTTGCCTGTTCCCTGCTCCACGGAATTATCCATCTAACGAGCGTTTGGTGTCTGCCCCGATGGTGGTGACAGTGACAGACACTGGAATTCCCTCTGCAGCCCTGGCCCCGGCACCAGCCCCATCCGAGCTCCCAGCAGGAGCAGCAAATGGATCTCATCGATTTCAGCTCCTTCCCCAGCTGGGACTCACAAATTGCAGGAGGAGAGAGCTGGAAAAGCTGCCACTGGGCTCTGAAGGGCAATTATCCATCCTGAGGAGCAAAAACACACCGGGAGAATTCAGAGGAAAACGAGATAAGTAACTGGAGACAGGGACTAAATGATGTCTGGGAGTTGTTGTGGTTGGGTTTAAGAACCAAACATAAACACACAGAATTTGGCCTGTCCAGCAATCAGGAAAATCCCTGAGGGCTCAGGGGATTTTAAAAAACATTTTAGGCTCCAGTCTGATTCCTGGCTCTTTGGAGGGTTTATATTTCCCCTTGTCTCCATTGGCATTTGGAAATGTGGGGAAGGGGAGAGTCCCCCTGAATCCTGGAATTAAAAGATATGGAGTGGAAAACCAACAGAGCAAGCAGCCTTTCCGTGTTAAAAGATTGATAACAATACTAAAATTGTCACTTGTAACTGTGAAGGACTGATCGAAACTTTTCCCATGAATTTTAAACTCAGGGAAGCCTCGTAAAAGTGGGGTGTAAATAACACCTTTTATCTGGAGAAAATAAATCTGAAAAATGTGTCCATTGATTCCTCCAGGAGTCAAGGACACTGCAACAGTTTCAGTCGGGCCTTGCAGGTTTGGGGGCTCTCCTGAGGTGTTTTACCTGTCCCGAGTCCAAGCAGCCTCAAGGCGAGTCCTGCTGCCACCAGTAAGGAAATGTGACAATAAAATGCACAAAAATAACAAAAATTGTCACAATTTTCCATGAATTTTGTGGAGAAAAAGAAGAGAGAAGGGAGGGAATTAGGGCTCAAAAGCCAAATTTAAGTGGATGCATTATTAATTGTCCAGATATAGTCTTGAGCTGGATGTCAATCATCCAAGCCTGGAAAGATGGTCCTGTAGCATTTTATTTAATATTTAAATCAACTTAGCTTAAATTAATTTTCACACAGAGACAGGCACTGAGTGTCTCTGGTGGGGATGGATGTTTCATTCTGTTCTTTTTCCTTTCCTTTCCTTTGGTGAGGGAACGATATCAGTGCCTCAAAGCTACAGGACTGTCAAGGGCCATGAAAAACCTTTATTTAAGCCTTGCCTGCTCCTGCAGGAAACGTGTCTAATCCTGGCTCTGTGACCTCCTTGGGCAGGTTCTGAGAGAAGCAGCATCAGCTCTATCTCCCAAATTCTCGTTTCATAATAACTCCCCGTGAAGGATCAAAGGGAGGCGACCCCAGACACGCAGAAAAGCCACCAGACAGAGGAGGATTGTCACCGTGCAGTTCTGGCCTGCTCTGAAGCACTGAACAAATTCCCTTTATTGGGTTTTTCCCCCCCCCAAGCACCGTCGGTGATTGATGTCGCTGTCCCCGGGGAGCAGAGCTCTCCTCCCCTGCAGCATCAACGACCCGAGGTTTGCACCGGGTTTTGTTGGAGTGAGACCTCTCTGTGAGAGATAAAACAATCCCTGACTTCATTTACCTGGGAACAGAGGGCTCAGGCAGAGAGAGAGGAGTCGACTGCCCAGCAGAGCGGGTGTTTTCCTGGAGAAAATTCCCAAAGGTTCTGGATTCTGTACTCGTGAAGGGATCTGACCCTGCAGGGGAGGGGACTCACGGCCCCACTGGTGCCAGATGAGGAATTGTTTGCCCCCAGTGGGTTCCTGCAATGCTCGTTCTTCAAACCACTGGCCCGTGGAACCCACGAGGCCCATTCTGTAGGAGAAGCACTGGAAAGCAAAACCCAGCCCAGCTGTGCCCAGTTTAACCAGTTCACCAGGGCGCCAGGTGTGACTTTGGGGTCACCAACCACCAGGGACCACAGAGAGACCCCAGGACCGCAGAGCGTCTGTGCAGAGGGAAAATATGGAAATTATTTTCGGGAAATGATTATCATATGGATGTTTATTACTGGCAAATCAATGGATATGTGTGTAAAATACAACATAAACCAGGAGCTTTCTCTGTACTCAGCACTCAGGATGTTTTGGAGAAGACATCCCCTTGTGCATCTGAATAAAGGATTTCTGCTTCTTAACACTGCATTGGTGTGAAGGAGTTTTGTTTTTATGGATTTTTGATAACACCACCCATCAGTCCAGGATCACAGAATACCCTGAGCTGGAAAGGACACACAGGGATCATCCCAGCCCCTGGCCCTGCACAGACCCCCCAACAACCCACCCTGGGCATCCCTGTCCAAACACTCCTGGAGCTCTGGCAGCTCCAGACAACAACCAAACCCTCCTGGCACAGCTCCAGCCGTTCCTTGGATGACAGAGTCCAGCTTCCCAAAGCAGTTTCCTGAATTTCCCATGAATTTCCTTTCCCTCCTGCAGAGCAGGGGTTCAGGGAGGATGAGGAGGGTGTGAGGGAATGAAAGGCTCCGTCTGTGCCAATGAATCCTCCGTGCCAGGAGGGCAGAGCCCAGCACCTTCCTGGCATCCTGCGGGAGCCAAGCCCGGCACTGCCGGGATCGGGGCTGTGCAGGGAGCAGGGAGGGGGGAGGATGATGCGTGGCCTTCCTCCAGCTGGGCAGGGACCAGCACATCCCTGCTCGTGGGGCAAACACAGCTGGGGCCTTTCCAGCTCCACTGCCTGGGAGGAATCTGTCAGGAGCCGCAGGCTTGGAGCAGCTCAGTCACCAGATGGCCCTGAGGCCCCGCGGGGATGTGACAAATTCCTGATTTCACAAACGATTTGTACCAGCGCGGCTCTGGGATGTGCTGGGGATGTGACACCGGGTGTGACACGGGATTTGTGTGGATGTGGCACAAGGAATTTTCCCTGCCCTGGACACAAGTGCTGGGAACGTGTTCAGTGGGAATAAACTGAATTCTCTCACTTCGGGCTTCTCTTTGAGTATTTCACAATCAAACACTTCATTTTTAAATCCCACTCCTTTTCCTTTCTTCATTTGCTTTCCTTTGAAGTGTCCCTGCCCCCACCTCGTGTGTTTCCACTTTCTCCTCCTTTTTTGAGGGGAAAAAGAACGAGTGAGAGGAGCTGGGGCTGATTGATGCTCCCACACCTTTCCACAGCGAGTCAGAGGGAGAATTTTCTCTTCCTCTTGTCTCAGATCACTTATTTTTTGTTTTCTTCTGTTCTGGATCTGTCCCCAGTGGGATTAACCCCTTGTTGTGTCCCTCCAGCCCTTGTCCCCAGTCCCTCTCCAGCTCTCCTGGAGCCCCTTCAGGCCCTGGCAGGGGCTCTGAGCTCTCCCTGGAGCTTCTCCTCTCCAGGTGAGCACCCCCAGCTCTCCCAGCCTGGCTGTGTAACCGAATTTACAGAGCAGGTGTTTGATTTTCCAAGAGAGTTGAAACTGAGGGAAAACCTCCTGTTTGCACTGAGACAACCTCTAGAGCAGGGAATTCCTAGAGTGCATCCCTGCAGCACCTTTGGTGAACATGGCACGGGACCAGTCCCTGTCCTGACCTTCACCGGCCAGCACCACCTGTTACTGCTGCCATCCTTGGCTGTGATTCTGAGATTTCAGAGGCTGGGGGTTCATGGGTTGGGGGGAGGGGGGGGTGGTTTAGAATTTTCCTTCCATTGTCGAGTGAATTCCCTTTCCAATCCCCTCCTACCATCTAGTGGGAGATTTGGGTAAAACACATCAGCATGAATTGATTGCTGAGAAAATACCAGGTGGTGCTGTCTCACCTGAGAGCAACATTTCCGTGCCTCTCATCAAACACAGCTGAGGAAGGTCGTGAGAAAAATGCTCTCAGGTTGTGGAAACAGAAAATGATCTTCGGCTGACAGGCTGGGATGGAAACTGAGGGGAAAAGGAAAATGTTCGGGGTTTATTGTGGATTTGCAGGGAGAAAAGCAGGAAACTTGTGAAAAAATGAAAGGAAATAAAGATTGGAAGTAAAATTCAAGGGTGAAAAAAAGTTTTGGAAGTGAGTTGGGTGCATTTAGGGGCCTACAAGAGTGCTGGAGAGGGAATTTGGGCAAAGGCCTGGAGGGACAGGACAAGGGGGAATGACCCTAAGCTGAAGGAGGGCAGGGCTGGATGGGATATTGGACAGGAATTGTTCCCGGGGAGGGTGGGCAGGCCCTGGCACAGGGTGCCCAGAGCAGCTGTGGCTGCCCCTGGATCCCTGGAAGTGCCCAAGGCCAGGTTGGACATTGGGGCTTGGAGCAGCCTGGGACAGTGGGAGGTGTCCCTGCCATGGCAGGGGTGGCACTGGGTGGGCTTTAAGGTCCCTTCCCACCCAAACCATTCCATGGTTCTGTCACTGATTTCATCTGGAAATCCTGTGGAAGACTCCAATCCCAAAGCAGTTTTAGCCCTAAACTGAGCCTGACTTCACTCCCTGAACTGGAACTTTGGTGCTCAGACTGTAAATGCCCCAGGAGGGAGGATTGGATTTCCACAAAACTTCACCAGGTCAGCAAATCATCCAGCCCCAGAGTCCTGGAATGCTTTGGGTTGGAAAGGACCTTAAAATCATCCAGTTCCAACCCCCACCACAGGCAGAGAACTTTCCACTACCCCAGGCAGATGAAGGAGAACAAAAATAGTCTGGACTGGGGGCAGAGTTGGGAGCAGAGGCAGAAGCGACCCCCCCACCAAGTATCAGCTCGAACAGAGACCCATCCAAGGCCAGAACATCCAACTTCCAGCTGCTGCTTTTACCTCCCAATCCCATTTTCCTTTGGATTTCCTGCTCTTTGAATGGCTTGCAAACCCATCAAATGCAGATTTGCCACGGGCTACATCCCAAATCCTGCCTCTGGATGGGACAAACAGGGAGCCAGAGCATTTGCAAATCCTTTTGTGAGCTTGTACTGAGTGACGCTGTCCATGGAGAACTGCAGAGCTGGGAACACCCCCGGGGAAAACAGGAGATCTCATGGGAATCTGCTGACAAGTTTACATGACAAAACACAGATCTTGTCAAATCGGGCATTCCTTTAAGGAGACTCCAAACTGAAGTTTCTGAATCAACATTTTGAAATTTCAATCTGTCAAAAGCTGACGTTGTTTTGAAAGTAGGTTTGTGTTTTTGCTCAAAACAGACAGGGATTTTCAGGTTGCTGTTTCCAAATCAACACTTCCCTGAGTGCCACTGCAGTGTTGGTATTTTGGGGCCTGATCCAACTTGCAGCCAGAAATGAAAGCCAAAATAATGGAATTCTCAGTCACAGGCCCTGGGCAGCCTCTTCCAGCGCCTGACAACTCTTTCTGAAACTTTCTCTAAATCCAACCCAAACCTCTCCTGGCACAGCTCGAGGCTGTTTCCTCTCATCTTGTCCCTTGTTCCCCGGGAGCAGGGCCTGACCCTCACCCGTGACTTTACTCCCATTTTATCCTGTTTCCTTTCTGTGATTCAAAAATCAGTTTTGAACAGAATTTCCAACCTGCACACACACACACACACACACACTTCTAAGTTTTACTTTTAATTTCCTGGCTTGAATCTTAATGAAGTGAGTAATTGCTTATTTGGGTAGCAGCTCAGGAGCGCCGACCTCCAGATCCATCAGAGTTATTGTTCACTGATGCAGGATGTGACAGAGTTGATGGAAGTCTTTCCACGGGAGATCCAGTGACATATTCAAAGGTCTGTTTAGCATCTCTGTTTCTCTGTGCAGCACTAAAAACGCAGCTGAGTTTTGGGGTGAGTAAGCCCAGGGTGAGTCAGGCCTGACTCACCTCACCTGCACCTCACTGCTGCCCTTTACACCTCGGGCACCAGGTGGGGGGTTTTGTTCCTTTGCTTTGTTTCTTCACCAGAAAAAATTCAATGTATTGAAAGCAAAGCTGTTCTTGCTCCTTGGATCCTGAGGGGGTTTCTCAGCTACAGAAGGAGACGGGGAGTGGATGAATCAGCAGCCACAGGCTGCACTTCTGCTCAGGCCATTTCCCTCCTGTGTTCCTGGCGTTGTCCTTGGCCCCAGTTGTTGATGGGCAGGAGCCAGCAGGGCAGGGGTCTGGGGCATTGGGCAGGCAAGGGACACAAACCCGGGCACTGAGCCAGAGATAATCGGAGTTGGTGCAGTGTTCACATGAAAAATGTTCACACATTTCAAAATTCTATGGCAAACAGACACTCAGAAATTTAATCACATCTCCATTTCATGTCACAAAACAGCTGAGGAGGGAGAATATTTACCCAGCTTTAGTGTAAAATAGGTGACAGAGCAGCGAATGGGGCTTGGCACAGGCACAGCTGACAGTGCTGAAGATTTGGGTACAGGAACCTCTGCATGGCTCCTGGCACAGATCCCCAGAGCAGCTGTGGCTGCCCCTGGCAGTGCCCAAGGCCAGGTTGGACAGGGCTTGGAGCAGCCTGGGACAGTGGGAGGTGTCTCTGCCATGGCAGGGGTGGCACTGGAGGGGCTTTTAAGGTCCATCCAACCCAGATCATTCCATGATCTCCAAGAGACAACTCCTGGTGATCAGAAAGGGCTCATTTGCTTCTCCATGTTTTATCTGGACAATGCTCACTTTGAACTCCAAACCCACAGAACTGATATTTTCCATTTCTCCTCCCAAAACACCTTGTTTACAACAGAACAGCCTCTCTTCATTGTGTGAAAAGATCTGATTTACAGTGTGAACTGTTCTGTTGGAAGACTGCCAGGCCTGGTTTCCACTGCTGCCTGATCCTCTGGTTCTGTTATCAGCCAGGCAGAGCTGGGATTGGAGCTTTCTCCCCCAGTGTGCTGAGCTGGGAGAGCTCAGCCTCTGCTCTGGCACAGGGAACAAGCACAGAGCTCTTCCCACACCTGTAGCACTGATCCCTGCAGCTGCAGGAATTCAGTCAGCCTCCCTCCTGCAGCCATCCGCACCTGGAACTGGCCAGTTGGATGCACAGGTGGCACAGAGGAGAGAGCACGGGGAAAAGTGGGGGAAAAAGATAAATATCCCTAAAATGCAGGCCTGGCAGTGCCTCTCCTGCTGCTGCTGAGCAGCACAGGGTTGTGGCAGTTGCCCATGGAATGACAGCATCGTTTAGGTTGGAAAAGACCTCCAGGATCATCAAGTCCAACCTCTGACCAAATCCCACCATTCCCACCAAAACACATCACAAGGTCCCACATCTGCTTGTTTTGTGAACACTTCCAGGGGATAAAACCTCCACTCCCAGCCAGTTCCCTGCAGCCTCCCGTGATTAGTGCTGGATGTTAATCAGCTCTGCAATTCTGCACAGCAGGAGGGAGAGGTTTGTGCTCTAATTAAACCCGGAGCCCACAAACTCAGCTGGGACAGTCTTCTTTCAGTCTAGGGAGTAATTTAGCCCAGGTTGGAAGGAAAGAATCAAGCCCTGAACTGCTCCTCAGTTTACCCAGTGATTCTTCAGTGGATCATTGCTCCCGTGTGTTCAGCAGCTGAACAGAACAAAGGAAACTGAGTGTGTTTTCCATTCCTCTCCCTTTCTCCATCCATCCATCCATCCATCCTCTGAAGGGACCTCTCCAAGCTGGGAACATCCACGGGGATGCTTTAAAGCTGCCATGGAGAGCTCTGCAAGGAACAGCCCCTTCCTTGCTGTTCTGTGGTGTTTTGATAAGGAACTGCAGGAGTGAGATCTCATGGATTTGAAGGAATGACCCTCCTGGTGCATCCAAGCATAAACCTGGCCTTTTGTCTGGCTCTGTTTCCTTTTCCCAGCCACTTCCCAGGTTTGGGGATTATTCTGGGGACCTTCTCCAAGTGTCCTCTGCAGAGATTCATCTGGGAATTCCCATGGCAGGAGTTCCCAAGGGAACAGCTGGAGCTGTGCCAGGGAGGATCAGGCTGGAGATCAGGGAAAGGTTCTTCCCCCAGAGGGTTCAGGCACTGCCCAGGCTCCCCAGGGAATGGTCCCAGCCCGAGGCTCCAGAGCTCCAGGAGTGTTTGGACAGCCAGGGATGCCCAGGGTGGGATTGTTGGGGTGTCTGTGCAGGGCCAGGGCTGGGATGATCCCTGTGTGTCCTTTCCAGCTGAGAATATTCCAGGATTCCCTGATCTGTCTCTCTGTCTGACCCCTCTCCCAGGCAGTTCAGCCCTGTAAGTGCATTCGGTGCTGTTGGCTCCCATTTCCCTCTGGCCGCTGCTGGGGACAGCTGGGATGTGTCCCAGTGGGAGCTGGTCCCTGCCAGCTCCGTTTAGATCAGCTCCCATCAACCTTGCTTGGGGCTGGGAGCCTCCTGCCAGTGAAACAGGAGCTTCTCCAGTGGGGAATGCTCTGATTAACCCCATACCCTCACTCGAACACAGCGCTGAGCTCCCACCCAGCCCCTGCAGAGCCATTCCCTGCTATTCTGCAGGGCGTGAGGGAAAGGAAAGGAGGCGTCAGGGCCAGAAGGGACCCTGCTCTCAGCACAGGAGGCTCCGGTTTGCATCAAATGCTGCGAAACCCAAGGCTGGGGTGTTGCTTCCAAGGGAATGCTGAGGGGTGGAAATCCTCAAGGAAAGGCTGCACGGGTGGGACAGGGAACGCTGCACACAAACACTCCCTCAGCTCAGTTATTGCAGGGTGTGCCCAGTTACCCCCGGCACTGACTCCCAGTTTGCCCCAGCACTCGTAGCTCCTTTGCCTTGAAACTCCAAAGAGCTGCCCTAATCTCCAGCTGCTCCATTTCCAGCATTTTTGTTGCCAGACAGGTTCCTTTCATCCACTTTCCTTCTGTCCCTGCAGCAGCTGCACGGATCCCGTCCTGCAGCTCCTCTCGAACCCTAGAGGGTGCAATTGGCTCAGAAAGCCTCAGCAGAACTCCGGAATTGGAATTCCAAGGATTCCTGGCAAGACAGGGAGGTGGGAGAAGAACTGATGGCGAGAACACCTCAGCCAACGCACTCCAGGTTCAAGAACTCCGCTATTCCCTGTGTGCCTTCCATGCCCGCCCCTGCTGGCAGCGTGGGATGTGGAATTACAGAGCAGGGAGAGCATCCTGCTGCTGGGGTGGCAGCTGAGCATCTGCCCCTGATCCCGGAGACGTGCAGCTCAGCCCCTGCCTTCCCCCTGATTCGCCATCGGATGGAATTTCCCATCCTAGTCAATCTCTGAGTTTAGAGAATGACCCAACCCTCAGGCTCCCAAAGATACTCCTCTTTAGGAGTTTCTGTTGTGCCACTGGGAACATTTCAAAAAAAATCAGTCGAGTCCATCAGAGCAAATGCTCGAAGCACAAGAGTCCAGACAGTGGGAGCATTGGAAGCAGCCAAAACTCCCTGTCCAAGGAGCTTTCCATCCTCCCCAGGGTGTCCCTCGTCTTTATTCTGCTTCTTTTGTGACTACAAAACACAGAGAGGTGGCAGTGAAACAAATCCTTCCCCTTCCCAGTGGAGACAGGGCTGGAAAGTCAATCCCTGCTCCAGCTCCTCCCGTTTGGATTCCTCATGGATTTGTCCTCACCAGGTCAGGAGGGAACTGCTGCTACAACCATCCTCTGCCTGAGAATGCAGTTGACCGTTCAGTCTCAGTTTTAAGATCTTTTAAAAGACTAAATATCAATTAATATCCTTAACTGCTGCCATAAATCTGAATTGGGAGCAAAGCAGATGAGATTAAAGGACCTCTGGAGATCCCTTCCAGAACTGAGTTTAAATTGATGGCAGCTGCCATTTGATGGTCTGAATTAAATCTAGGGACGTGAACCTGCTCTGGGCCGACCAGAGAAACAAACCTGATGCAGGTTTGGGAAGTGTCGTTGTTTTTAGGTCTTTCTGAAATAAGGAAACCCCAGAGCAGCACAGCCAGGCCACAATCCACAGATTTCACCCCAACCAAAGCCTTGTTTGCCTTGTCAAAGACAAGATGAGGCCCCACATCGAATTCTGGGTCCAGGGCAGCGAAGGGAGCTGGGGAAGGGCTGGAGCTCCAGGAGGGGCTGAGGGAGCTGGGAAAGGGGCTGAGCCGGGAGAAAAGGGGGCTCAGGGGGGACCCTGTGGCTCTGCACAACTCCCTGACAGGAGGGGACAGCCGGGGGGGTCGGGCTCTGCTCCCAGGGAACAGGGACAGGAGGAGAGGGAACGGCCTCAGCCTGGGCCAGGGGAGGCTCAGGGTGGACAGCAGCAGGAATTTCCCCATGGAAAGGGTGCTCAGGCCTTGGCAGGGGCTGCCCAGGGCGGGGGTGGAGTCCCCATCCCTGGAGGTCCAAAAAACGTGTGGATGTGGCACTTCATGATACGGTTTATGACCAATGGAGGGATTTGGTCAAAGGTTGAACTTGATGACCTTGGAGGTCTTTTCCAACCTCAGTGACCCTGTGATTCCATGGAAGGAAGAGCATGAGCTGAATGCAAAATCCTTCTCCAGCAGCTCCTGCCCCAGCCCCTCCAACCCCCTCAGGAGCACCGGGCAGGTGCTCACACACCAAACCTCCCCATAACAGACCGCTGTAAATAACTGACTAATAATAAATAAATTGTTAATTGCAAGAGCCATTTAAAATCACTTTTCCTCAGATGAGACATGACAATTTCTATTGATGGGAATACATCACTTTAAATGCTTATTAAAAACCCATTTCGAGCTACTTGTAAAATGGAGTGCATGAAATGAGGTTTATGCTCTCCTATAAACATTTTGCCTTTTCCAGTCATCCAGACACTGAAATTCCTGCTGGATCGAAGTCACTAAAATCAATAGGAAAATATAGCCCAGCTTTGCAGTATTATTAACATAATTGCTCCACTATGCAAACAACAGACTGTCTTAACTTGTGCAAAAATAGACGGAAACAAGGCCCAGGAGCAGTTTCCAGAGATCTGGGTGTCTCCAGAGCAAAGTGAGTTCCCGGCTCCTGACAGCCCCAAGCTGCACCCGGAGCAGCTGCTGTGTCTGCAAAAGGCACCAGGGCAGAGCAATTTGCTGTGCTAATGAGGAGAAAACCCGTCAGGATCATCACAGGGACCACAGCTCAGAGCATGGGAAGGTCTCACTGGTGTCCAAAGTGAATCCTACTGCAACTGCAGATTGTCCAGGGGAGCAGGGTCAGGAAAAGGGAATTTTTCCTTTGAAGAACATAAAAAGACTGCAGCTCTTGCTGCCCCATCCCTGGCAGTGTCAGGGCCAGGGTGAATGGAGCTTGGAGCAACCTGGGAAAGCGGAAGGTGTCCCTGCCCATGGCAGGGGGTGGGACAGGATGGTCTCTGAGGTCCCTTCCCACCCAAACCACTCTGGGATTCTACAATTCCATAAAAATCTCTTTTGATTCATTAGGCCCCTGATATACACCAGGAATTGAATCCAGGGAGAGTCAGGAAGGATTTATGCTGGAAACTGAACTTTCCACACAGACCAAGCTGGTTCCCATGAACTCCAGGATCCAGGGGCTGGAAGGCAGGGAAGCAGAGCCTGAGGCTGGACTATTGCTGGCTGACCTGGCACTTGTGCAGCTGTAACCAGCAATCCAGGGCACTAATCCCTGCCCAGGGCTGCTGTTCCTCTGCCACAGCTTCTCCTGGTGTTGGGAATCTCTGTCCCAACGTGTTGGAAGACTCTGCCCTGTGACTTGAGGTTGAGTTAAAGCATAACCCAATAATTGCCTTAACTGCTGTCACTTCCAGGTGTTCCCAGGCATTTCCAGGTATTCCCACGCACTTCCAGATGTTCCCATCCTATCACTGCAGCTGTTCCCAGCCTGCTGTCATTTCCAGATGCTCCCAGTCCCCCTGGGCCAGGGTGGGAGCTCTAAACTGGTTTTGTCCATGCAGGAAAACTGGTGTCAGGTGGATGGATCCCATTGTGTTCTCCAGCTGTCCCCATCCTGCAGGAATGGATTCCCTTCTCCTCCTCCTCCCTGGGTGGATTTCCTCAGGAGCAGCTGGTTTGACCCAAACTGCTGCTCTCTGACCCCTCCTTGGGCAGGGCTCTGCTGCTGTGGGAGTCACACCAACTCTTCCTATCAGACAACATCTGGGGCTCATTTGGGATGGGTTTTCCATGGCCTCTTCTGGTCCTCACCGATCCCATTTTTCCCAGGAATTCTCTCCCTTCCTGGGTGTTATTTGGCACTGCCTATTCTGAGCAGGTCCCTGCACACTGACTGTTCCTGCAGTTCAGCTTTTCCCCTCTAACCCAGTTCCCATTTTCTGCAGACACACTAAAATGGGAAGGTTCCGTTTTGTCAAGGTGCCTGTTCTGGAACCTTCTGTTCTCCCTGGAATTTGGGATGGTTTGAGTTCACAGTTGCTGTCAAAGCAACAATGCCAAGCCCTCCACGTAGTTTCTTCCTCCCTGGATCTACTTCTAATGAGGTCTCACCTCCTGCTTCTGAGGTCATTGGAAATGACCGTTTTCCCACTGCTCTTCCCGCTCTCCCAGCCATGCTTATCCTCACCTCAGTGTCCTCCAGCTCCACCTCCATGGGATGGAATTCCCCATCCTAGCCAAGCTCTGAGCTTAGGGAATGACCCAACCCTCAGGCTCCCAAAGATACTCCTCTTTAGGAGTTTCTGTTGTGCCACTGGAATCATTTCAAAAAATCAGTCGAGCCCATCAGAGCAAATGCTCAAAGGATAACAAAGAGGCCTGAGAAGAGCACAACAGAGAGGCCCAGCTCTGTGGGAGAGAATCCAGCTTCCTCCTGCATTCCCATTTCTGGGAACTCATCCTTTTGTCAGATTTCTCCTCTTTTCCTTCTGTTTATGCAGCTAAAGATCCCATTTGTACCCTCCTCACCCTCCTGTGCAATCTGTCAGGGGTAGGGGAGAGCAGGAGGGAATCAGGAGGAGTGAGGGAGAGGATGACTCCAGAGCCCGAGGGCAGGAACGTTAATTGAGGCTTTTTGCTCCCAGACTGAGGACTGGAGGAGGTGCTGCCACTTCCACAAACGCTGCACGGTCCAGCTCGGGGTCATGGAAAGGTCACTGGACACTCGTTTTTCAAGCTAACCTAAATATTTCAAATAAATGCTGCTCCCACTCTCTGTTCAGGGCTTCCCTTCTGTGCTTCCAGTAAATACTTCTGAGGAGGAAAAGGTAAGTCTGGGCAGCAGCAAGAGCAGCAGGATCCGAGTGATGGGAGGAGATGGGCACAGCTGGGCCAGCCAGATGGGGCTGGGGCTGGGGAGGGGCGGTGACCAGGGTGGCCCAGGAGGGTCCTGTGAAGGGCACAGCTGCAGTGAACTTCCCCTGAGGTTTGTTTTCCACGTATCCCCACCTGCCAGAGAGATCCGTGCCCTGCACAGGTGCCTTGGCCCCCACACCAAATCCTGGCACAGGCTTGGCCTTTTCCCTCCTGAGCCCCTCTCCCTGCACTGACAGGGAACGGGGGGGCCTTGGGAGGAGACCCTCCTGTCCCACGGCCACCTGCCTGTGCCCAAACTGCCTCTGGATTTTTATATGCAATGCCTGTTAATGAGGGTAAATATTGTCATGGAATCATGGAATCCTGGAATGGTTTGGGTTGGAAGGGACCTTCAAGCCCCTGCAGTCCCATCCCAGGACATCTCCTCCTGTCCCAGGGTGCTCCAAGCCCCATCCAGCCTGGCCCTGGACACCTCCAGGGATGGAGAATCCACATGTGGGCAGCGTTAGCCCAAACTGCTCTCCAATCCATCACTGCAACCTGTAACCTCATCTTTTCATTCAGCTACGGAGGGATTTGCTCCTCCATGAGGTGGTTTCATCCCAGGTGTGGATTTATTCCCATTTCCAACTCTCACGTCAGGAGTAGATAATGACTTACCCAAGCCCAGCTCTCTTTTGGAGCTTAAAATCAGCTCAAAGCCAGAACTGGAACAGGTACTTCTTTTTCTCTTTTCTGAAGGAGAATTCAGATTTAATGGGTAAGTAAGACACTGAAGGGTTTGCATTGAAGGCCAGAACACTTGGGCAGCACTGGGTGTTGAAGAAAAGCAAAGATTGTCAACTTTTTGACTGGGAATTGAAATTTGTTCAGGTTATCAGGAGAGCATATTCGGTATTTGGGGTCAAACATTCCCCATCAGATTTCTCTTACTTTCAAAAGAAATAAAAATACCTGAGTCCATTGGGTTATTTAATTTATATTCCTTGGGAGATGCTGACATTTAGAATAAATTAATTTCCAGTAAAAAAACAACAATCCAGTTTTAGATGTTCCATAGAAAGAACTTCCCCAAACAGGCAACTATCCACTGATTCCATGATAAAATCCAGTGTTTTCACTTTGGTGGAAGAACAAAATATTAAAACTGAATTCTTGAGTTCCCCAACTGAAAACTAATGATGAAAACAAGCAAAGTCAGACACTTATATATTCCCAGGCTCTGGAAGACCCTGGGACACAGCTTTTGTGCCATCAAACCCCTTCAGCTGGTGAATTACAAGGTCTTATAAAGCCAATAAAATTTCCATGCTATGGGATGGAGTCGTAAAGCTGTTTCAATTTACTTCCAAAGGAGAAGGATAAATCTAAAGAGGGAAATACCCACACTGAAGGATATTTTTTGTATGGATGTGAATAATTTTCAGACAAATTAAATGAAATTTATGTGCTTTGCAATGCAGCCATGCAATGAATAGTCCTGGAGCAGGGGGGAGGGAGGGAA
Organism: Sinosuthora webbiana; assembly: GCA_013397395.1. Classification (NCBI taxonomy): domain Eukaryota; kingdom Metazoa; phylum Chordata; class Aves; order Passeriformes; family Sylviidae; genus Sinosuthora; species Sinosuthora webbiana. The sequence continues at coordinate 163,291 of VXBN01015904.1, forward strand.
GGTGTCCTACAGGATCAGCTGGAATATTTGTCTGTGGCATTTAAAGGCCCTGAGGGGGAGTGGAGTGATCAGGAGCAAACCCGACAGGAAAAGCTGCTGTTCCACGGGGAAAGGGGGGAATTTCAGCCTGAAGGGCAAGAGGAACCCTGGGCAAGGACAGGTCGGTCCCACACAGAATCCACACCTCTGATGTCACGACTCTGATGTCACCTCTGCAGCTCAGCAAGGAAGAATTTAACCCTGAATTTTGCTAGAAGAGACTTTTTGCTCAGTTTTCTTTCCCAAATCTCTCTCGTACTCAGAGGGCTGCAGGAGTAACAAATTGCTTTATTTGCAATTGTTTGGAAGCTCCTGTGTTGGGATGTTTGAGTCCCTAAGCATCAAATCACAAATCTTGGGAGGAAATTTCCCAAGAAATGCCCAGTACCAAGACAGCTGATAGGTACAGCTGAGTGCATTTAGCTAGAGAAACCTTCATTTAAAGCAAACAGAAGAACAAATCCATGCAGTGGTAAAGGAATTAAGAACTCTGGCAGCTCGTGCAGCAAGTCAGGACTCGGGGCACAGCAAATGCTGCAAATTGTGTGTCCTGATCAAAGTCTTTGTATAAAATAAATCCAGCTGGGATCACTAAGGGCAAAATCCAAGCTCAGGCAGCCTCCTGGGCTGAATTGCAGGGCTCCAGTGAACCAAAATTCTCATTTTTGTGTTAGGATGGGGCTGAACTGAAGCTCAGCTGTCCTTGCACAGACACGCTCCAGAGGAACAGACCCCCCACACCTCAGAAGGCCCCTGGCATTTGCAGCTGCCAGGAGTGGCACAGTCCCACACCCGGACACCTCAAGCTCCTGCCAGGTGTTCCCACAGGGCAGGAGCTTTGTTGACATCCTACATTTGACCCCCAGTCCCTTGGAGATGTCCCTGCTCCCTCTGCCCTGGAACAAGCCACACTTTGCAGTCTCTGTCACAGAGGTTCTGTGCCCTGCCTGGAGTCTCCTGGTGCTGCAGCCCCTGGATCGCAGGAATTCTGCTGTGCTTCCACCTCACTGCTCCCAGCCCCGGGCACCAGCTGTGCCGGGCAGCTCTGCCAGCAGATTTCCACTGCCAGGGAGATCCAGGAGCATCAGGGAGCAGCAGACCATGGAAAACACTGGGCACTGCCCCAGGGCTGCCTCTGTCTGGGGCACGGGGCAGAGGAAACCGCAGTGGCTGGAAAAGAGAGACCCAGAGCCTGTGACACACCCAGAGGGGGACAGCTGGGACAGCCATGGAGCTGTTCAGGTTGGAAAAGACCTTTAAAATCACATAATCCCAGGATGGTTTGGGTTGGAAGGGACCTTGAGGCCCATCCGGTGCCACCCCCTGCTGTGGACACCTTCCACTGTCCCAGGCTGCTCCAAGCCCCATCCAACCTGGCCTTGGACACTTCCAGGGCTAGGGCGAGATAATCAAGTCCAACAATCAGCACCACAGTCACCACTAAACCACACCCTCAGGGAAAAATCGGTGGGTTTTGAAGATTTCCAGGGCTGGGGACTCTGTCCCTGCCATGGCCAGTGTGAGGCCAGGGAGCAGAGGAACCCCACTGGACAGATCCTCCATGCAGGTCCCCCACTGCAGCCCTGTCTCCATGGCCACCTGTGCCCTCTGTGGTTTCCAAAGGCTCCTCTCCATCCAAATTCTCTGTCTGCACCTTGTGCAGGTGGAGAGGATGGATCTGTGTGAACAGTGAGATTTTTACTTCATTAACTGGATCAAACATGGAGACATAGAGAGAGGAAAAACCTGGTGTGTTTCTTCCGTGCAATGTGAAAATAATTATGGTGTTTCCATGTTTCCGTGGTTTAGGATTTTTTTGGGTTTTTTTTTGAAAACTGGAAACAAAAAGAAATCCTTTTCAGTCTTAACAAAACCCGAATTCCCTTGAAAATGTGTTTTTATTTTTTTTTTTTAGAGCTTATTATTGCTAATTAGGACAGAATAAATTTTAGAGGGAAAAGCTCTTGAACTGAAATAATGAGAAACCACTGTTCATGAATATCTCAGTTCTCAGGTTTGCAAATGGCTCAGTCTCATTTTTTATCTGGCATTTGGAGTCAATCTCTTGGTCATTGTCCCCTGTCCCCAAGAGTCACTGTAAGGATCCCTAAAAATCTGATGTTTGTGTTCTGCACTAATAGTTTTATCTGCATCATTTTACCTGCACTAAAACAGGTACCTAAAACTTTACCCCTCTGGTTCGGGGCAGGGTCTGAGCCCAGAGGGGCACAGTGGGGTGAGTGGTCAGTGGGGTCAGTGGGTCAGTGTTCAGTGGGGTTAGCAGTCAGTGGGGTCAGTGGGTCTGTGGTCAGTGGGGTCAGTGGTCAGTGGGGTCAGTGGTCAGTGCAAGGCGGGTGTTCTCCTTCCCAGCCTCCCCCAGCAGCACCTAAACCTCAGTGGAAAGCAAGAAGTAATTTTGTTAATTTGTTAATGAAGGTTTCCTGGAGGGGGAGAGGCCAGCATTGCCCTGGGGCAGAAGGANGGGGTCGGTGGGTCAGTGGGGTGGGTGGGTCAGTGGGGACAGTGGTCAGTGGGCTGCAGGTGAAGGTACAGGTCCTTGGGAAGGTCTCCATACAATCCTCGACTCCACAAATCCAGACCTGGTTCCTTTGAGCTGCTGCCAAAGTGTAGTGGCCAACAGCTGGCCTGGAGACCTTACAGTTATAATTAATCCTCATTATAATTTTGTAACTGAAATATAACTAATTCTATAACTACCTCAGTTACATAACTCAACCAGCCCGGGCCATCGGGGACCCGGGCAGCCATTGGCCAGTGAGCTGGGGGCAACTAATTGAGCCAATCAGAGCTGACCATGCCGACTTCCAAAGCTATATAAGGAGAACAGCTCTTACTGAAATTTGGCTGTTACTGCATGAACACGGAGTGCTGTGTCTTCGCTTCTGTCTCGGTGTGATGAGTGGTGATACCTGGACGTGATAGGGAATAGCAGCAGAGATGGAGCCCCAGAGTTGGAGGAGAGCTGGGGAGAGCTGCCAGCAGCCGGAAGAGCTGCGGAGGTCCAGACCTAAATAGAAGAAGCTGCCGGGGACCCTTGTAAATAGAAGGCCTTTATAAAAAGAAGAAGCAGCTAGAAACATGGCAACACAATTTTCTATGGAAGAAAGAGGAGCGGCTCAAAGCCGTGGCTGTGCACTGCTGCAAGAGCCACAGTGGAGACGCTGCGGGCACCTCACACCGGGGAGCGGTGGGGAGAGGGGGTGCACCCTTGGGCAGGGAGGATGGGTAAGGAGCCGAGATTGGGACAGCCGTTTTCCGGGCCCCTGTCCCTGCGGTGCCGCCCTGCCACGTCACCGCTGGAGCTTCGCCACCGCTATCAGCAGCACCTGCACCGTGCGCGGGTTCGCCCGCACTGCGAGCACCGAGCCGCTGCCATTGGCGTCGAGCGCACAGGCCCCGGAGCCATCTTTGTACTCCACGCCCGTATTGCTGCTGGCGCACGTGGCACGCCCCTGCCTGCAGCTGATTGGGCAGCCCAGCTGTCACTTGGCAGGCCCACCAATGGCAGAACCCAGAAATCAAACGGTGCTCAGCACCGGAAGCGCCGAAGTAGAGCCGTGAGCCTCCGAACCTGGAAGTATTGGCGGGAGGTTGCAGGCACTCGGCACTCAGGGACACCACACCGTGCCACAGTCACAGCTGGGGCTCGAGGAGCCTGAGGGACATTTTCCATTAATAGACTCACAGTATCCCAACAGAGGGAATCCAGTTACCGTGCCCTTACTGACCCGCAAGAAGATGCTTCCATTGGCAGTTTGGTATCGGTTAGCATCTCCACGTACGATCCGATCAGCTTTTGGAAGCAGATAAAATTAACAGCTATCATGGAAGTAGATCTTAACAGTGCTGAAAGGATTTCTGTGCCCGTGCCTGCGTTATCATCAGGTGGCCAGCAGCCTGTGGGTGGAATGGTTAAAGCATTCCCGGGATGCACCCGACAGGTGTGTTCCCTTTCAGGGGCAGGTCCTGTCTGAACTATGCCAGCTGGCCACCAAGCATGGACTGGGGTCTCGGGCAGTAGCAAGCATGATTTTTAACTGCCGAGGAGAAAACACCTTTTGACATTAAGCAGAGAGCAAAGCTGCTTTGTACCCCAGTCCAGTATGTGATGTTTGAATCCACCTGGTGACAATTTGCAGAGCACCAGGGCCTGCAGAATCAAGGCGTCCCGCAGCAGGATCCACATTTTGGGGTGGGAGTTTCTCAACTTATGGGACTGCCCCCTGTTGACAATCCACAGTTACAGCCATGCCTGCATCCTCTAATACCTGGCACAGGCAAAAGACTTGGGAATACAAGCCCTGTTAAAGGTTGCAGACATGGCAATTCCAACTCAAAGATATTTTACTGTTAAACAGGGCCCTAAGGAACCATATATACAATTCATAGTGAGGTTAAGAGATGCCACGGATAAGCAAATGATAAATAATGATGCAAGAAATCAATTAATACTACAATTGGCACGGGATAATGCAAATGAGGACTGTAAAAGTGCAATCGATTTATTACCGAAAGAAAATCCAACCTTAAGTGAATCAATTGATGTGTGTGCCAAAGTTGGAACTGATTCATATAATCGGGCTTTGCTAGCTGATTATTTTGCAGCTGCTGTGGGGTTGTCACATCGGTGTTACGGATTTGGGCAACAAGGCCACATAAGAGCAGATTGTCTCTGCAAGACCAACTGACTAGGGACACATCAAAGACACAGCACGGTGGCTGCTATGGGAAACTGTAACCAGTGTGGGAGGCCCGGTCATTCAGCCAAGCTGTGCAGGTCCAAGTTCTATCTTAATAGACAACCTCTTAGTGAGCAGGGAAACAGGAACAGGAGCACGGTGGGGAAGCATGTGCAGACACAAGCATCTTCCCATCCCCCAGTGCAAGCCTATTCCGGCTCACCGGAAGGACAGGGGAGTCGGCAGGCACGGATATTTCCACTGACATCACAGTAATTATGGGTACATAAAGCTCCTCTTTAGGCCTATGAACCGATGGGGAGAGGGTTAAGTGCTCCGTTACTGGAGAGATCAAGTGCAACACTACGAGGCATTTTTGTTCACCCAGGTGTCACAGATGCTGATTATACAGGGCAGATATGTGCTGTGGCATCAGCGCCCTCTCCTCCTGTGACTATCCCAGAGAAAACTCCTATCACCCAGCTTGTACCTTTCAAGTCTTGTGTTCCCAGAACAGACCCAAGGACACGAGGAGATCAAGGCTTCGGATCAACTGGAGAACCTCGGGGGTACTGGACTCAGGTTGTCTCTGATCAGAGACCAAAGATGGTTTGTACACTCTCAATGCCTCAGGCAAGTCCATCTCATACAAAGGCCAGTGTTATGGTAGATACTGGAGCAGACGTTCCTGTCATTGCTACAGACACATGGCCGCAATCATGGCCTGTCACAGCCACGGGATCTGTTGTTGCTGGCCTCGGAGGTACCACACAAAGTCATCTAAGCTGCAAACCTGTGTTGGTTAAAAATCCTGAAGGTCAAACAGCCACTGTATGTCCCAACGTTACTGCTGCCCCACTTAACTTATGGGGAAGGGATGTCTTATCAGCGTGGGGAGTCTGGGTGGGAACGGGTTTGTAATTGGAGCCACTGTAGTAACGGGCATAACACAGCCTACCTTAGCCCTGAAACGGCTCACCCTCACAGCCTGGGTGGGTGCAACAGTGGCCCCTTGAAAAGGAAAAATTGAACGCCCTTAAATCCCTAGCCCAGGAACAACTGGCTCAAGGTCACATTGAGCCTCCAACAATCCCATGGAACACACCTGTGTTCATAATCAGAAAGAAATCATGTAAATGGAGATTACTCCATGATTTAAGAAAGATTAGTGCTGTTACGGAGAGTATGGGCTCTTTACAGCCTGGAATGCCATCACCTATTATGATACCTCCCAATTGGAAAATACTAATTGTTGTAAAAGATTGTTTTTTCTCTATTCCTTTACACCCAGATGATACCCCAAAGTTTGCCTTTACAGTGCCTTCCATCAATCATGCAGCACCAGTTGAACGATACCAATGGAAAGTGCTCCCACACGGAATAAAAACCAGCCCCACGATTTGCCAGTAGTGTGTTGCACAAGCACTCTCAATAATTACAGAACAATTTCCAGAGGCATATTGTTATCACTATGTGGATGACATCCTAATAGCAACACCAACCCAAGAAGGCCTTTTAAAAATTTGGCCAGAATTGATGTGAGCACTGCAAGAATTTGGCTTGCAAATTACACCAGAAAAGGTACAACAAAAACCACCATGGAAATACGTGGGAGTTAAAATATTAGATCAGACCATGCAACTGCAAACAATTCAATTTTCAGCCAAAATTCAGATTTTAAATGATGCACAGAAGTTTTTGGGTATCATCAATTGGGTAAGACCTTATTTAGGATTAACCACCCCACAACTGGCACCTTTATTTAACATCCTTAAAGGTTAAATCTCATAAAGGAAGTTAACACCAGAGGCAAAAACTGCACTTGAACTAGTAGAACGGGCCATAGCAGACAAGTGTATTGGATATGTCCAAAGGTTTGTGTTACCTTATTTGTTGTTATTGCTGATTTACAGCCCATGGGTATCACTGGACAAGGGGACACTCAGTGGTCCAACCCACCACATATTCTGAAATGGCTGCCTCACCAACATAAAAAGACAGCACCTCCCATATTTGAATTAATTGCACAATTAATTATCAAATGTCACCAAAGATGCTTACAATTAAATGCCAAAGATCCTGCAAAAATCATTATATCTGTTCAACAGGAATGTTTGGAATGGTGCTTTGCGAATAGCACAGCATTACAAAGCACTTTACAAAAATTGTACAAGACAAATCACCTGCCACCTACCTAGTCATAAACTGCTGCAAGTAAGAGGGACCAGTGCACTGTCACTGAGAACACTGAACCATTGTACACCCCTATATCTACCCCCTATATCAATATCTACCTACAGAAGTGAAAAGAAATAAAAAAGTCTCACTGTCTCTACTGGTAGATCTAGGAAAACAGGGAAGGCCACTGTGACCTAGATCTGGTTGGGGGGAAGCTCTGGAAGCAGCATCCTGCCCTCCCACGCCCCTGGGACTGATCCAGCAATAAAGATGTTTAGTGCTTGTCATTTTGCCTTGCAGCTGGGTAGTTCTTTGGGAGAGGCTGAGAAGGGGAGGGGAAGAGGTTGGGAAGAAATGTGCAAGGCAAGGCAGAGCCTCAGAAGCAATGGGACAACACCCACAGCGCCCCAAAAGCCAGGGAGGATCTCCAGAACTGCTGCCAGCCCATGGTGTGTCCATCTTTCCCATCACAGTAATGGGAAAACTCACCACGGAAACTCACCAGGGTAACAGGGGAAATGACCAAACCCCCCTAATTTCTGTTGGAATTGAGCCTGAATCCCTCAGGGCTTTTTCCTGCTTATCCAAACCTCCCTGAGGGAACAGAGCCTGGAGGCCAGAACTTCATCCAGGACTTTTGCTTCCTACGGATGGAGCTGGGGCTGTAAGACCCCAGCAGAGGGAAGGGAAGGGAAGGGAAGGGAAGGGAAGGGAAGGGAAGGGAAGGGAAGGGAAGGGAAGGGAAGGGAAGGGAAGGGAAGGGAAGGGAAGGGAAGGGAAGGGAAGGGAAGGGAAGGGAAGGGAAGGGAAGGGAAGGGAAGGGAAGGATGAGCCCTGCTCATGGCCTGTTCATCTCTGCTGACATGGAGATCCTTTTTTTTACCCCTGTCAGCACCATAAAAGCAGCAGAGCTCCAAAGCCACCAGCGCTGTGCTTCAGGCACCCTGAGCACCAACATGTCAGCAGATTTCTAATCCTGGAGCATTTCCTGCTGGGAGTGGGGCAGAAGGAGCAGCAGCACATCTGGGTTCATTAACTGAGGCTTGGGCAGGCTCCAAAGTGCTGTCTAAGGACTGAGAGTTGCTGTTGTGGTTTTTCTGATCTCAGGAAGAGCTTTCCTTGCTGCTGATCAGGAAATGTTTTGCTGTGGAAATGGAAGTGATCTGAGCAGGAATTTCAGAGCTGCTCAGAGGGTTATGTGCTCCCAAACCTCCTGGGATATGCTCCCAATTATCCCTAATGTGACTGGAACAGGCCCTGGGCTCTGAGCACAGGCTGGGTTCAGCTCCCTGCTGCCCCAGGAAGGTTCCCAGGCAGAGCTGGGAGGTTGCAGCTCTCACAGACCTGGTGCTCATTTACCTTCACCTGCCGCCAACTGAGTCTTTGGCAGCTAAAGCTGAACAAGCTTTTGTGAATCTTGGCAGGAATCTCCCTCTGTTGGAAAAGGGAATCTTCTGCAGGTTTATTGTGCTCCAGAGGATCACCCAATAGGCTGAGATTTTCCATTTTTAAGAGCTCCTTTTCCTGCTGGTTTGTTCCGTCTGTCCAGCCTGGTCTGCATCACACCCGAGCTCCTCTTAAATTTATTTTTTTAAAAAACGTGGCTTTAATCTCCAGAATTTCTATTATTATTTGCCTCAGTAAAATTTCCAGGAGATGTTTTCTAGGGAGACTCAAACAGCCCCCGAAGAGCCCCAGTATGAAGAACCCTCTGATCCTTTGCAGGATCTTGTGGCTCGAAGGAAGCAGCCCTGGCCCTGCATTGATTTCAGCCTCCCTTGCTTTGGAACTGTGCCCCTGGGAGGATCCCAGGATCCAGCTGGAGCCAGCCCCGAGCAGCCTGGTGGGAATGCAGTGCTGAGCCATCAGGAGGAGGGAGCAGATGCTTTCCTGGGGTCTCTGCCACCTTCCCTTCCCACCTGTGCCACTCCACAGGTGTCACATCCCAGGAGATGTCAATAAACCCACACAGGGTTTTATCTGGATTTGCTTTATTTTATCCTGCTCTGATTTAGGAGGAGTTCCCCTGTGCAAGTGCACAGGAATCCTTAATGCTCCTCACACCTGAGTCTCAGTTTGACAGGGAACAGCTGAGCTGGATCTCTGGGATTGCTGAAGCTTTAATTCCACAAATATCCTGTTCTCCCAGTCCATTATCACAAGAAAGGCCATCCCTGTGCAGAGGTGCCCTAGCCCTAGCTCTGAGGCTCAGATCTGGTCACAATTCTCATAGAAAATAATTTAGAAAATAATAAAAAACCAGCAAAGGATGTTTTTGCCTTCAGTTGCCTGGAAAAGTAGCGGCGACTTTTCTTGGCGGAATTCCCAGTGTTAAAAGACTTCGGTGAAATGTTTGGTTTTCACGTAGGAAAAAACAAAAGTTGTTGTTGGTTTTGGTTTGTTTTTTTTTGTGGAATGCAGCCACTTTTCTTCTAAGGCATCTGCTCAGCCCAAATCCTGTCCAGAAGCCAGTGCAGGGATATGGTTCCAAGCATCCTTCCTCACCTCCTGCAGGGATTGATTTCCTCTCTCTCCCAAGCAGCTCCTTCTCCTCTCCCCAGCATTTTTATTTGTGCTGTCAGTGCCCACAGCTCAGGCACTCCTTACACCTCTGTCCACATCACTGCTCTGTTTCCTGCCTGCCTCACCTCTCCAATCCAGAAAACCAATCACATTTTGTGTGCTCAGCTTTGGGATTGTTCATTTCTTTGCTCTTGGCAGCAGCAGCTGCTCCAGCAGGACCAGGATCTCCTTTTCACCCATCCCAGTGGTGACCACCCACCCTGGGGCTTTGGGAGGGGATCTGGACGTGGATCTCACCGGGGTCAGGGTCCCAGAGGGGTCATTCCCACAGGAACATGTTCCCTGATGGATTCCAGTGCCCAGGATCCAACCAGTGGCCCCTCAATTCTCAAATCTCAGAGGGTGGGGAAGCCCTGGCACAGGGTGCCCAGAGGAGCTGTGGCTGCCCCTGGATCCCTGGCAGTGTCCCAGGCCAGGCTGGATGGGGCTTGGAGCAGCCTGGGACAGTGGAAAGGGGTGTCACTGGATGGGCTTTAAGGCCCCTTTCAATCCAAACCCTTCCATGATCCAAGATCTCTAAAATCAGTCTCAGGGCTGGGTCTCTGCACAGCCACGTCTGGGGCTGGGGTTCCCAGGGTGTCTGATGAGATGTAGGAACCATTGAATTCCCATCATTATTTTTCTTTTCAATTCCCCTTTTCTTCCTGAAACATTGGCGATTTTACATTTTCCCCTGTCCTCCTTCTCATGACACTTCCAGGCCAATTTCCAGCATCCCTAGCCCTAACCTGGCCCTCCCTCTCTGTCTCATTCCATGACCTTTTAGGAAGAATTCAGCTCTTCCAAGGGAATGTTTTGTCCAGAGCCAGCCCTCCCTCGTGAGGGCCAGCAGAGCTGAGAAGTGGGGACCAAACAGCCCGGATCCCACCTATGCACAGGACACTTGTTCCTCAGGTTATCCTGGGAAAATTGGCTCTGCCTGGAGAAACAGTGACAATATTCCATCAGAAAGGGACCTTGTTTGTTCCAAGATTTCCCCTCTGTAACTTAGCAACATCTTTTCGTCAGACAAGGAGCTGTTCTGGAATATTTTTTGCCATGAGGAGGCCCTGAGTTGGGAGCAGCCGGGTGTTCCCTGGCTCACAGATGCCTAAGCAGACACAGGGGTGTCTCCCTGCCAGGCAGGATTGTGCCTCCTTCCTCCCAGATTCCAGAGAGGCCAATTACTTCCAAGTCATTTTGCCTTTTCCTATCTGCCACTGTTGCTTGATCAATGTTCCGGGTTTAATGAGGCAGAAAAGCACCGAGAGAATCCAAAGGCTTCGTTCAATAGGGGATATTTCACATGTAACCTTTGGAATGAAGGTGGATGTGTCCTAGAGCTGGGACTGGGAAAATCCTGAGACTGCAGCTGCTGAGGGAGACTCGGGCTCCGCCTGATAAACAGGGAAAATTTCTAGGAAAGATTTTTTTTTAGTAAAAAAATAACCCGTCACCTTTCTCAAAGCATCTTCACTCTTGGACCTGAGAGCAAGGCTGGAGAAAGAGCCTCAGTTTTATCCCACAGCCACAATTCCCAGCTTGCCCCTCACTGATCACTCCCTGGAAGCTGCTTCTCCCTGTTCCAGCCCCCCCAGAGCTCCAGGGCACATGGGGCTGGATCTCGGGACAGCCCGAGGGGATGCAGGAATACCCAGCAATGGAGAGCTCCTGGCAGGGTATTACAAGGATGGAGAGAACAGGGAAAGCCCTGCAGCATAACAAGGTTAAATCCCATCCAGTGCCACGGTGAAGGTACTGAACCCCCTGGAGAACCCCTCTGCACAAGGAATACGGGACCCAAGCACCCCATTCCCTCTCCTCCCTGGGCTCAGCATTCCTCCCACTGCTTTATTCCATCAGCTCCCAGCACCCCCTCAGGACTCCTCCTTGCTGGGCTCTGAGGAAAACCTTCCAGGGGAAACAGCAGGGAACAGGGACGGAGCCGTGCCCAGCCCACAGAAACAGCCACGGCTCCCCAGCTCTCCAGTGATCCCACAGCTGAATTTCAGTTTTACAGGAATACCAGTGGGCCTGGAGGTGATTCCATTGGGAAATTCCCACTGATCTCTGCCTTCCTGAATCCCAGCATTTCAGTGTTGCTGAGAATGGTCCCAGGCTGCCAGAGCTCGGGCTGTGATTGTTGGGCTGTGTGTGCAGGCCAGGGCCTGGAATGGATGATCCCTTTAAGTCCATCCAAGTCTGGATATTCCATGACCCTGTGATCCCAGGAACAGTACAATGCCAGAGGGAAAGCACCACATTCTTATTAGCTCAAATCTAACAATAAAATTAAATCAAATAAATGATCAGAATTGTGAGACTGGTCCCGGGTCCAGCTGGTGATTCCAGGCTGCAGCTCAGCAGCTGCCACTGCCTCCAGTAAATGTGCAGGGAATGCAATCACTTGGTGTTTAATTAACCACAATCACCGTCTCACTAGCTCCAAGCACAATCCCTGCTATGGAGCCACCTTCTGATCCCTTCCCAGGAGGCTTTGTTTCCTTTGGGAATGGGTGGGATGGGACAGATGAATTGTGCTGGGAGGATCCCTGGCAATGCCCATAGACATCCCCAGACCCCACAGACATCGTGGCCTCAGCACCAGGGACAGTTTGGACACTTCCCCAGACCAGGTTTTGTGTGCAATCACTGAAAACATCTCGGCCATGCTGAGAGTCCCCACCCTTTGTTTCTCGGGCAGCTGGGGGGGGTGGTTTGGGGATTTTTTATTCCTGATGTTTTGCTGGGGTTGTTCTAAATCCTCCATCCCTACAAAGGCCAAGACAAGAGGGTTTGTATTTAGCAATGCACTGATTAGGGTGTTTCCCGTGATAACCAGCTGGTGTCAGTTCAGTGACAGTACCCACAGCTTTCCTTTTGTTTGTCTTTACAACTTCATGAGAGAAATCACTTTGTGTTTGCAATTCACTTGTTTCTCCTTTCTTTTTCCTCTACAGCAACTATAAAACCAAGAGCCTTTAGAAATCATAAAAGAAGGTAAAAAAATCAATATCTACCTACAGAAGTGAAAAGCAATAAAAAGCCACCAAGCCCCCCAAAACCAGGAAGGTTCAATTCCCATCTAAAGCATTTGGTTAAATGATCACCTTCAGCACAAACCTAGAACCATCCCACAGCCCCTGACCAGGAAAGGGCCCCAGGCAAATCCTGCCACTGACTGGAGTGGATTTGTGTCAGTGAGAGTGGAAATCACTGGAGAGGCACCTTCAATACAGTTGTTCAATTCCTGCATTTTTGGGTTTTATTGTCCATATCTCAGGGAAACGTCCTCTATTTTGGGCTCAGTGAGTGTCATTCACCACTGAAAGAAATCAGTTTGGGTTAGAAGGGACCTTAAATCCCATCCAGTGCCACCCCTGGGTGTGCCATGGGCAGGGACACCTCCCACTGTCCCAGGTTGCTCCATGCCCCATCCAGCCTGGCCTTGGGCACTGCCAGGGATCCAGGGGCAGCCACAGCTGCTCTGGGCACCCTGTGCCAGGGCCTGCCCACCCTCCCAGGGAACAATTCCTGCCCAATATCCCATTTAAACCCATGATTCTGAGATTCAGCAATCTGAATGTTTCCCAACTTTGGCAATACCTTTATCTAAATATCTTTATCTAAAAGACAGCTTGGATGTAGTCAAACATTCCCCCTGATTTTAACACTTCCCTGAATTGAAAATCTTTCACCAAAATGGGGATGCTGTGGGGGAGAGTTGATGTTTTGACAATGCATGGTTTCCCTAACAATTCCTAAACCCCTCTGGAGATGGGACCTGGACCTTGTCTCTGTTGAGAATTGCAGTTTAGGGTTTTTTAATACCCTGGATGCCAGAGACAAGAAGTTTAAATAAAGTTTTCCTTCCTTCACTTTAAATGCTTAGTGTCTATATTTGTCATTTTGATGGAAACACAAGCCTTAAGCAAATAGAAATAAATACTCCATCAGTTTATCTTTTAAAATAGTCTTGGATGTGCCATGAGTGGGAGGGAAATGTGATTTCTCAGGGCCTCAACCTGCCCAATCCCCAACAACACAGGAGGAAACCACTCCCCAGACAATCCCAACAGCTGCAATTTGTTCTTTTAGAACAGCCCTATAAACAAAGCCCCGGGCTGGGCACATTACACGTGGTTGTGTCTATCTTTAAAGATCTGAGTAGGAAATTCCCTTGGAACCGCTGGAATTACTCATGTGCTGCAAAGCAGGCACGTGCTGGAGGTGTCTCCTCGAGCTGCCTGAGGATTGGGATGAGCTTAATGAGTATTCATCCCAAACATTGGGCAGACGTGAGCTGTGACATCCTCATCAAAAAAAAAAAAAAGGCCTGAAGGCATCCCAAGGTGATTCCTGAGAAACAAATGGTGGAGCCTCTTATCAAAGCTGAGCCAACAGCCCACCGTGCAGTCAGAGCCAGAAAGACCCTGGGCTCCAGGGGCTGGGGGGAACCCAACCCTGCAGCAGTGAGGGAAGAATGGCAAGCAGGCAGATCCCAGGGAGCAGCAGCTGCTGATTCCAGCGTGGGACAGAGAACATCCAGCTGGGAAACAAACCTCACCCAGCTGAGCTGGAAAGCTGAAAAGTGTTCAGTGAGTCCAGGATGACAAACTCCAAAGCAGCTGCACCTTGGAGCTGTGCTGGGCTCGTGGTGGGGAGCGAGGCAGGGCTCCAGCAGCACAGAATCCCAGAGTTGGAGCTGGAATATCCAAAGGGCTGCATTTCTCTGCATTAGCCAAAGCCCACAGCAGAGGAGCTCACTAAATATTGACTGTGGGAACTTGGAATGTACAGCTCGACTTCCTTAATGCTTCCAAGGGCACTGCCAGGCCCCAAACTGCTCCCATCTCCTGCATCCCAAGCAGATCAGCCTCGGGCAGAAGTGTCTGACACAATCAGGAGCTTTGTGGGCCAAACCCTCGTGACCTCTGTCACAGCAGCTCCCAGAGCTTTCCTGCCCTGACTTCCCCAAACACCCAATTCTCCTTTTCCCCGTGTAGGATTTGTACAAGTTCAAGGCAAGGAGCTCAGCAGGGTCACAGGTTTCTCCCTCTGTTACATCACAGCAGAAGATATTTCACTGTCTTTAGCAAATGATGCCAAGTGGCAGCATAATGAGGGTGTTTATCCTCTGCTGGGACTGTACCTATGGAAGGCTCCTTAGCAAACCTCCTGAGGAAAACTCCTCACAAGACCTCAGAGAAAATCCCACAGTTTATGGCACAAAAAAAGTTTCTGGAGCTTTCTGTGAACTCCTGAGAACCCAGTGTCCAGTGAGAAAGTGCTGAGGAGCCAGAAACACCCCCAGCTGCTTTAATGAATCCACCTAATTAGCAAATTAAAAGAGCAGCACTTGTCCAGAGCCTGGCATTTGGAACCAGGGTATTAGTGGCTCAGGGGAAGTGCTGGATTCAGCTGGGCTGGGGACACTCTTCAGTGCTGGTCTCCTCACAAAAGTGCTGCTCCTCCTCCCAGAGCTAACTGGGATAAGAGCAGGAGGAGAGAGGGAACCCTCCTGCCTGAGCTCCTCACGCATTCCCGGCTTATGGAAGTCAGGCCTATATGGGCTGTACCTTTAAACCTGGGCCCAGCTTATCCTCCTCCACCTCCTGCCTTCTCCTGAACTCTGCTGTTGTAACAATCCCTAACTCGCAGCCAAAATCAGCCTTTGCTTGTGGAAACAATGAGTTTACTCTCTCCTGTGTCTTCCCAGCCTCCACCTTCTTCCAAGTCTCCCCAGGAAGCCCCAAACCCTTCCCAACGTGATGTCATCTCCCTTCTTGATATTCCTTTCATTTCGACAAGGATTATTAATGAATATTTACGGAAACTTTTTGCTGCCATGAAGATGTGACTCCTAAAGGCCCCAATTTCCCCATCTTTCACTACATCCACAAAGAAACACGACTCCCAGACAGCAGAGCCTGGAGGATTTGCCTGAACCCCAGCAGGGAGCTCCGTGCCTGGAGCCCAGCCCTGCGTCAGGGAAATGTGAAACTGCTCTGCAGCTGCACCTGCAGGAGTAACACAACCTGCCTTGGGTACAGAAATAATCCCAGCAGCACAACTGCTGAATTATTTGTGGTTCCCAGGTGAGTTCCCTCCACCAAGGAGGCTGCGGATCATGCGCCGAGAACAGGAATTACGACCCCAATCTCCTTCTGCCGAAGAGAAGCCTCAATTATTTATGGGGGCTTGAAATATTTAGCTTGGCACTTGTGCCCTTAAGGAAACTCCAGTTACCACTTCCCCATCACGAGGAGACAATCATTCATTCATGGGATCAATAGGGACGTGAAGCAGGAATGCCGGTTCCAAGGAATGCTGGTTCCAAGGCAGCACAGGGGTCAGGGCATGCAGGAGCTGTGTCCTTCTGGGGGGAGTAACCTGATTTTTTAGGGCATTCACCCATTCCAGGGGTCCTTTGCCTTGGAGGGTTTGGAATGGAAAGGCAAATGCCAGAATCAGGCAGGGATCCCAGTGGGGCTGAGCACACCCAGGTGTGGGGCTGGGGAGGGGAAGAAACCCCCAGACCTGCACTGGGTGTGATAACTGAGACCACTGGAGATTTTTGGTGGATTGCTGATCTTTTCCTGTCAGGGAATGGCAGAAATGCAGCCTGTGACCAGATTTCAGATGCAGGAACTGAACCTGGGACCTTGGAACCTGAAGCCAGAAATGTTTATGGGTTCCCTAAGGTTCCTGTTTTAGCAAGGACTAAAGCAGGCCCATGGAGAGGGGAGTAAAAGTTCTTTGCTTGTAGCAAAAACATTTAATGGTAGGGAAAGGTGGGAAAATCCAGTTCCCATTGGCATCCTGGGCACATCAGCTCATTTTCAACAGCCACAATGGGAATGGTCCTTCCAAATCACAGAGGACAATACAGTGGGAACCTATTTTAACCTGTTTTTATTGTCCTTTAAATGCTGAAGGAGGTGGTTCTGCCCCTCCAATCCAGAGGAAGGTGTCTCTGCCCATGGATCTGGCCCTTAAGGTCCCTTCCAAACCAAACCATTCTGGGATTCTGTGATGATAATAAATAGTTCTCTCATCAGACATCTCCAAATCCCCAATAATTGCTACTTAATCAACAAATGCAGCAGTCTGGGAAGTGGTGAATATTGATGAGGTCGACGTTCCAATACAAGAGCAGCACTGAACACATTGTGACTGAAGAATAATTGAACTTGAATCATTTTAAAGAACCAAGAAAGGACCTCCATGAACAAATAAAGGCAGAAAAAACATTTCCAGTACTTGTTGCAGTGATCAGAACTGCTGTTATTGAGTTGGATTTTACAAGCTGAGGCAGAATTCTCAATCCCGGCAAAGGCAATCAGGGTCCCAAAGCACTGCAGCTTTGGTTTTCTGGGCAAATCCTGAACACCACCCTGGACAGTGGCACAGGGAGTGATTCCCACTGCTCTTTGCTTGGGGCTGCATTATCACATTATCCCAGTATCCCAGAGGTGGCAGGAAACAGAAGAGAATTTGACATTCAGACTTCCCAGTGCAAATGGAGAAAAATGGAGACTTTTCTTTCTGTGAACATTTTCAGACATTTTCTATACAATAAGTCCTCAGTGAAGAACTTTGCCTTTGCCCGCTCCTACTTCTTCCTACATTTATAAAGGATTTTGTCTGTAAAGAGGTTCTAGGAAGATGAACGTTAGTGACAGAACCTGCTAAAGGGAGGTAAGGTGGAAGATTAGGTTGTGCAGAGAAGCTGTGGCTGCCCCTGGATCCCTGGCTGTATCCAAGGCCAGGCTGGACAGGGCCTGGAGCACCCTGGGATAGTGGAAGGCGTCCCTGCCCATGGCAGGGATGGCACTGGATGGCTTTAAGGTCCATTCCAACAAAAACCATTCCGGAATTTCAGGATTCTTTAATCCTTCTCTTGGTGCAGTCAAACCTTGTGCTGAGCAGTGATAACTGTCCTTGTCACATTCCCCTCTCCCCACAGTCTCAGTGCAATCCCAATTTTCCACAACTGCAGAACTATCTCAGCATTGCCATGTTCATTCCACCAGGAGCCACAAGAGCCTGAGCAAAGCGACACGAAGGCAGCTGTGAACTGACAGGCAAAAATCCCCCTCCTGTGGGAAGAACAGTGGTATTTAATGCTTTAAAATGCAAAAAGTCCTGAAAGCTTGGGATGAGAATCCGTGATCGTGCTGTGCCTGTTGGCTCTGGTGACTCCTGCTCTTCCCTTGCCAAACCCAGCAGCAGGAGCACTTGGATTTGTTTAATTCACCATGAGGCTTTCTGCTGCCTAAACTGCAGCATTGACCCTCATGGCCACAGGGTAGGGTGGGATAGCTTTTGGCAGAGGAAATTTATCCAAAATGTGGGTTTTTAGAAAAAATAAAATTATCAGGAGGCACAAAATACAACCCCAGCAATTCCCCTGCAGAATGAGATCGTTCGGGTCCAGACTGATGCTCAATCCACACAAAGCAATTTCCTGGATTGTTCCCTGGCAGGAAAATTAAAGCTGCTTTAGTTTGTCAGTCTGGGCTGGGTCAGGGTTTCCCAACGTCAAAGTCTCATTTTGTAGGAATCAGCTCAGATGGATGGATGATGGATGGATAGAGGGATGGATGGATGGATGGATGGATGGATGGATGGATGGATGGATGGATGATGGATGGAGGGATGGATGGAGGGAGGGATGGATGATGGGCAGAGGAGCTGCCTTCAGCTTAGCCTACACCCCAAAATTGCCCTTGGTCAAAGGGGCTGGGGCTCAGCTAAGACAGAAGACTTTGGGAGGGGGAAATAGGGCAGTTCCAGCAATTTCCACTCCAGCTCCTTCCTCTCACTCAGAGATGAAGTAGGAATTATTTCCTTCAAATCCCAGCATTTAAAGCATCTCCCTCAAAGTTTGATTCATTAGTCTAAATTTCATTCTCCAATCTAAACGTCTGTCAGTGAAAGGAAAATGTGACAAAGGGAATGTGACAGCCAGCAGGCAGCAGGTTATGAGAAAATCTATAAAAACAGCAGTGGCAGCAGAATCCCAGAGTCCCCCAATCTTTAATGTTGGAAAAGCCCTCCCAGACCATCGAATCCAAGCTGTGCTGAATCCCCACCTTGTCCCCAGCCCAGAGCTCTGAGTGCCACCTCTGGGCCCTCCTTGGACACCTCCACAGACTGGGATTCCCAGCTTCCCTGGGCAACTCCTTCCAAGGCCTGTCCAGCCTTTCCAGGAAGAAATTCTTCCTGATGTGCAAGACTGGACATTTTATAGAGCTGGTTACACCTTTTTTCCTCTAAAGGCAATGTCTGCCTGTTGCTTTCCAGCTCTGTATTGCTGCAAGGGGATAATGACAACGATATTCCCTGCTGTCACTGGAAATTTGACACAGATTAATATCAAACTGGATTTGGGATATTGTTTTTCCATGATGGGTCTATGCCTGGCTGATAGCAATGAAAGTGCTAGAGCAGAGTTGTGAGCTACTCAGGGAAAATTAAAACTCAATTCCACACTCACTGAGAACACATGCAGGAAATTCAGCTGAGTTCACACACAGGATTTGCTTTCTGTGTCCCCCAGAAGCACAAATGGTTCTTGTCCTGAGCTGCCAACCTGCAGCATCAGGGAGAGGAGGCTGAGGAACCTCCCCAGAAACTTCCAGTGCTGCAGAGCAGCTCCTGCTGACCCCACCATGGACTGGCCTCCACAGCAACAATGGGGATGGAGAAATTTTCCCAGTATCCAACCTGAGCCTCCCCTGGCCCAGCCTGAGGCCGTTCCCTCTCCTCCTGTCCCTGTTCCCTGGGAGCAGAGCCCGACCCCCCCGGCTGTCCCCTCCTGTCAGGGAGTTGTGCAGAGCCACAGGGTCCCCCCTGAACCTCCCTTTTCTCCAGGCTGAGTTGCTCCAGCTCTCTCATTAGACTTAAAGCTTTTCTTTAGGAAAATAATATCAATATCTACATGTACAGCACATCCCCACAGCATTTCCCTGCACTGAAGCCCAGCAGCACCAGCTGCTGCAGAATTCCTTACAACAGCCTCACCTTGGCTGTTTAACTCCTCACATGTCACATGCAGCTTTCCCTACTCAACCATCAAATTATCCCTTCACAGAAGCAAAAGAAAGGAGAATTACAGTTGTCAGCACCAAACACAAATAGTAGGGAGGGTTGCAGTTGAGATAAAGCTTCCAAAATTTGCTAGTTTTTAACTGTCCTTTCTAGAAAGCTCCAGAAGAAGCTCCCCCCTCCTGTGAGGGTGACAGCCAGGCCAGCAGGGGGTTTGGTGTGTGTCACCTTGGTCTGGCTCCTGGATCCCTGGGAACTGTCTGATAGATGAATTCTGTCAGGGATTCCCTCCCAACCTCCAGGGACACATTCCCAGCTCAGTGTGAGCAATCTGCTCCCTGTCTTTTCCTTACAGCACATCCCCCACACGTGGGAAGGGAAATGGCATTTGGGCACAGAACGGTTTGGGTTGGAAGGGACCTTAAAGCCCAACTCCTCTTTTTCAGTGCACTTTTATGTCGAGCCACAGTTTAACTCCACAAATGAAAACACCCCCAAGCTGCAGAGCCGTGGGCTCAGGGCCAGAATTCCCTCTCCAGTGTCCAACCACACAAAGAGTGACACAAGGCCATGAGCCCTGAGAGCATCAGAATCCTCTAGAGTGTTGGAAGTGGTTTCCTTGAAGGTCGAGACTTGGAAGCATCAGCTGGTTCCAGCAAACACAATCTGTAGTTCCCACTGATGCCCTTACCCCAGGATTTAGGAATGGTGCAAGATCTACCAGGGAGTAAACTGAATTCCTCAGAGGTTTCAGGGGTCAGCCAGGCTGGGGGAGTTTGGTTTGCTGGACAGGTCACCAGTGGGCAAAGGGCTCAGGTTCTGCACTCCTGCAAAAACTGAAATCCAGGTACCTGGCTGGCCCAGCCAGGAGTGCTGCACTTCTCCTTTTTCCAAGAAGGAGATTCAAAATCGTTTGGATATACAAACAAATCTTAATTGTGATTTAATGGCTCAGACTGCAATTAGCCTTCAGGGAAAAGCGCTTTCAATTAACCATGTAAACATTCCATTTGTTACACCATTACATGTTCTGCTAGATTTCCTGATGAAGAGCTGGGAGTGGAACAGCACCAGGCCAGAACTCAGGGAGCAGAGGGAAAGGAAGGATGTGACTGGAAGTTATCCCTTCTCCCCTCTGCATGTGACAGTGGGAGGGTCCCTGTGGCTCCTGATGCTGTGGCTGGCAAGGCAGTGACCTGTCCAGGAGGTGGCACTGAGCCATGGAGCTCCTGTCCATGCCAGGAGGGATAACCTCGCTCCTGTCCCTGGATCCCAGCCAGGTTCCAGCACAAAATACATCTGTACATGGGATGGAGGAGCATCCCCGGGGCCCCGAGGCACAGGAAGATTTCCCTGCTTTATGGTTCTGCTGTATTTATTTTATTATAAGGCCTTTTATATTTAATGGCCTCATGTTGCACCAGCGGAGGCCTAGATTAGATAATAGGGGAACATTTTCATGGGAAGGGTTGCAAAGCCCCTGGAACAGGCTGTCTGGGGCAGTGGATGTGGCAAAACCACGTGGATGTGGCACCTGGGGACAGGGGTCAGCAGTGACCATGGTGGTGGTGCTGGTTCATGGTTGGACTTGATGACCTTAAAGATCTTTTCCAGCCCCAACGATTCCATGATTCCCTGTGCCCCCATCAGCTGGCAGAGCACAATAATTAGGGTGGGTGTGTTCCCCCGGTGCCAGGAGAATGTGCAGGGAATTATCCATCCTAGAAGCCATAAAATAAGACAGCAAAGTGAGGAGGAGTAAACTGCTGATGAAATCAACCAAAAATGAAAATAACACAGACTTGAGGGGGTGGGGGGGCTTAAATCCCATCCAGTGCCACCCCTGCCATGGGCAGGGACACCTCCCACTGTCCCAGGCTGCTCCAAGCCCCATCCAGCCTGGCCTTGGGCACTTCCAGGGATCCAGGGGCAGCCACAGCTGCTCTGGGCACCCTGTGCCAGGGCCTCATCACCCTCATGGGGGGAATTCCTTCCTAATATCCAACATCTAATAGGAGGGAAAGTCAGGACTGAGTTCCTGTGCCAAGGGGGAGGTTCATACCCCCAGAACTTCTGTGAACGTCCTTCCCTGGGAGAGCAGAGGGAGCATTTAATTTGCCCTTTAAGCAATGGGGAAGTTTTATTGTGAGGTGGCACTTAATCCCAGGATGGGTCAGGCTGGAAGGAAGCACAGTGGCCTCTCTGGCCCCAGCTCCTGCTCCAGGAGAGGCACCCCAGAGCACATGGCCCAGGGTTGTGTCCAGATGCTGCTGGAATATCCCCAGGGAGGGAGACTCCACGGCCTGTCTGGGCAATCCGTGCCCTTTGCTTATTCCAGGTTGTGCCCCTTGACAAAGCACAGCCCAGGAGCCGGGCAAGGGGAGCAGAATTCCAGCAGAAATTCCTTGCGCCAGAGGCAGCCCTGCGTGTTCTGCTTGGGACTCCCAGCACCGCCGAGGGGAAAGGCCAATTCTGGGCCCTTTTCCTCGGCAATTCCCGCTGATCCTGCAGTGGATCAGGGCTGGAGTGGGGGCAGTGTGTTCCCTGGGCCATGCCCCGGGCTGGGCTGGGCTCATGGTGGGACCCACAGCCCCAGCACGGAACCACGGGGGCAGCGGAGGCGCAGGAAGATTTCACAGCCCTTTTCACTCTCCCACTGTGGGGGTTTGTGGGGGAATTCTGGCTGCCAGAAAGCAGCTTGAAGGGTCTTTGACAAGCAGCTCTGGTTTATAAATAAAAAGTTTGGATGGCTTTATTTTCTCCTCCTACCCTTTCCATAAAATATGGAATTTACATTTTGTACGTTTTTACGGTTTATTTTCTGCCCATCTTTCATTTCCTCTAGCTAAAGGAAGAGTCTAAAAAAAGAGTAGGAAGCAAAACGAAGCATCTAAAAAAAAAAAAGAGTAGGAAGTAAAAGACTGGGATTAAAACATGGCAAATGTTCATGAGCTTATCAGTGAAGAAGTTTTCAGGATCTGTTTTTTCCCCTTATCCTTTAACCTCCCACTCTGTTGTTTTCTCATCAGTGAATTACTATTTACAATTCAAAGATTTTTAACTAGAAAATAATCTTTTCAGCTCCCCTATTTACTCATCTTCCGACCTTCAGAATTAATTTCCAGCGATAGAAATGAGAATCAAGCATTTGTTGCTTTTGCTCCATTGAGCCAAAGAAAAAACCTGCAATCTCTGCTTTTTTTTTTTGTACTTGAAAACAATAATTAAGATGACAACCTCACGTACAGAACTGCACATCCCCCATCCTCCCAATATACCAAGGCCAATTTAGGATGAGGAATAAACTCCCAGTGCCATGAGTTTGAGCGATTTAATTTCTCACTCCACACAACAATTGCAGGAGAGGATATTTGCAATAAGAACTCAGTGACTGACTTGAACTTGAGCTGAAAAATTCAGTTCTCCTGGAAGCTTTGTAGCTTTAAATAGTCTGAACTCCTGAGAAATATTCCCAAATAATATAATGGGATATTCACTTCAAATATCAGATAACAAAGGCAAACACCAGGTAACAAAGTTAATGTGGAGATGATGCTGTCAAAAGAACTGCTTGACACGACTGAGGTAGAAAGGAAGAAACAGGGCCACAGTTCCAAAGTTTAAAGATCAGAACTGGTTGTGATTTCATTTAGCAATCAGCCTCACCATATCTGACATTTCAAAAGCTTCCCTGAACATTTCCCCCCTTTTCTGTGCTCCTGGAGCTCATCCTCCATCACAGGAGCCTCTGCCAGTCCCCAAATGCTGCTCAGTCAGTGCCCAGGAGCTGCTGTGCTGCCTCCCCGCCCTCCCAGCACATCCCTGCTGCAGACAGGCTCCTCTCCGCAGGGAGAGGCACTCCGGGTGCTGTTCCCAGGAGCCCTCCTTTGCTGGGAGCACTCTGCAGGCCCCAACACCCTTAGCAGCCGTCCCAAGCCTTCCCTTCAAAGGCAGCAAATGGCCCTGCTGGAGAAAGGCACCAGCTCCAGGGAAGATCCAGCCGCTGCTCCACTCCTTCGAGCAGACTCACCTGACAGTGGGTTCGGTGCCTGGGCAGTTCCCAGAGCTGTTTTTATCCCAGTTACACACAATGTAAAATGTCCTTTGTGTCCCGTTCCCACCTGTTCCTACTGACCTGCTCCTTACATCTGTCTCCCTGCACGCAGGATGGGAAATGAATTCCCTGGACTTGTGATCCATTGAAGTGACAGCAGAGGAGCATCTGGCTGTGTTTCTAATGGGTCCCTGGAAAGCAGAATTACCACAGGAGCTGCTTTCCTACTCGTGTTCTACTCTTGAACACAGAGACATGAAAAATAGGGATTTTCTTGTCTCTTTACAGTGTAATTTTGAACCTTAACAATTTCCACGAGCTGCTACATCTCCTCCACTTGTGGAATCACAGAATATCCTGACCTGAGAAGGACTTCAAGGCTCACCCAGTCCCACCCCTGGCCCTGCACAGACACCCCAACAACCCACCCTGGGCATCCCTGGCAGCGCTGTCCAAACACTCCTGGAGCTCTGGAGCTCGGGCTGGGACCATTCCCTGGGAAGCCTGGGCAGTGCCTGAACCCTCTGGGGGAAGAACCTTTCCCTGACACCCAACCAAGCCCTCCCTGGCACAACTCCAGCCATTCCCTGAGCTCCTTGTTTGAATTCCTGGGATCTGCTCTCTCCTCTTCCATCATCACCTATTGTTCTGCTCAGGCACTGCCTTCATTCTGCCTAAAGCCAAGCAAATTGTTGGCACTTATTAAGAAATATTTTCTGCTCATTTTGGCATTTTTACCGCACACACAAATCAGTAAATCCAGCACAGGAGTGTCCATCCAAGCTGATCCAGGTCCTATGGATACAGGGAACCACAAAGCCCTACATGTGCACAGAGCTTGTTAGGCAAAAGGAGGTGTGAAATGAGTAACACAGAGCACGGATCCTGAGCTGCTGGAGCTGTCACACCTCTTTCCAGCGGGAATGGGAGAGACACTTTCCTGGGAGAGGTTTCCAGATGGTTTTCTCACTGCTGCAAACAGCTGAGCCCGTGTCTGAGCAGCCTCGCGGTGCCCAGAAATGCTGCCTCCCTTTGCACCCTTCACACCTCACGTCCCTGGGACCTGCCAGACCTCGGCACTGCTCTGGCAGCATTTGCTGTCCCAAGGACAATACTTATCCTGTTTTCCCTGGGCAGACTCAGCTGGTGCAGGGGAATGGTGTGAAGGAAAACAATACAGAAATAAGGATGGGTGATTATCCACTCAGAATTCTTTTCCCTTCTCTCTGGAGGTGCAGGAATAAATGTCTGCTTCTTGTGAGGTTTCATTCTTGACTGTTCTATTTAATTCAGCGTTCCTGTGATCATCTTAATTTCTATCCAGAGGACAGACCCCTGGCAGGATTCAGGTCTTTAATAACTGCATTGTCATTCTGATATCTCCATCTCTTACTCTTGATTTCCATTGTTTGCGTCTCTTCAAAGGCACAAAGCCACAGAGTCCCAAAGGAGGAGATTTTTCACACGCAGTTTCTGATATCAGTGCAGACGTTTAGCAGTGAACAAATTAGAGCTGTGGTTACAAATTGCTGCCGGGAATGGGAGAGGATGTGAAAGAAGTCAGGAAATGGTTTCTTGATGCCCTCAGGTCAGGGCTGATCCTGTTTTTTTCTGCATCCACAGAGATCCTAAGTCAGGGAAGGGAAGGGAAACTCCCCAAGGAGCAGCTGAGCTCAGGGGAGCTGCAGTGATCCCCATTCCTTTCTATGACAATCCCAATATCCTCAGGCTGTGAGCAGATCCCAGTAGGAGCTGGACTGTGCATGGACTGTGTGGTGTCTGTGGACAGAGCCGGTACCCACAGGGACAGGGGGTGTGGGAGCTGTTACTGCAGGCTCACAGACATTCCCACTCTTTTCGAACCCATTAGAGACCATGGATTGTTCTGCATTCCCCACCGGGGCTCCCCTGGAATAGCCCAGTCTCTGGGCAGACTTTGCTGGATGTTTCTTCCAGCCAGTGAGGGAGGAAGGCCCCCCACAAAAAGGGAAGAGTCTGAACAGACTTATTTTTTGAGAACTGTGACAATGCTGAGCGCCCTGATGGCTGCAGCTGCAGGAGGGCAGGGCTGGATGGGATATGGGGCAGGAATTGTTCCCTGGGAGGGTGGGGAGGCCCTGGCACAGGGTGCCCAGAGCAGCTGTGGCTGCCCCTGGATCCCTGGGAGTGTCCAAGGCCAGGCTGGACATTGGGGATTGGAGCAGCCTGGGACAGTGGGAGGTGTCCCTGCCCATGGCAGGGGTGGCACTGGATGGGCTTTAAGGTCCTCATCATTGGCATTAGAAGAAGCGTCAGTCTCAGACATCCCATAGTAAGTTCACCAGAACCAGGTGGAACGCCAGGAGCTGACACAGGAGGCCCTGGCGTGGCTGATCCACGTGCAGCTCCCTGTCTGTGAGCCTTGAAGCAATCCCAGCCCCCAAGTCCTCAACAAAACCAGCAGAATTATTCCTATTTGTAAAGTAATGGCAGAAAGAAGGAAATCCGTGTTAATAGCAAATCACAGGGTGTTTATTCAAAGCTTTCCATCACCTGAACAAGGACTGGGACATTCCCCTCAGTGTAAGGAGCACTTCAGGCCCAGGGAGTGACTTGCTGGGACCAGCCAGGGAGGACCCGAGCCCAGCCCCTCACACTACATCCCCTTGACTTCTTCCCCTCCCACTCTGATCCTCTGTGACTTTCAAATTCCTGCATAAACCAAAGGAAACTCTGGCACTTTAATTAAGGCCAGCATTTACCCAAGGAATCCCCTCTCAGTCTGCACAGCTTTGCAGTTGTTCTGCATAAGGAGCACATGGAGTGCTGGAATTAAGAGGCTGTAAAACTAATCCACACAGAACAGAACAGAGGGACATGCTGGGAATCCATCAGCCTGAAATTCATCTGGATACCCTCAGCTGCAGGACTGAGAAGATGGAATTTAACAGAGCAATACTTAAAATTCAGTTTTCATCCAAAGAGCAAAGCACTTAACAAATTAATTGAGCTTAGCAGCCATGTTGAGAGCTCAGCACTGCTAACATCATCGCAGGAGAAAGGCTGGTTTATGAGGGGCTGAAAGGAGTGCAGCAAGCCCTGGACAGACAAATCCCTGGCCCAGAGAGCCCCCGAGGTGACAAGTGGCACCTCTGCAGTCTCTGCACATCATAACTCTGGCCTCGTGCTTTTACCCAGACACTGCACCCAGCGCTGGCCAAGCTTTCCCCAAGAAGGAATACATCTTCCTTAGGCAGGGCTGGGACAGCCTCTCCTTATTTTTCCTGACTGCTCATCAAAACAGTTGCAACCTTTTGCAGGCTTTTTTTTTGTTTGTTTGTACCTCAAGCTGCAGGAAGCTCAGCAGTTCTCCTCCCTCACAGATCTCCCTCTCTGCTGGTTTTTCCCCTCCCCTGCCAGATCCTGGTGGGAATGTGTGGCTGGATAGAGACCTCTCCTTCCCCCCAAGCTGTTTAAAGCACTGCAGCACCAGTTCAAAGGAATAATTATGTTCTGTTCCAATGAACAGGATTTATCCTTCCTTAAAGGAGAGCCTGACTTTGCTCAGTGAAAAACTGTTTGCAGTCACCCACGGCTCCCTTACAACCTGTAATGCACCACTTACATCCTCCCTCCAGTCCCACAGGAGC
The DNA here is from genome assembly GCA_013397395.1 of Sinosuthora webbiana. Lineage (NCBI taxonomy): Eukaryota > Metazoa > Chordata > Aves > Passeriformes > Sylviidae > Sinosuthora > Sinosuthora webbiana. The sequence continues at coordinate 190,506 of VXBN01015904.1, forward strand.
CGAGCTGTTCATCATTTTGTTTCTCCACACAGAAGGTGCAAAATACCCTTCCTTCCAAAATAAAACCATCACATAAAGGATAAGAGCAAGAGGTTGTGAGAAACCCTGGAGTCTGAGACCACTTAGTGATACTTGAGTAAGATTTGCCCCCTCAGAGATAAATGTTGCACTCTATGAACCCATTCTGTTCTATGGAATATTTATGGTGTGTTCTGTAAAGCATTCAGCATAAGAGGCAATTCCACTCTAAACTGTACATTAAGGAACCATTAATATTCCAAAGGAGAAGGTTGGAAGTTGATAAATGCCAGCACTGAGGTCACCGTGGCCGCCCTTTCCTCTCCAGCTATTTAATGATGTATTTGCTCCAGGTCTCCTTCTCACAATTGACAGGAGCTGTTCAGAAGAAGTGGGATGGGAACAAGCACAAACACAATTTCAGGCCAGGACGGTTTAGAGACCGATAACTGAAACTCCAGTGAGTGCAAATCGAGTGTCATCGTGTGGCACAAAGTGTCTCAAATATCCCCAATTCCTGCTGCAGCAGGGAACTCCCTCAGGGGTCACCAATCCACTGGAGTGAACTAGAGCACTGAACACGTCAGCAATTGTCCCGTTCTGGCACAGGGGGAGCACAGGGATCCCAATTCTGAGTCATAGAATCAGTTTGGGTTTGGAGTGACCTCAAAGTCCGTCCAGTGCCACCCCCTGCCATGAGCAGGGACACCTTCCACTGTCCCAGCCTGCTCCAAGCCTGTCCAGCCTGGGCTGGGAAGGGATTCTGTAGGGGCTTCTGTGGAGCTGGGAAGGAATTCTCTGGAGCAACTAGAACAAGAAAGGGGAGAAGCACCTGTTGTTATGGAAATTCCCCAGCAATGGGCTGCCCTTCCAAACCGGAGAGCAGGAGCTGCCCTGGGGGTGCTGCTGTGCCCTCAGGTCTTGGTACCCAAGTGCTGCTTTCAGGGCAGGTAAAAGAACCCAGCAAAGCACCAGCAGCAAAGGAAGGGTTCACAGGGGAGTTCCTGGCACAGGGTGCCCAGAGCAGCTGTGGCTGCCCCTGGATCCCTGGCAGTGCCCAAGACCAGGTTGGATGGGGTTTGGAGCAGCCTGGGACAGTGGAAGGAGTCCCTGCCCATGGCAGGGGTGGCACTGGGTGGGCTTTAAGGTCCCTTCCAACCCACGATTCCCTGATTCACATCAGACCAAACATTCAAGCTCAAAGTGTTTTTCCTCAGATTTCTAAAGCCAGGTGGGTCACAACCCATTTTCTCAGATTCCCCTTCCATGCAGGATCTGGAGCTGTTTCTCTTCCACATGGCTGCAGAAAATGCCAAGTGCACATGAGTGATAATGAGCTGAGCATTCCGAAAGTGGGGAGATGTTTATCAGAAACGTCACAAAGTTGGTTGTGGTTTGGGGGGGAGCAGCTTATCCCTGAGCCATGGCATGAGGCAGCTGCAGGAGATTCAGAACAAGTTATTCAGACGATGTGGAATCTGCCCTGATATGAAACACCGAGTGACTGGAGCAGGATTTCTCTGTGTAAATTGAAATCAGGGCTGTGTAAAGCTGAATTAAACCTTTGTCACGAAGCTGCAGAGCTGTCACTTGTATTCTTCCAGGATAAATTGGCAGCATCCACTGAGAACAGCCTTGGAACCGTGCTTTGACTGCAGTAGCTGGTTTTAGAGTAACAGCAAAAGGAGATGATCTGTTCTTCAAAATTCTAAAATGATATTACTTTACAGCACAAGAGAATGAACTGCACCATGCCCTGCTTAGGGAGCTGCTCCACGAAACTGAATTTCTACTATAAAGCTGCTTTATTTTCATAATTGCCCCTCTGGAGGAATTTTGTTAATTGTTCCTCTCTCTTCCCCTGCCTTTAATTCCAATGTTCCTTTTCCAGCCCAGGGGAATGAAGCCAAAGGGTTTTCATCTCGAGTTTGGAAAGCTGGTCAGCTTTCATTAGGGCTTCAGTCACTTTTAATCAGCTCTCCCCAAAAAACAATTGAAAATAATTACCTGAGCTTCTCCTGGGCTTTGGTCAGTAGAAAGGTGATCAACTGAAGACAGACCAGAGGACACTGCTCCTGTCAAAGCCTGGACACTTCCCAAGGTCTGAGTCAAGGAAATAATACTGAGTTTCATAATCCCTGTCTGTGCCAGTTAAGAACCCACACAAAAACTCCTGCAAGGTTTATTTGTGATTTCCAAGTGTCCTTCATGCTGCTGCTTCCCCTGGCTTTGTCCTGGCTCTTACTCAGAATCACAGAATCGTGGAATTGACTCAAAGGTCATCGAGTCCAACCATCACCACTGACCCATATCCCCAAGTGCCACATCCAGGGGTTTTCTGAACACTTCCAGGGATGGGGATTCCGCCACTGCCCTGGGCATTCCAATGCTTTGCAACCTTTTCCATGAAGAAACTTTGCCAGTATCCAACCTGAGCCTCCCCTGGCCCAGCCTGAGGCCGTTCCCTCTCCTCCTGTCCCTGTTCCCTGGGAGCAGAGCCCGACCCCCCCGGCTGTCCCCTCCTGTCAGGGAGTTGTGCAGAGCCACAAGGTCCCCCCTGAGCCTCCTTTTCTCCAGGCTGAGCCCCTTTCCCAGCTCCTCAGCCCCTCCTGGGGCTCCAGGTCCTTCACCATTTCTCTAACCCGTGGTAGTCGCTCAGACCTGCCCAGAGACATCAGCTGATGTAAAATCTCTCTAGCACACCCTGCATCATTCCCTGAGTCAGGGCTGAGGTGTTGGAAATGAAAAGTGAGGCTGACAGTTCCACAGGGAAGGCAGCATGGGAGAGAGCAGGGAGAAGAGCTCCACAAGCAGCAGAACAAGCCCAGTTTCTTGGAACAGTGGGGAGGTTGGAGCATTGCAGCACTGAAAGGCTCTGATAGCTCCAGCTCCAGCAGATGGGATGAGCTGATCCAACAGCAGCATCTGCTTCCCCTTCTCCAGTGTGTTCCTCCCTCCCTTGCCTCAAAGCAGCCCCAAATCTGAGCTGATCCCCCTGCCAGGTTCCCCACAGTCCTGACCCATGGGACCCTTACTGGGCACCCCCAGAACTGGCCCCAGGGAAGGATGAACATCCCATTCCACAGGAATGAGCCCTGATCTCAGCCCAGGTGCTCCTGAAATGGCTCCTCCTGGGCCAGGGGCTGCAGGGACAGGTGAGACAAGGCCTGAAAGGACACCAGAAACCAGATCACCTGTGGACGCCATGAGGCCACTGCCCAGCAGCTGCAATTGTAGTCCTGAAAAATTATTTTTATCTTTATGGAGAATGGGAGATGTAATCATTGAATCCAAGAATCATCGAGGATGGAAAAGCCCTCCAAGGCCATCGAGCCCATCCTGTGCCTGATCCTCACTGTGTCCCTAGCCCAGAGCTCTGAGTGCCACGTCCAGGCGTTCCTTGGACAGCTCCAGGGATGGGCACTCCAAACCTCCCTGGGCAGCCCCTGCCAAGGCCTGAGCACCCTTTCTAAGGAAGAAATTCCTCCTTAGGAGAAATGAAGCAGATCCAGGGCAGGTTTGACAGTAACATGGTGTTATTGTCTGTGGGGAATGGAATGGCCAAACTCCTCTGAAATACTCTTCACAAATGGGGACGTGTGGGTAAGGTCAAATTTAGATTGGGATTGAGTTTCCCAAAGCTCTTCCCCTCATCACTGCACAGCCCTGGATGCCCAGAGGAAATCTGTTCACCAAATTCCTCTGCAGCACAAACACACAAAAGAATCTCTATCTTTTCTTATGTTTCTGCCTCTTCTTCATGAAACCCTACAGTGAAGGAAAACCACTCAAAAACTCTTGGCCAGTGCAGGTCCAGGGAAATGGGAATGTTCGTTGCCAGCTGCACCTCCCTGGCCCTTGGAGCCAGGCACCCTCACACACAGAAAATACAGATCTGTGCCCAACTGCAACTCAACTCCAGATCTAAAGAACCACAATTTTGGATGTGCTTTGCTTATTGTCCTCATCTCTGTCTCTGGTTGCCTGAAGGTCTTTCCAACAACGTTGTCTTTAATTACTTTAATGAGAGAGAAAATGATCTGAGGAGCGTCAGCTCAATGGGGCAAGGTTCTGATGGAAATGCTAAGTCTGGGATCATTAGTTCAGCAGTTAATAGTGCATTATCTGAAGTTATTGGAGCTAAGTGTAAACAGCTCCTAGGGCCTGACTGATGTCAAGAGTGAAGCTGTGGAAGCAAATTAGGAGAGGCTTTGAATTGAGCTTGTGTTGGTTCTGCTCCCACCTTCTGCAGAGGTGGCTCTTTGTTGGTCCAGAGCAGAAAAAAAATCTTTGTAGAGAGAAAAGAAAAGGAAATTGAATCCACCGTGAGCTTGTCTTCACCAAAACCCTCCTGACAGTTCCTTACAATGAACTTCTTGAAGTAACTGTGTTTATCTAAAACAAATTAAGATAAAGCAAATCAAGGCCACTTCAGCCCTTCAGGGAAGCCTGATGTTAATCTGTTCCTTCAGCAATCCTGAGCCTCCAATCCAGCTCAAGGAAGGCAAGATGGAGCAATTTAGCTTCATCTGCAATGAAAAGGGATTAAATTGTATATACAACCTCCTCTCTGCTGCAGGTGAGTGCTGCCCACAGCCACCCAGCTCAGCTGACAGGCAATTAATTTGAGGCAGAGGTAATGTGATTCTGATTCTGGGCCAGGAGTATTTGCTACAAGGATATAATCTGGTTAAATTAATCCTATTTAACTTTTCACTTTGCCTTGGTGGGGCCTGTGCTGTAAGAACAGCCCTTCCTCGTGTTCTCTCCGTGAGGATCAGAATTGCTGCTTGCTTCAGCTTGGAATTAGAAAGGGATCTGCATGAAAACTGGTGAGACCAAGGATTTCACTTCCGAAAGAAAATCGTTTCCTGAACTTTCCTGTGATGATGTCCTGTGCATAAGGCAAGCACTGCATGTGTCAAAGATAACCAAAGCCAGCCTTGGAGATTCCAGCTTATCAGACACGGAGATTCCTATTGCAGGCTTCAGTTTTTCTCTTAGGAATAATTCTTGGGTTTTGTACAAATGCTTTGAAAACTTTGCTGGTTTGTGGCAGATCGCATCTTTTAAATAACCCTGGAGTCCCCATGCATTGCAAAAGCCCCACAGGGAGCAGCCCCAAATCCACCAGAAATGCCTGAGGAGCTTGGCCAAGTACACAGGGCAGTGAGGACGGCAAAGGCTCTCCTGCAGGCAGGTGAATGAATTCAGCACCTCAGGGGCCAGGCCTGTCCTGCTTTGTCACAAAACAGGGAAGTTTGGTCTTGGGAGACCAAGATGAGAAGCTGTGGCTGCCTCTGGATCCCTGGAAGTGTCCAAGGCCAGCTTGAATGGGGCTTGGAGCAGCCTGGGATGGTGGAAGGTGTCCCTGCCCATGGCCTCGGCAAGGTGTTCATAGAGACATGAGATCAGAGAAACATGGAATGGTTTGGGTGGGAAAGGACCATAAAGCCCACCCAGTGCCACCCCTGCCATGGGCAGGGACACCTCCCACTGTCCCAGGGTGCTCCAAGCCCTGTCCAACCTGGCCTTGGACACTGCCAGGGATCCAGGGGCAGCCACAGCTGCTCTGGGCACCCTGTGCCAGGGCCTCCCCACCCTCCCAGGGAACAATTCCTGCCCAATCTCCCATCCAGCCCTGCCCTCTGGCAGTGGGAAGCCATTCCCTGTGTCCAGTCACTATTCTTAGGGATACTGTGCTTAAGATCCCCCTGTGCTGATGGGAACCACGGGGTGCTTTGTGTACAGTTCCTGATCCAGGTGAAAAGAAGATACAGAACGTGGCACCACCTCAACATCTTTCCCACACCTGGCACTGCCTGGGGGAGGAGGAAGGGTGGAAATAGGGAACATGCAACTCTGCAGAATTTCAGATACAGAGCAATTGAATTTATTGAAGGAGCTCAGAGCCTTCCCAGCCCGCCTCTTTCAGACCCTGTTTGCCTGGGGAAAGACAAACGTCCTGTTAACCACAAACAGCACAAGCTGCAGCCCTGTGATCTGAGCCATGACCCTGATTAAACAGCCAGGAAATCCTGGGAAACCTCCAGAGAGAGCATCAAACTCTTCGCCTAGGGGTGAAGGAGAAGGAAACAAGGAACAGATCTGTGCAGCCTCAGAAAGGATGAGGCATTTCCAGCACTCAGGCAGAGCATGTGCAATGACAGGGATGAGGAGTGTAATTACCAGGGAACCCAATTTCTCTGCTCCAGGCAGGAGCTGATCAACAGATGGTTTGCAAAGAGCTCCCATTGCTCCTGGTGGCTCACATGGCATAATTAGCCAGGGAAATGGGAGCTGTGACAGGAGTCTCACAGGTCCCAGCAGGCCCAGACACAGCCAGTGATGTTGCCTGATGCTGCAAACCTGAGTGCAAGAGAAAACTGCTCTGGAATGTGGAGCAGCACCAGGCTGGGGACCCAGCAGCTCATTTCTGCCTGGATGCTCCAGGAAAAAACATCGAAAGAGGAATGTGTTAAACAGATCCACTTAAAAACAATTAGATTTTCCTGTGGCAAGACAGGAGTTCATGAGCTGAGAACTCCAGGAAAGGCTGTACTGGGAACCTCACAAAAATCCTGGGGTTTATTGGTGGGAGCAAGGCCAGGGAGAAAGAAGGAATTTAGAATTCCTCCCTGTGAGGGTGGGGAGGCCCTGGCACAGGGTGCCCAGAGCAGCTGTGGCTGCCCCTGGAATTTCTGTATGATCCAGCAGCACTCTCTGCAGACTGGCACAGACATCCCAGACGTGCTTTATGGTGGATATTTCACTGCCTCTTTCCTTTCAGGTCAGGGACAGACAAAAATCTTTCTAGAAAGCTCAGAGAAAGATTTATGGCCCAGCAGTGGTGAGCAGCCTCAGTTTGTCTTGACTTCTGTTAAAGTTCCTGGGCTTCCCAGGCATCTGCAGATATTCCCCTCTCAAGCCACTCTTCAAACTCACCAGAAACCATGTTTCCATTTGGCAGAAAATGCCAGTCCTCTAAGCTCTGCTCTGATCTCAAACCCAGCATTTTATTTTTTTTCCTCCTGATGGCAACATCACACCACTTGCTTTGGGTGATGCTGGCACTTCTCTGCCTGTGCTGCAGCTCCATTTTCAGCTCAGTACATTGATTCCATCCCGACCATTTCCTCGGGATCAGACAAAAGACAGGATTACTGAACCACATCTCTATTGACGAGTTCTCCTGAACAGATTTTATTTCAACAAAATGGAGCTTCTAAAGAAAAGCCCCACCACTGAGAGTTTTCCTGCAGGCTTCTCTGTCCTCACCTGGAGCAGGGCCAGCACTGGGTTTGGATCTGCATTTGAACTCATTGGAGGAGAAGGAGCTGCTCCAGTTTCCCCTCTCTGCCGTCCCAGTGTCTCGGATCACCCATGTCCACGGTTCCCTTGCCATTCATCAGTTCCATTTCACAGAGCTCTGGTTGCACTACTGAGGCTGTGCCTGCCTGGGCTCCTGTGGGGCACTTTAGGGCAAGCAGAGCATCCTTGACAGAAGTTATTCCGTGTCTTTTTGCCTCAGGCATTGTCTGGCTCCAGCAATAATTGCAGGTTGTGCCGTTTCATTACTGAGGAACTTTTGCCGCACCGTATTCAGGACATGAACTGTGGGGATTTCTCATCTCAGGAGTTTAATTACCTCTTTGATTGAAGCAAATGTTGTATCAAGTGGAGAGAGGGAGGTCAGGGTTGGAATGATCTCCTCATAGCCAGATTAGAAGTGCAGCTCCTGTATCTGCCATTGGCTCCTAATGAGGAATTTCAGATTCACCAGCTTCAAAGTAATCTCCAAAATACAGCTGAACAGCTCCAGAGAGGAGATTTGACTTTGTTGCTCTGCATTCTGCACCATGGCCCTTTTTTCTCTCCCTTTTGATACTGTCTGTGTTCCTTGTGCTCTGGAAACTCTGCATCAGAGCTTTGGAAGCTGCAGTTGGATGATGGATGTGATTAAACGAGCCAGAGGAGTTTGTTTCTCTGCTTGGTCTTGGACTGGGCTCAGCTTCCTTATAAAGGATTATAAAGAGCTCCCCAGGTCAGGGGAAACAGCTTGGTGCCATTATTTATTTACTGTCCCACCATCCCAGCCCTGCCATGTTCCCCACAACACCAAATCTACCCTTCCCCCCTAGAGCAAAGGGGCAGTGGGGATAAAATTCCCTAAGAAATGTTGCAACAACAACAACAACAACAAAAAGGACAGAAACTTCAGAGATTCCTTGGAGCTGGAAAATTTCAATGTAAACCTCTGGTGTGGTGGACCAGGAAACAGCTCGACACTGGGAAACCAGGCCTTAGTCCATGACTTGGTGTGTCCAAAGCTGAAGTGTTGGAAGGGGCAGCTTTTCAACCCTGGAGACAGAAATCCTGGAGGATTCTAGAGCTCAAACCTCAGTGCAAACTCATGCTGACCTCTACATCCACTGCCAGAGCTCCCTACAACATAAAAATCAGGGAGGAAAAGTTGTTCAGCAACAAAATTTGCCCCTTGGTTCTCATCTTTAAAATTCTTGAACCGGGTCCTTCAGAGCCCGAAACTTCCTTGGTGAGAATCCAACCCCCAGGTGCTCGAGGCTGGGAATCCAATAATGGGAGGTACCTACAACGTGCCTAAAAGTAGGAATTTGCTAAGTGAAGTCTGCTCTGGATCATCACTCTGAAGGATGGGAGCCTTGAGGATCAAATTGTTCAGTAAGGGACATCCTGGAGGGTGGGGATTTCTTCTTCTGAAGTTTCCTTGAGTATTTAATGGACCAGAATTTCCTTACGCAAATACCCAGATTCCCTCCTGTTCCCACTCCACTGCAGCAGGATTTCACCAGCTCCTCTCAAGAGCAAATCAGTCATTCCACGACCTTTCTGGAGGAATTCAGCTCTTCCAAGGGGTGTTGTGTCCAATGCCCAGCCCTGCCCTTGTGAGCGCCCCTGTGCTGTCAGGCTGATTTCCTGAGCAGAAAAGCACAGCTGAAAAAGGCACCTCAGCCCAGCCTTTGGAATGTCCTCCAGGAGAATGCAGAGGCTCCTTCCAGCCCTAAAGCCCCTGCACATCTCCATGGCACTGAGTATAGAATCAGAAAATGGAATTTCAGACTGATTTGGGTGGGAAGGGACCTTAAAGCCCACCCAGTGCCACCCCAGCCATGGGCAGGGACCCCTCCCACTGTCCCAGCCTGCTCCAAATCCCATCCACCTGGCCTTGGACACTCCCAGGGATCCAGGGGCAGCCACAGCTGCTCTGGGCACCCTGTGCCAGGGCCTCCCCACCCTCCCAGGGAACAATTCCTGCCCAATCTCCCATCCAGCCCTGCCCTCTGGCAGTGGGAAGCCATTCCCTGTGTCCTGTCCCTCCATCCCTTGTCCCCAGTCCCTCCAGCTCTCCTGGAGCCCCTTTAGGGCCTGGCAGGGGCTCTGAGCTCTCCCTGGAGCTTCTCCTCTCCAGGTGAGCACCCCCAGCTCTCCCAGCCTGGCTCCAGAGGGGCTCCAGCCCTGGGATCATCTCCATCATCTCTTCCAGACCTGTTCCAACTGCTCCGTGTCCTGCCTGTGCTGAGGGTCCCAGACCTGGAGCCAGCTCTGCTGCTGGGGTCTCAAGAGGGCCCTGGGGGACAATCCCCTCCCTCAATGTGCTCCCACTCCCTCTGGGTGTACCCAGCGTGTTTGGCCTCCTGGGCTGGCAGCTCACCACGTTGCCTCGTGTCCCTTTCCCTTCTCCCCTTATTCTGTCCGTGGGGGCAGGACAGGGTCACCCTGCCTGGGCCAAGGGGACAAACAGAGGAGCCAAGTCCTGCCTGAACAAAGCAAAACAGGTCGTGACAACGCCAGAGCTCCAGCCCTAGCCAAAATCTGGCCTGAATTCTCCAGATTGCTCTTTCTCCATCAGCCTGCTCCTCCTGCAAAGGCAGCTCCCCAGCAGGATCCTGCGGGATGTCACCCAGGGAACCCACAGCTGCCACCTCCGTGCCACGCTGGTTCCAAACAGGTCCCAGTTGCCACCAGAGCTGCAGACAGATAGAAGACTCTGGGCTGTCACCACAGGAGCTGCTCTGGGTTCAGCTGAGGTGGGGTAGGAGCTTCCCAGCTCTGCCATCAGCTGGCACCACTGATCAGATCCTTGCTGTCTAACCTGGTTCTGTCAGAACAGCTTTAAAAAATTCAACAAACAAAACCCTACTATTAGCAATGTTTTAAGCTAATCCAGATCATTTTGATAGAACTGGGCTAGGGAGCAATTCCAGCTGTCACAGCAGGAGCAGGGCTGGCTCCTGGCCAGGGACAGGGCCGTGGGCAGGTGGAGCAGGACACGGAGATGGAACTTTTCCTTGGGAGCTGGGGGTGGCCTGGCAGGGCTGGGCTGGGCCAGCCCTGGGTGCTCAGGGGGCTGCAAAGCCATTCCACAGGCAGGGCTGGGCTGAGACTGGGCCTGGACTGAGTGCAGAACAGGACAGAGTGGTGAAACCACTGCAGGTCACACCTGGCTTTGTTCCCCAAGCCTGTGCCCACGTGGGCTCGGCCATCCAGGAATCCCGGCTGTCCCAGGGACACGGGCCCAGGAATCCCGGCTGTCCCAGGGATATGGGCCCAGGAATCCCGGCTGTCCCAGGGACAGGGGCCCAGGAATCCCAGCTGTCCCAGGGATATGGGCCCAGGAATCCCGGCTGTCCCAGGGACAGGGGCCCAGGAATCCCAGCTGTCCCAGGGATATGGGCCCAGGAATCCTGGCTGTCCCAGGGATATGGCCCAGGAATCCCGGCTGTCCCAGGGATATGGCCCAGGAATCCTGGCTGTCCCAGGGATATGGGCCCAGGAATCCTGGCTGTCCCAGGGATATGGGCCCAGGAATCCTGGCTGTCCCAGGGATATGGGCCCAGGAATCCTGGCTGTCCCAGGGATATGGGCCCAGGAATCCTGGCTGTCCCAGGGATATGGGCCCAGGAATCCTGGCTGTCCCAGGGATATGGGCCCAGGAATCCTGGCTGTCCCAGGGATATGGGCCCAGGAATCCTGGCTGTCCCAGGGATATGGGCCCAGGAATCCTGGCTGTCCCAGGGATATGGGCCCAGGAATCCTGGCTGTCCCAGGGATATGGGCCCAGGAATCCTGGCTGTCCCAGGGATATGACCCAGGAATCCTGGCTGTCCCAGGGATATGGCCCAGGAATCCTGGCTGTCCCAGGGACACAGGCCCAGGAGCAGGAGCTGAGGGATGAGTGTGGTGTGACAGGGCACTGAACTGTGCCACGAACACTGCCCCAGCACTGCCTTTGTGTGACATTATCAGGGTGACAGCAGCATTCTGGTGATGATTCACCCTGGCCTCATGGGGCTGAATAATTCAATGTTTCAGTGCTACCACACAAGAGTTCAGGCAGAGCAGCAAATGCTGCCTCAGCCTCACCTCCCAGCCCTGCTCAGGAACCTGCATCTGGGTGATCACAGAATCATGTCCTTGCTAAGACTGGAAAAAACCTTTAATATCATCAAGCCCAACCAACAACCTGATGTGATGCTCCTTGAGCAGCCCAGCTGTTCCCACCACTGTGATAATAAAGAGTTCAGCTGTAATGAGAGGAATCCTTGACCCAGTTAAGTATATCCTAAGTCTAGGTGGGAGTAAATGAGTGATGACACAATTCCCTGTGTGCAGCTGGGGCCCTGGAACACAGGGACTTTAAGGAGCAGATTTCTGGCTGTGCATTAATTAAGTGGGGACAGATTTTTTATGTAGGTGCCAATCTTACCTCAGCTGTGGAAAGTCAAAGCAGTGCAGGACCATCCACAAACCCCCCAGGGACTTCTGACCAACAACACCCTCCATTCTGACCAGCTGTTGCACACCTCTGGCCCACCAGCTGTGGTCATTGCTGGACTTGGATAAATTCATTTTGGCTCTGCCTTGAGCATGGCTGTGCTTCTGCCTCACAGACAAGAATTTCTGTGCTCCTGCAGCAGCTCCTCCAGCCCCTCCAGCTGTCCCAGTTTAGCCCAGTGTTGATCCCACTGGGAGTCAGAGCTTTTGAGTGGATTAGATCTCTGCAGTTGCCTGCGTTTAACAGAGATGTCTTCAGAGCTCTGTACCTTAAAAGTTCCCTCAACAGTTCAGACAGAGTGGGCTGGGGAGGCTCTCTCCAGGCTTCCTCCCACATTTCCATGCAAACAGGTTTGTTTATCCTTTGTAAACACAGACAAATCCAGCAAAAATTGGCCTTCTTGACTCGAGGAAGTAATTTGGTGTCGCAGCAATTGTCAGACACGGTGGCACCATCTGCCACACTCACATGACTGTAATTTGCCAGACACTTCATCACTTCCCTGTTTCCAATTATCCTTTTCCTCTGAACAAAGCCTGCCTTTAACACAATGCTGGTACATCCAAGGGAAAGGAGGAATAATAATCACATTTTACCATTATCCAGCAATACATTATTCATGCTTCCCTCTCTTAGTGAAATCTTCTCTTCCCTAATATCAAGTGGTACATACTGGAGGGGAATGGCAGAGCCTCTGGGATTCCAGAAGACTTTGCACTGCTCTCATTAGCATAGATTAATCAGGATATTCATTATGGAGCAATTTCACTGCAAGGACTCCTTGGGGAGCAGGTGCAGTTTCACCTGGCGTGGGAGCACAGCACCAGGACCAGCTCCTGTGGCAGTGACAGAGTGACCTGGCCCCAGTGCCTGGACCCTGATAACCCAGGCAGGGGCACAGCAGTGCCAGGGCATGCTGAGGGCTTGGCACATCCCAGGCTTGGCTGCAGTGATCCCCCTCAGGATCATGGAACCTCGGGCAGGGTCCAGAGCCCATGTTACAATATCAGGGTTTCTCAAGGATCACACACTCTCCAGCTGCTGGGATGGGACTGTCCAACTGCCAGGTCACAGCCTGGAGGCCCCCGAGCAGCCCTGGAGCAGCTCTGCACCAACAGCAGTAAAGGAGTCACAGGCAGGTGCCAGGAACCAAAGCAAAGCAGGCAGGGAGCTGGGCAGGAAGGTTCCTCCAGCCATGTGCTCCATGAGGCTGTTTTAGGCATGAAAAAGAGATCAGCAGAACTTCTGGGGGATCCCTCACACAGAGACACGAGGCTGGGGCCATAAAATGTCCTGGCTGGAAATGAAAGACCTGCTGAATTGAGATGAAAGCCAGAAAATTTGTAGGGTGAAAGAAGACCAAGATAATAATCAAATATATTAATAAAAATCTGGAAATTTTGGTCTTGCACGGACAGGCTGTGGACTCCACATCCTTGGCAGTGTCCAAGGCCAGACTGGACAGGGCTTGGAGCAGCCTGGAACAGTGGAAGGTGTCCCTGCCGTGGCAGGGGTGGCACTGGAGGGGCTTTAAGGTCCCTTCCCAGGCAAACCACTCCATGATTGTCAGCAGGGACCAAGGGAAGTGGTGCATCCCATGTTTTGTGACACCTCCAGCTAAGGACAAACATTTTCCCAGCTGAGACATTTCAGTGCCATTCCCTGAGGAGCCAGAGGGATTTCTGCTGTTTCCATTTTGCAGGAAGGACGGTGAAGGACACCGTGCTCTGCCATGGCCCTCACACCTTCACCTACCACGCTCCAGTGACTCCTCCATTAAATCTTAAAGGGCTTCTGCATAAAACAGAAGGGCAAGGACTTAAAGTGTAACAACAGTGACCTTTCACAGCCGAACAAATTCCCCGGCCAAAGGAAAACTTCCAGTACCTCCTTGGTCCTAGGGACTCTCCAGGCTTCCTTAGTCCTTGGAGCAGGTCCCAGGGCAGTTTTTCCTCCGTGTTTATTCTTGCAAATAGCAAAGGCAGCTGTTTGCAATGACCAAACCCCACCATCTTTAGCCAATTTCTAGAAAAGATGCTTTAACAAACATGTTCAGCCAGAATGACCCAACCCCAGGGACAAGGCTGGTGCCCCCAGCTGATCCAACATCCACGTCACAAATCTAAATCCAGGACCAATAGAAACACAAGGAAATGCAGATTGGTCCTGCCCCTCCTACCAAGCCTTGCTCAGCTGCTTCTGGGGTGAGTAAAGAGGAAGAATAGCCTTTGGTTCAGAGCAAACCTGGCACCTCCTAAAGGATCTTCCTTAGCTGGAAGTGCCGGGGGTCAGGCAGAATTCCAGACAGTGGAAATAAGCCCTGCACCTTCCTGGGTCAATTCTGTCTCTGTTTTGTCACCAGAAAAATTCCGATCTTACAATGAAACCAAGAAAACTTGTGCACTTGAAAGCGTCTGTAAATTCAAAAGCAAAACTGTAATTTCTGCTGAAACGATTCTGTTGGGATTTTCTGCCAAAAAATAACACCAGGAAAGTGAGAGAGAAGGCTCCATGCTTTAAACATTCAGCTGTTCCTAATCTCCATCCCTATAGACTGCTCTGGAAACCTCAATCTTGGTTGTTTCGAATTCCACCTTGTAAACACACAATTTATTGAAGCTTTATTAAATGCAATCTACTCTTCATGTTCAGATTTGCAAACCTTTTACAAGTTGCAAATGATCTTTTATTGATTTTTTCCCTTTATAGACTTGTTATTTACTTTGTTTACCTGGGAGCTAAAGGCCTGCTGGAGAGAAGGCTCATTGACTGCAAGTTGGATGAAAATGAGCCCAGCAGTAGCTGCTTAATTGTTTTGAACTATTATTGTTAATTGGGATTGTGTCTTTGATTCACTGAAAGGCAGTGATTTAATTGCACTGCACCTAATTAGCAGCAGGTTTGATTAGTGGGAGCTTCAAGTGGCACCAACCCTTAGCAAACAGAGCCTTGAGCAATTATTTTGCCAAACATCGCAGGGGGAGGCAGAGATAACTTCGGTGTTGGGGAAAACAGAAGGACAAACAAGGGATGGAGGAGAACAGGCAAATCCTCCCAAGCAGGAGCAGCTGAGTGTGAAAGGGAAGGTGAGGGGAGGATCCAGGAGCTCCAGGTGTGCAGGTCAAGTTCAATCCTTTAGATCATAGAATCCTCACCGTTGGAAGAGACCTTCAAGTTCACCCAGTCCCACCCTCAGTCCAGCAGCACCATAATCCCAGTAAAGCACCACATTCCCAAGGGCCACATCCAGACTCCTGTGGAAAATCCCCAGTCGTTTTCTCTGGAGCACGAGCTGGCATCATTCACCAGCTGGCAGAGCTGTGCTCAAACCACATCCCAGATGATCCTGAGGGAAGGAAGCCACTGACAAAGAGGCCAAATATGTCACAGGGAATGTCCTCGGGGTCGCATTATTTGGAAGAGAAGTTGCCTGGCTCCTATCACTGGAGGATCTCTTCTGGGAAGGAAAACATCATTACTGCAGTATTGAATTGCACAGAGAGATTTATGATCTAATTTAAAGGTGCAGGGATTTATTTGTTAATTGTAATAAACAGCAAGTTCGTTATACTCCAGCCTCCAAAGCAGCAGCATCTTGTAGACAGGGAATAAAATACTGATTTCATTCACTTGCAGGGCAGGAGTTCATTAGGGAGGTGCCAAGAACTGAAAACAAAACCACCACTCCCCCTCTGCCAGAAAATGTCTTTCAGTGGGAACAACCACATGGAGAAAGAGGCTCTTCCTTTGGGAGGTCCACCTTGCTCCTGGGAGCACCACACAAGGGGTTCTAAGAGTCCCTTTTATTTCTTATGATGTTACTCTGATCTATTGGCCAGTAAATTAAACTCAGTTCCCCAGGCTGGGTCTGTTTTGCTCAAGGCAGCAACTGTCGGCTGATCTGTCCTTGTCCTTATCCCAACCCAGAGCCTTTCATCCCATTTCCTCTTCCCCTGTCCAGCTGGGAAGAGCAGGGACAGAGCAGCTTTGGGAGCACTTGGAATCCAGCCAGGGCCTGGGCACTCCAAGGGAATTTTTGAGTGTGAACAGGACCAAAATTTGTGAGGTTCACATTTCTCTACTTGGTATTCCTCCATGGCTTTTCCAGGGCAACAACACGCTGAGAAGCCTTTCCAGGGACTTCATTTGGCTGCTTTGTTGTGGCAACACTCCGATCTTTCTCAGCACTTAAACCATTTTAATTACATTTATATTCGTTTTTGTGTTAATTTATATTTATGCATGTACATTTCAGTTCTTCCTTGGAATGTAAACTTAGCCTTGAAACTTAAATCCTTTCATTGACCTGCTTTTGTTCCTTTGGATGTTGCCTGCTAAGAGCCTGTTTTCCTGTGACCAGGAATATTAACTGGGAAATGGCACTGGCCTCTTCCTTCAGTGTGAAGGGAAAGATTTAGGAGCTGGTTCATTCAGGAGATCCTCTCCTTCAGCATCTGATGCTTGGCAATGATTCATTATTATGGGGACATGTCCATGTCAGGCACTTTTGCTGTTGACTTGTGCCATTTGCTGATTTTATCTGCAAATCCCAATGTAATGATTCCTCTGATCCAGGGTATGGGCTCCACATGACACTCTGGTGAAAATTAAGGAAGTGTTTGAAGGAATTCATTAGAAGAAAAAGAGAGAAAAAGAAAAGATCCCAATCAGATGCTGAAAGAAAGGAAACCTCTCCCAGAAGTACAAATCCTGCTTGTCCTCCCTGAATTCAGATCCACAGGGAAAGAATTTTCTCTCCATGATATTTTTCTGGCCTCCTTTGTAGTTTTTGGTCCTCTGGAGCATAGGACAAGCGAGTCCCTGACTTGATTTCAGGCCACCATTTCTGACTGGTTTTCCACTGGGAAAACCTGGAGAAATACCAGCAAGAGGAATTTACATCTGACAGACTTGGATGCTTTTGAGCCTTCACAGAGACATGGACTCCCCTGGGCTCAGGGCCCTTTTCCTCCCCATTCTCTCTTTTTCCTGGCTCCAGTCTTGCCACAGAGCAGGCACCATTCCCAGCACCATGAAGCAGATCAGATCGTGGCATAACAACAAGAGATCATGGAATTAGAGAATCCCAGAATGGTTTGGGTTGGGAGAACCTGAAAGCTCATCCAGTGCCACCCCTGCCATGGGCAGGGACACCTCCCACTGTCCCAGGCTGCTCCAAGGCCCGTCCAGCCTGGCCTTGGACATTTCCAGGGATGGGGCAGCCACAGTCTCTGCCAGTGTCTCCCCACCTCGGTGGGAGAAGTGAGGGCAGGAGCTTCTCTTTCTCTGCAGGAAGGGACAGGGATTTGTTTCTCCCTCCCTTCCTTCCTCACATGGACTTCGCCTCTGCCCTGAGCTGGAACAGTCCCCAGGCACTGTGAGTGCAATTTCTCCCACTCTCACCACTCAACAGCACTCAGGTTCTGCAGCTTAGAAAGTGTTGCCCCTAAAAAGGAAAACCTCATCCTGCATCTCCTCCAAAATTTTTACCCCAACCTAATTTCTTTTCCTAAGAAATTAAGGCAAAAAAACCCCCTTTGCTTTCTTTGGGAGGCAGAACTGGTGTCCTTCTTTCCAGTAGTTTTATTTGCTTCCAAAATGCTCCAAAACTTCAAAATATTTTTTATTCTATTTTCAGTAAAATGTTATTTTTTAATGAGCACAAATTCCCTGTAAGAAGAAAAGGTTCTTACTACTGAATATGGAGGGTGGATCCACCATCTGGACAACAGACTCTGGATCCACAGAAAACAGAAGCAAAACAATCTGATGTCATTGCTCTTCCAAGCATCGGGATTTTTCTTCGCAATTTTACAACTTGGGGAGATTTCAGACTGGACAGAGGGAGGTTTGGTGTTGAAATCTGGGGATTGTGCAGCCCAGCACGGGGTTTTCAACAGGCCTGGAGCACCGTGGAATGCACACAGGGAGAGCTTTGGTTTAAAGGCAGAGTTGGGTTTTGCAGAGATTTGGAGGAGGGTGCTCAGGGCTCTGGTGGAGCAGCCACAGCTTCGCTGGCCAACCTGTGCCAGGGCCTCCCCACCCTCCCAGGGAAGAATTTCTTCACCATGTCACATCAAACCCTGCCTCTGGCAGTTGGAACTTATTGTCCTTTGTCCTGTCACTACCACTTTTTTTAGCAGCCTCCCTTAGGTACTGGAAGGCCACAATGAGCTCTCCCAAAGCCTCCCTTTTCCATGCTATGTTATAATAGATATATTAATTATAACCATATTAAATAGATAGTTGTTATCTGCCTCAGGGGTGGAACAATGCTGTGAGATGGAGCACGAAGGTGCTGTGCTGTTCCAGATGCTGCAGCCCAGACACAGTGGAAAAGCAGGATCTGCTTTGTTCCCCTTTGTTTTGGCCTGTGGCAGCACCTGCCTGGGCTCTGGGATTAAACCTGCCCCAGCTCTGCCACAGCCCAGCACGAGATGTTGGTAAAGCAAGGGAAAGGCAGGAGGCAGAATAATAAATTCAAAGTGAGAAGTTACAGGAGCTGCTGGACTGAAAATCATCCCTGGAAGTGCCCAAGGTCGGGCTGGATGGGGCTTGGAGCAGCCTGGGATAGTGGAAGGTGTCCCTGCCCATGGGACTGAATAGGCTTTAATGTCCCTCCAACCCAAACCATTCCATGATTCCATAATTCCATGCCCACCCAGTGCCGCGGTTTTCTAGCTGAGTATCACTGCCATAAAGTCCAGAATCCTCAACCACATCAGATGAAAAAGAAGATATTAGGATAATCACCATTTGAATTGGAAATCTTGATGAAGTGGAAGTGCCTGAGAAGGTTCTGCCAGCCCACAATCAATTCACCTCTTTTTGCCACAAACCCCAGGTGAGCAGCTCAGATTCACAACTGAACAGAGTCAATCATAAAGTTGTTTCATTAAAAAAGCACAAATACAAAAAAGTACCTACAGAGAAAAGATTTTGAGTTCTGCCTTTGGATCGAGAATGTTTTAAATAATAAAGCCTTGGGGGAAACAAACAAATCTGCAGGTTTGCTTTAATGAAGTTGGAGAGAAGAAAACAGGGTCCGCAAAAAAAAAAAAAAAAAAGAAGGAAACCATATTCTTTAAAGCACTCTTCCAGGCCTTTAAGCCAATCCAAATCGTGTTGGCAAATCCTGCTTCAGCCCACGAGCTCCCAGAGCCTTTCGGGGCCTCTCTCTGTGTGCAGCAGTTGGGGGCACACGGAGAAATCTCCCGGCGCTGCCCCGGGGCCGTGGGGGGCAGCGGCAGTTGGAGCACACAAGGTTGTCTAGAAAATTTGGCACAACCTTTGAAATATTAACCTGCTCCAGAGATTTTCTTTACGTGTTCCACAGCCACGACTCCTTCACCAGAATTTGTGAGGAGTTTGCTGAATGGGTTAAGAGAGTTAAGAACAAATTCCACATTTCCCTGCACGTACCACGTGTGACACTCGCTGTCCCTTCTGCTTCATAAACAGAATCCCAGCATAGATGGGGTTGGGAAGGACCTTAAAGCCCACCCAGTGCCGCCCCCTGCCATGGGCAGGGACACCTCCCACTGCCCCAGGCTGCTCCAAGCTCCATCCAACCTGGCCTTGGGCACTTCCAGGGATCCAGGGGCAGCCACAGCTGCTCTGGGCACCCTGTGCCAGCCCTCCCCACCCTCACAGGGAGGAATTCCTTCTCGATATCCCATCTAACCCTGGCCGTGGGAAGCCATTTCCCCTTGTCCTGTCACCCCAGACCCTTGTCCAACATCCCTCTTCATGTTTCTTGTAGCCCCTTCAGGTCCTGGAAAGTCACAATTAAGTCACCCCGAATCTCCAGGCTGAGTCCAATGTCCTCCAATGCCTGCTGGGGTCACCTCACATATCTGGCTGTCCAGGAATGCCCAGGAAGGTCAGGATGGAGCTGGTCCAGCAGCACAGGACCTGAGCTCACATGAATGTTAGGTGCAAAAGGCAGGAGCTGCCCCTCCAGCCCAGGTGATTTTCAGGTGGCCAAGGAGGATGGAACCACTCACAGTGCCAGCAGGAAAAGCTTAGAGGAGCTCCACAGCTGCTGTGTCTGTACCTCTGAGGTAACAGAGCCAAGACCCAGACCAGAGGAGAATTCCCTGTAGAGAGAGTGTTGGGATGGAGAAAATCCTTACCGAGCCAACTCCTGTGTGCAGGAGAGGGAAAGGCATTACCTGCCTGAGTAGGTTTTTCCCAGCACTGAGGTGGTTTCCATTTTCAGCACAATGGAAAATTGGCTGAGTGTATAAAGTTGGCTGAGCGTATAAAATTGAGTGAGTACGTAAAACTGTCTGAGGACCTGAGATGGCCTCTGGGACCCTGGTGCACACACATCCCACACAGGGAGTCTGGGGTATTTCTCATGATTAACAGTTAGTGCAGCCGAGGCAGGTGCTTTATTTCTGCTTCAGAGGGCCCACAACTTAATCTGGGTCTGAAATAGACTGGTAAGGTTCAGGGGAGGACACAGGTGGAGCAGCCTTGCATCCTTCATGTGTGGGAGTGCTCAAACAAAGTAAGAGAGTGGTGGAATATAAGAGGTATTTTGAAATTAAAGGTTGGGATGAGGTTGTGGCTTTCCCCTGGCAGTGTCCAAGGCCAGGTTGGATGGGGCTTGGAGCACCCTGGGATAGTGGAGGGCGTCCCTGCCCATGGCAGTGGGATGGAATGAGATGATCTTTAAGGTCCCTTCCAACCCAACTCATGGGATTCCATGATTCATTCTAAACACTTCTCATTTTGTTCAAAAACATCACAATTCCTGCCATATTTAGCAAATCCTGCCCTGTCTTTGTTTCCCTCAGTGCAGACCAGGAGGATTTGTTGAAGTGCTGAAGGTGATCCATAGAACCAGTCCATAGAAGCACTTCAGGGGGCACTGGGGCTTGTGGCATTACTGACAAATGAGCTGTACCTGCACTGAACCCTCCTCTGCCAGACAGCTGAGGGAAAGGAGAGCAGATATTGCTCATTATTTGTTTAGATTTCATATCTGACCAAGGCCAGCCCACAGAACAGTGCTGACTGTCCAAAGCCAAAATACTGCTCCAGTGGGAGCCCCTCTACTTTGAAAACCACACCTGACGCAGGAGTTGCACCAAGAGCATCAGAGACTGTCTAAAATACAGATCAGAATCAGGCCTTAGCATGGGGAATGATTTCTTCCCTCCTGCAGTGCCACAAAGCAGCTGTTCCCCACATCCATCCTGTCAGGTCACTCAAAACTCTTTTGGGAGCAGCACTTTGCTCCTGGAGAGACAGAGGCGTTTTTCCTTTCCTGCCTTCCTGGTTTACAAGAAAGCCTCAGAACAAGGATATTTTATTTTCGTTTTTTCAAGGACTGATCACGACCAGACTTCAGGTCAGAGCTGATGTGTAGATACTTTGCAGACTTTCCTGGGAAACCAGGTGGAAAATGTCACTGACCATCACATCAGCTGTACCCCAGCTCCAGGAGCTGCCCTACGGAGGAGAGACGTGGTTCAGGGAGAGGTTTTGGGGAGCAGAATTGTAACTCAGATCTTTCCCTGGGCACAAGGGAGCTGGGGCAGGGATCCCTCAGAGCAGAATTCCACTGTCACATGAGAGCCCTGTACTGGGATTATCAACTGATGTGCAAGTCTGAACATCTGAATTCAGCATAAAAGCACTTGGGGAGTTTCCAGACAAGGTTTTCTGCCACTCTGAGTCCCAGAGGACACAGGATGTTTCCCTTGGATGATTCTGGGCAATGGGATGGGCTCTGCATTGCTCATTTTAAAACTGTTCCCCCCCATCTGTTTGCTGCTTTATCTTAAGGTATCCCTGCCTATTTTCCAGCCCTCCCCATGCTCCCAGCCCATCCTTTGAGCTCTTCACGTGCTCCAGTTGGTACCAGGAGCAGGCAAAGGTTAAACCAGTCCTGAAAATCCACCAAAGTCAAGTTAACGCATAAAGAAACAACAAACCATTCTTTTCTATCCTGTGGTTTTCTTAGAAATCAAAGATTTACTGAGGCCAGGGTCAATCAGAAAAAAACAATCCATGAGAAGTGATTGCCTTGGGACCATCTCGTTTTTCTGTCCCAAAATACACCAAAGGCTATCTGAGAACATCCATGAGTCACTCAGCTTTAGAAGGTGGGTGGGACCAGAGGATACAAAACCTTGGGAAGGGGCTCTGAGCACCCTGGGCTGGTGGAAGGTGTCCCTGCAGACCAGGGGGTGCAACTGGAAGAGCTTTGATGTCTCTTCCAACCCAAACCATTCTGGGATTCCATGGAAAAGCCATATTCCCCCACGTTGCTGGAGTGAATATTTACTGACAAATAAAATTCACTGTCTTAAAAGCATCCAAACAAAGGCACAATTTGGGTGGAATCAACAAGTCTCATTATCCAGAGGCTTCAGATCCTTCAGATGAGAATTTTTTTTTGTTTTCCAAGATAAATCATTAACACACAAATTTACATTTCTTCCCTCCTCTCCCCACATATATAATTTTATTCTGCTTGTAGATTTTGTGGACTTTGCACTGCAAGAATGGCAAGCAAGGGCTCTGTGATCTCTGTGGAGAGCAAAGAATGACTCAATCCCTGAATTTCCAAAAGAGGGGCTTTGATCTGAGCACAGCTTGGTTCCTTGTCTCTCTGGACCTTGATGAGGATTGACAGCAGAGCTCTGGGTAATCACCCCAAGCTTGGTCTGCATTTTTAATTGCAGAGTCCAAATGATGGAGCTCAAGTGCTCATGGACCCCTCGATCCCCACCTGGACTGCTCAGGGTCTCTCTCATCTCTTGTTTTTTTGCCCCCTGTGTCCACCCCACCACTCCTGCCCTCACTGCACTGCACTGGAGGCACCCGGGGGTTATTTCTCCTGAGGCTCTGGACTAGGCAAGGCACTTCTGCTGCTCCCACAGCTGGTGCCCAGGAGCTGCTGGAAGAGGGGAAAAGCCCGCCCAGCCCCTTTGTTGTGTACCGCAGTTGTTGTGTTACAGAAAACTACAAACATAATCCTAAAATAAGGAGCTGATGATGGAACTTCCACAGCAGAGCCACATCCCCCCCCAGGTCTGCCAGCAGCACCTCTCTGGAGCCAAGGGGTTTAACTTCAACTTTTTTTTCAAAATTGAAAAGGAGGCAATAAAATCACCTCTCATTCAGGAGTTTCGTTGATTTTAAAACAAAACTTCAGTCGCAGAATCCCACAGTGGTTTGGGTGGGAGGGACCTCAAAGCCCATGCAGTGCCACCCCCTGCCATGGGCAGGGACACCTCCCACTGTCCCAGGGTAACCCAAGCCCCGTCCAGCCTGGCCTTGGACACTGCCAGGGATCCAGGGACAGCCACAGCTGCTCTGGGCACCCTGTGCCAGGGCCTGCCCACCCTCCCAGGGAGGAATTCCTTCCCAATATCCCACCTAGTCCTACCTCTGGCAGTGGGAAGCCATTCCCTGTGTCCTCCATCCCTTATAAATCCTCTCTCTCTCTATCTTTCCTGCAGCTCCTTCAGGTCCTGCAAGGCCACACTAAGGTCACCCTAATGCTTCTCCTCTCCAGGTGATCGATCCCAGCTGTCCCAGCCTTTCCTCCCAGCAGAGCTGCTCCATCCCTGGGATCATCCTGGAGCCTCCTCTGGGCTCTCTCCAGCAGCCCCAGGTCCCTCCTGTGCTGTGCCCAGGGCTGGGGCAGCTCTGCAAGGCAGATCCTTCTTCTTGCCTCTGCTCTGCCCCTCCGTCCTCCTTCCCCACCTTTAATTAGCACCTCATTAACACATTTTTGAAACGCCGATGATTTTTTCCTTGGTTAAGTGTCCCGGTTATATCTTGTATTTCAGCTCGGACGAGAAAGCAGCCAAACCACTTTTCCTTCCTTGTGCACAGACTGGTTCACCGCAGCACCCTCTCCTTCTCAGCAGCTTTATTTTACCTGCTTTCCACAGCAATAAACGAGCCTGTACGTATTTCCTGTGCATTATCGTTGAGAAGCAGAGAATCACCGGATTTTCAAGTGTTAAAGCTTTCATCAGCAAAACTGAACATGGAAAGGCATCACATTATCCAATGAGTCTCAGCCCTTTCCTTTTTCTTTTTGATTTTGGTTTGACGTCTTAATTTTCAATTTTCAGAAAAACAAAGCTTTCGGCGAAACAACCCCAACACTTCTGTTTAAGTGTAAATTAATCGGCAGGACTCCTTTCAACACTCTGCAGCTCCTCATGTCTCTCTCAGCTGGTAATAAATGCTCTACATCCTTTGGACTTCCAGGCTGCCTTTCATCTGAGAATCTCAAAGTGTTTAGCCAAGGGCTAATTAATCAGTTCCAGCCCAGCTCTCAGTGAGACAGGTAAATCTGAGGAGTTAAAGTGTCAATATTCCCAGGATAGATGAATTCCTCAGACACCTCAGGCCGCTGTTGGGCCCACAGGAGCTTTCCTGCTCTTTGGTTCAAGGTGGGATGTTGGACCTCACTCCAGGGAAGTGGAGGTGGGGCACCTGTCTCATTCAGGTCTTGGCAGCTCTTTTAGACCTGACTTAAAATTCTGCATTAAACCAGCAACTGAGCAGTTCCTGAGGACCCCAACACTCCCTCTGAACAGGAACACAAGAGGTGGTTTTCTCAAACCAAATAAAAAACCCTCAGCTATCTAAAAATGTGAAAACTGATCCCAGCAGATTTCCCTGCACTTCTGTAGAGCTTCACACACACTCCTGTTTTATTCCTGGGGCTTTGCACTACCCTGGGTTATTTTACCTCCTGTATCGCTGGGAACTCCAAATACCAAGAGAAGAGAGGTCGAGGTGCTGCCCTCAAATGCTGCTGTCCCCTGAATCCCAGTAAGGAGGGATCCATCAGCCAGGGCTGTCTGCAGTGGGGCCCTGTGTCACACCCCCACTCTGTGAGAGCTCAGCTCTTCTCCTGAGCTGCACTGACTGCACAGCATTGACACCAAATTGTCACCCCAAATCCCCCTTAGACCATGGAAAATTAAAGATATTATTCAATATCTCAATGCAAACACTATTGTTTCAAGTGTTGGCAAAAAGAGGCACTGAAATAACCAGGGAACAGCCGCTCCCTGTGCATTAAAAGGGCACATCCAAGAGATGTCTCTCCCTCCCCATATCCTACTCACAGCTCTTTGGACGTTTGTGTAACCCTGTAGGCACCATCCCAGCTCTGGGAGAAGTTCACATCCTTCTATGCTTTCCCAGGGATGATCTTAAGCTCAGGAGAACAAGCTCGGGTTTGTATCCAGTCCTTTTCTTGTGGAAATGTTCTCCAGAAGGAAAGTGGCCCCTGATTAGGAAGGAATTGTTCCCTGTGAGGGTGGGGAGGCCTTGGCACAGGTACAGAGAGAAGCTGTGGCTGATCCTGGATCCCTGGAATAGTCCAAGGCCAGGCTGGATGGGACTTGGAGCAGCCTGGGACAGTGGGAGGTGTCCCTGCCCATGGCAGGGGTGGCACTGGGTGGGCTTTGAGGTCCCTTCCAACCCAAACCATTCTGGGATCAAAGCACATGGGCCCCTTCTCCAGCCAAGCTGTAAAGTCCACACCTCCCATCACAGGGATGGATCTTCCCTGTTTCCTTTCCCAAAGACAGGAGATGGCTCCTTGTATACAACTGGGTACATTTTATATTCTGTGCATGATATTTCCTGATGTTTAGGGTCTGCAATATCCCTCTGGCCAGCTCAGCTGTCCTAGACCTGCTCCCTCCTGGCTTCTTGTGCAGCTCCTCTCTGGCAGAGCAAGGACACTGAAAACTCCTTGATTCAGAGTGAACCCAGCTCAGGCACAGCTCAGCCCCCTGTGCTGCCACACAATGCTCCCACAATGATCCCAAAGCTCAGCACTGCAGGAGCTGCCAGCAGTAAATGAACCCTATCCCAGCTGGAGCAGGACAGCACCATGTCTCCAGCAGGACTTCCAGGCAGCATCCCAATCCTGGAACCATCATCCCTGGCCCCAGGTGAGTTAGCTCCATGTCCCGAGCCAGCACTCCAGCCTGGTTTGGGCTGACAAGCCTCCCTCATCCCCTCCACACCTCGGAGTGTTTCCACAAGGCCCCCTCCCCTCCCCGTGCACTGTATTGTTTGTTCTCCCTGGAAGGGTTCAGCAGAGCCCTGCCAGGCTCAGCTGAGTGGGAGTGACAGCCCGGAGTCTGTTGAGGGAGCCGTGCTGTCATCTCTGAGCACTTGGCCCTGCTGACGATGCCCTGGGCTAGAAGACGCTCCTGTCACTTGGAATTAGCCTCAGCCCTGCTCACAGATGCCGGAGATATTCACAGGAAATAACCCTTGGAGCCCTGCTGGGGCACAAGGAGCTTCTCCAGTGGCTGAATGCAAAAATGACTTTTGGGAAGGACGAGGCGCCAAGGAGCTGCACGTGCATGGGTCTGTCCCAACACCTCCCGTGTCCCGGGCTCAGGGATTGCAGCTCCTGTCCCCCTGACTCACTGCAGGGATGCAGGTCTTTCCCTGCAGATTATACCAGGGGTTGGGGTCATCCACATTAATGTCTCCAGCCTGCAGGGTCTGCAGTCAGGAATTCAGGCCATTCCCATGTGTTCAGGAATTGTTGCTGTGTTCATGGTGCTCCTGCAGTGACCTTCACACCTGTGCACATCTGGAATATCACGGTGTCTGATTCATGGGATCTCTTGCATTTATATGGCTTCTGGTTTTCCCAAAATCCACAGGATATGTCTGACCTTTGACACCTCTAATTCCTCCCCAGATTCCCTTGTACTTGACCCAGGGTTCAAACACAGCCAGAAACCTGTGCAGCAGCCTCATTTCCTTAGAAAACTGGGCTGGAGAACCTGAAAAGAGCCTTCCCAAGTTCAGAATCCCTATTTCAGCAGAAATTAACATCTGACAATTCATTTCCATTATATAATACTTCATTAAATGGGAATTCTGTGAGAT
The DNA here is from genome assembly GCA_013397395.1 of Sinosuthora webbiana. Taxonomy (NCBI): domain Eukaryota; kingdom Metazoa; phylum Chordata; class Aves; order Passeriformes; family Sylviidae; genus Sinosuthora; species Sinosuthora webbiana. Next base: position 217,246 of record VXBN01015904.1, read on the forward strand.
ACTAGCTTTCTAAAAATATTCCCCCCTTTCAGAAGAGGAATTCTGGTCCAGTGTGTCTTAGTTTTATTATTTCCCCATTATTTCATGAACACTCTGCTCCCTCTAGCACAGATAATGTGTTATCATATAAGAGTTAATGTAGTCTGGCTTTTAGGGGTTTTTTTCACATCATTAAGTTCCTCTGCTGTTCAGCACTGATTGAAATGCCTCATCTCTTTCTAGATGAAAATGCCTGCAGTTTGCTGTAATCAAACACTTTCCAGTATAAACAGGATATTTGGACATGGAAAAGATCAGATTTTCAATCAGTACTAAGAAAGTGCTGCCCTTCTCTGAAACATTAGACACTTTTTTAAAGAGTTTTGTTGCATATTCATCGATAGCAGCATCTGTTGAGGTCCATTATTGACAAACAGTGAAATACAAAATAATAGAGAATTGTAGAAGCATTAAAGAAAAGCCCTCCGGGGTCATTGAGTCCAGCCTGTCACCAATCTCATAGAACTGACTGAGAAAAAACACCTTTATCTTCCCCTGCTTCAAAAAGATACCAACTTGATGCAGCAAATAGAGGAGAAAAATCACTGGCAAGTTTTGCAAAAGAAAATCACTGAATCAAGAACAGAACTTTGCAGTACTCCAAAAATAAATACAATTTTAAAACTAGATTTAATTGAAAGTTTAGATATTTTCTGTGGCTTGTTCTTTTACAGCCTTGCACATTTTCCCTCCGTTTCAGCACATCCTTAAGGACATGGAAAGATGAAACTCAGAAGTTTTGAAATAAAAATGAAAGTTAAAAGCTGAAACATCTGGAATAAATATTTTACTGTTCAGTGTCTCAATTTCCAAACACAGTCACTCCCCCGCTCCGAACACATTTCTAGCAAAAAGCAGAAGCTGTCCCATAAATGAGTGAGTTTGCACTGATGAGAAGAGATTGTCGCTTATCCCCGGGAGCCAAATCAGCATCTTTGCCTGCACTGTGGAGGGCCCTGAGTCAGCTCTTCCTGCGGGGGTTCCCCACCCCTTGGTGCAGTTTGTGGTGCAGCTTTGCTGAGCTCAGAGCTCCCAGACCCCGCCAGGCTGCAGTGAGGCTCTCCTGGAATCGCTGAGGAGGCTGAAGAGCAACACGTGCTCTGCCTGTGGAGCTGGGATGGGTTTGTTCCAGTGCCTGTCCTGGTGAGGAGCTCATTATTCGTGAGGAATATGGACCAGCCAGGAGCATAATTTGCATCCCCAAATCAGATGCAAGTTCTCCATCGTTTGCTCTGCCAGTGGTGCCCCCGCTGTGTGTGGAATTGGAGCAAGAGGGGGATGGATTTTAGGAGGCTCTTCATAAAGTGAGTTGGAGCTGAACTCTGGCAGGGGCACATTCAAGGTGGCCCAGGGTGTTCAATCAAAATCTGCTTCTTGTGGAATGTGTGGTTATGGAGCAAAACCCCCAGCAGCGGTGAGGGATCAGAGGAGCTGCTCCCTGATCCCAGAACAAGGCGAGGAGTTACGGATCTTCTCTGCTGAATTTCTGGGAATATTTGGTTGGATCCTTGGAAGTGTCCCAGGCCAGGTTGGGCAGGCCTTGGAGCATCCTGGGATAGTGGAAAGTGTCCCTGCCCATGGCAGGCATGGCACTGGATGATCCTTAAGGCCCCTTCCAGCCCAAGCCATTCCATGATTCCATGAATTCATCAATACCCAGACGGACATCATTCAACACATCAGCCTAGAGGCAAAGTGCAAAGAGACCATGGCCAAAAATGCTGATATAGGTGAGAGATGAATTAATTTAGAGCTAGATAATATAAAATAAGAAGTATCTGCTCGGTCAAAAGCTCAGCCTTTGACAATTTGGTTTAGTCCCAGCACTGGGGTATAACAACAGTGTTTGTGTGGACATGACTATCGACATAAAATGGACATTTCATGCTTGTCTGATTTAAGTGCCACATTCTGGATAAGTCCAGCAATGATTTGTCTTCTCTTCCTGAAATTATTGCTTCTGGGAAACTCTTCAAAAACCAGGTGCCCCAAACTTCACAAACTGGACATTTTCTCCCCACTGGCCTGAAGTCCCAAATTGCACTGAGTGCACAACAAACTCCAAAAGGGATTTCCAGAAACAACTCATGGAAAACACATTCTGCTTTAGTGCAGAAGCAGCCAATCTCAACAGGAGAGAAATAACAATTCCAGCTCTCATAGGTAACAGCTGACAGGGAAACATGGTCCAAGGTCTGTCAAAACAAGTCAGACTTCAGGGCAAAAAGGATTAAACACGAGACCTGCTTTCCTGCATAATCCAAGTCATTGGTTGTGTTCGAGTTACTCTGTGTTACAACTGGAAAATATCTTTCTGAGGGAAAGAAAAAAGTGATTTTTTTCACTTGAATATTGCTGGAGCTTGAGAATCCAACGGTGCCTACTGTGAATTGTTCCAGAGCTGGGTTAACCTCTGTTAAACATTTATGTATGTTTAACTTGCAGACTGAATTTGTCTGGTTTAAATTCCTCGTGCTTGGTCTCCTCACTCTGCTGGCAGGCTGAGGACTGCAGCAAATGAAACATTTGGAATCTCCCAAGTCTTCCAGCCCTGGCTCCTCTTCCTCCTTGGTTTGCATGGATGGGCCCAATTCCCAAGGCTTTTACCAACTCATTTTGCAAGAGGTGTTATGTTTTGGGGTTTGTTTGGGGATTTCGGCGGGGAGAGAAGGTGCTCCCAGTCCACCAGTACTCACAGGGTAACTTTTCCTTTTCATACTGGTCTGCTTCAGTGTAAATATTTAATGTTAGTAATTTAGAAGGGCTGCATTTCATATTCAACTGTATTTCGTGTAGCAAAAAAAAAAAAATTAACTTCAAGCACTAACTTCAAAAAGGAACAATCAAGCCTAGCCAGTAAAAAAACATCCACATTTTAACAATTTCAACCTCTCCTTGACATTTTTTTTTCTGTGTTGGGCAGGAAGTTAATTAGACTCCTAGACTAATGAACTGTTTGGTTAAACTGAACCCATATTTGTTTCAAGGAACTCACTTCATTAAAGTGAAAGCCAGCCCACCAAAATATTTCCAGTCATTTTAAACTCTTTGAAATCCACATATAAAATCTACCAGAGAAGTGTTTTATGTCAAGGACAAGATTTTTTCTTTTCATGCAATCTTTTAACTCTTATCTTCAAATTATCTTGTGAAGTCAGAAATTTTAATTTAAGTAAATAAAATTTAAATAAATTCCCTAAAAGAACTCTGAAAATTAAAACAAAACCAAAAAAACCCATACATTGAAAAAAAAAAAAAGGAAGAAAATAAGAGGCGAGAAATCATGGGGGGAGATGAGACATTCACTTTGCAACAAAATAAAGTTATAGTCCATAAAATACTCCCATATTGCCAATCAGCTGCTCTGTGAACAATCAGCTGTGATTAAGGTTCTGCGTTCAATGATCTACAGGAGGTTCCTGTAAAACTCTGCTGCTGCAGAAGCTCCAGCCCTGAATCTCCAAAGGAGGCTCGGAAAACACATCTTCCTGAATGTCTCCAGCCTGCTCCTGATCCGAGCCAAGCCTAATTGCCTGATTATTGATTATGCCTTTGGAGTGCAGTCGTCACGCCATCGGCTGGATTTGCCATCTGCCTGTCTCATTAACAACCCGTCTATTTCCCCACAAGCTGTCTCTCCCAAGAAAAACACAGATGGTTCCCTCCCGAGCACGTCCTGGGAAGGGCTGCAAACACAGATGGCTTTGGAAGGAGCACAATGGGGTAACAACTCTGCTTTTCCTCTCTTCTGGAACCCTGGTGATCGCTGCCTCCATCAGCCGGGCTCTGTCCTCCCCTTGTGGCTCTGGGATGTTCATGGACATCTCCAAACTTAGAATCACGGAATCATGGAATGGTTTGGGTTGGGAGGGACCTTAAAGCCCACCCATTCCAACCCTGCCATGGCAGGGACACCTCCCACTGTCCCAGGCTGCTCCAAGCCCCATCCAACCGGACCTTGGGCACTTCCAGGGATCCAGGGGCAGCCACAGCTGCTCTGGGCACCCTGTGCCAGGGCCTCCCCACCCTCCCAGCGGAGGATTCCAGGCCTGGTCACCAAGAATTTGGAATTGGGGTTTCAGCTAGAATTCTCATAGATCACATTTAAATACCCAGAGGCCCCTTTGGAGCCTGGAGTTGACTTGGAAGGACCAAGCAGGGTCCAGGCCTAGCACCCACTGCAGACCCATGAAGGGCAATTTCTTTTGTCATCCTGATTATACCCAGAGCAGCACTGATTTCCCTGGGATCACAGGCACAGAATCATGGAATATCTTGAGCTGGAATGGGCTCAAAAAGATCACTGAGTCCAGCTCCTGGCCTTGCACAGGACTCCCCCAACAATCCTACTGTGTGCCTGAGAGTGTTCTCCAAACACTTCCTGGGCTCTGGGCTTTGGGAGGGGAGCCCAGTTTTTAAAAAAGAGATTTCAATAGTAATCAAGATGTCCAAAATATCTCTGAAAAATACCCTTGAGAACTGACCCAGGTATTCCCAACCCCAGGAAGAGAAATTCCACCCCCAGAGCTTTTGCTGCTGCTCCCCAGGTGATGCGCCTGGCACACGGAGATGGATCTTCAAAGGAATTAGAGAGGAGCAATGGGCTGATGATGAGCAACTAGTAATTAGCAGAGTAATTAGAGCAGGCAGAGTGAGGAAAGAATGTGCTAGCTCTGCTCCATCTGACCCTGAACCGTGAGGATCCCACAGCACAGTTCAGGTAAATGGGAAGGGGAAACAGCATGTGAGCTGTTTTGGGCCATCTCCAGCTTCCTCAGGTGTTATTTTGAGACAGGTGAGAGAGATTTAAGCTTCACTAAAAACATTTCTGCTCCTATTAGTGAAGAGTTACCTTTTACCTCCATTTTCACTCTAGGCCCACTGCAGAACTCACTGAGGAGGGTTGTGTCCAAGACACTGTTTTGCCACTCTGTGCTCCCTGCAGCCTTCCCCTTTTCCAAGAAGAAAGACTTCTGAAGGATTAGTTCCACCACAGTCTTACTGTTCAGAGCCTGGTGTTCCTGAAATGGGTGTGAGAGGGGGATGAACCTGCCTTGGGTCTCAGCACTCCACAGGGAGACTCCAGAACCCCCAACCCTGCGTGATGTGCAGGAGCAGGGAAGAGATGCCAGCATGAAGATTTGGGGTTTATCCAAAGGTCAGATAACTCCTGGTGAATGTAACAGCTCAGAACTGTGAGCTGCAGGGAGAGGGTACAGGGTGAAAGCAGGAACCAGTGGTCATTTGGTCAGCTGGGCTCGTTGTGCTCACCTGCAGAGTGTGAGCTAAAGGCCTGTGCCTAGAGGAATTTCTCTATAACCACAGCAGGACTTTGGGAAGAAAGATTTCCAAAAATTGAGAATCATGGTTATAAAGGAGTTATTTCCAAAGTGGGCACCAAAGCCGTGTACAAGATGGTGCTGTTTCCACAGAACTCCTGAAGATTCTCAGCTGAACATCCCTTCCCAGATCAAACTTCCACCCTGACTGCATCATTCACTCAGCTGATTAGAGCCATACCACTAAATGTAAGTTTGTTTTCCCCTTATCTGCAAATTTAAAGAAATACACCCTTGGATGCACTTTAGAGAGATCTGTCTGGTTCTTACTCTGGTTCTTACTCTCACCAGAAGTGAGAGGAATGTGGAGTTCGTGACCATAATTTATGGTTGTTGCCACCCCAGGAGAGCTTAGAGCCCTTCTCTGAACATGGACAGATTGGATCCCATGTTGGAAACAGCTGGACCTCTCCACTGGCCGGTGGAGAAGAGGGAGATCAGGATTTCAGCACTTTGTAACTCATTTCCCAGAGGCCCCAGGCCTTGGGATCCCAAATCATTTATCAAAGCTCACGCAGAGACTTTGCACAGACAGACACCACAAATGAAGTACCAGAACTATCAGTGCTCCAGACACTGCTCTCCTTTCAAAAACCCTTCCCACTCCTCAGTTATCCAGCTTGCCCAGCTGGTATTTTCCTCTGGTACTCGTGTTTGTAGAGGAAAATGAAGTTGTCAGACTTCAAATGTTCTTTCATCGTGTGAGCGGATTTGCCAGAGCAGCTGTGCAGCTTGGAGGCCTCTCCTAAAGCTTTACCATAATTGCCTCTTGGAATGACAATTCCCCGAGGCCCACAGTGGTTCTCCTGTGGGATTGCCCAGCTGTGGGCAGGAATTAGGGAAGCACAATCCCCTGACAGAGCAAAGACACCTGGGGGCAGGTTTGGTTGGTCAGGAAAGCTCTGCAGCAGGGCTGGTTCCTCACTTTCCCCTCACACATGGAATACTCTCTAACAATCCAGCCATCCCTGCCAGCTCTGAGCCCCCAGAACAGCCAGGGGCCAGGGGACTGTGACATGGCCTGAGCTTGAACTGCTCCTGAGGCACCTCCTGCAGCACCTCCTGCAGCTGCTGGCCTTCAAAACTGCCTTTGCTGCTCTTGCCATGGAATGATGCACTCTGGATTAGCCTTAAACCCAGCCTGTTGAGCCATTTAGCCTTCAGAAGGACGTGTGGAGTCATTGCTGCCCCCTTAAATCACCGCTGAGCACTTCACATGTGCAGGAGGTCAGCTCAGCCTTTGAGCTGCACGTTTGAGAAAATGGGGTGGAAAATGTCCATGAGACAATTTGCCAGTTAAACAGCCATGGTTCCTCAAGGCAAGAGAATCTGAGGACCCTGAATCCTGGGAGAGACAGAGGGAGAGTGTGGCCCCAGAGCTTCTCGGAGTTTCTCCAGCTGTGAGGCTGCACACAGCTCAGGTGGGAGGGAGCCTGTTTTCCTGCAGAGCCCTGTGTACCCAGGGCACAGCTCCAGGGCAGTTTGCAGTGGGATACTCAGACTCCTTTCCATTTGTTTACTGGAATTTGGTACCGGTTATGGTGTGTAATGGTTTTTTTCTGGGGTTTTCCAGGTGTTCACATTCAGTCTGGAAGCTGCACAGAGCTCCAGCCCAGAGCTTGCTCCTGCTTTCTTCATCCAGCCTGCTCCCAGCTCTGAAAGGTTTTACCTTGAAGCTGTCCCACATTCTGCAACACCAGGACTGCCCAGCTCACTGCAAACAGAGAAACCAGCACACAGAAATATTCAAATACCTCTGATCTGAACACATCTCAGGTCCCCTGCGGTGTCCTGGCCACTACACCAGACTGATAAATTAAAGATATTAGAAAGTAGGCCTGGACAAAGTTCATTACAATTCTCATTAGCTCTGTGGGAGAGCTGTAGGGAAAGGCTCAAAGCCAAAGGGAGCTTCAAACACCGACACCTTGTTCCCACACGGCTCCTCCACAGAGCTGCAGATCTGCTCAGGGGCCTTGGTTACCCATCCCCTGGAGGAGCCCAGCCTTTAAACAGACCAAGGCCATTCAGTGAGTGTTGGGAGCTATCTCTTGTGAAGCTGGAGGGAAATGAGAATCACATTTTTCAGAAGTTATTTGGTGGCAGGGAAGTGCTACTGAGCAACAGCAAATATCCACACAGTGATGCCAATTAGCTGAAAAATCCTCATGGAAGGATGGCAGGAACACCTCCCAGGAGCCAGGCAAGGCTGAGGGTCCCTTTCAGCCCACAGCAGTTTTACAGTGGCTGAAAAAGCATTTTTAGCCTTTGAGAGGCTTTTTATAACTCCAAGACCAGACTCAGCCTGGAGCTGCACTTTCACTCAGCAACGAGAGGCTTCACAAAGGGTTATAAACTTCCCAGGAGGAGAAACACCAGCACACAGGGATGGTCATCTTGGAGAGCTCCGGGAGACCTTAGAGCCCCTTTCAGTGCCTAAATGAGCTCCAAGAGAGCTGGAGAGGGGCTTCTTTGGACAAGGGATGGAGGGACAGGACAAGGGGGAGTTGCAGTGTGGAGAAAGTCTCGTCTCGGGCTCCTCAAAGAGAACAGACTGGAGTTTGTCACTGCCCCTGCAGCTGGGATGGGAAGGACTGAAGCCGGTGCCACGAGTTCTGAATTTCCAGGGAGCACAAAGGAGTCCTTTCCAAGAGCTGCAAGAGGTGCTGGCCACTCCTGGGAATGCTGCCTTCAGGTATTTGCCAACAGAGCTTTGGCCCTTTCCATTCAGCCTGATGTGGGTGCAGCTCCAGGGAGTCCCTCCACAAGGTGGAAAAGCCACGTTTTGGGGCACACACAGGTTTCTTCCAACATGAACATGCTGCTTTGGGCCAACACCACTCCTGGGGTAGGTTTGTAGAGGGTGAAATCCAAACTCTTCTGCCTTGAGCTGCTCCAGCGGCTGCAGAGGAGACCAGAGGCCAAATTCTTCATGAGCTGGAGCACGCTGAGCTCAAGGGGGATAATCCATTCCTGGGGATCAGCTGTGAGGCTGTGAGACCAGAAGAGCCTTGGGAAGCAGGGAATGGCTGGGGAACAGGCTAGAATGACAGAGATCCTCTCTGGCACAACTGCCCCACCAGGCTCAGTGTGTGGCACTTGTCAGCTTCCATCTAAAGTGTCCCCAAGTGCCATGAGCTGAGCTGGCAGCAGTGGGCTGTTGGCAGAAGAGCCCCATCCCTGCTGGCAGGTCTGCTGGCATCAGCAGGTTGGGGTTTTAATTTTTTTAACGTTCCTCAGCTAATGGAGTTACACCAGCCAAATTCAGAATCACAGTGAGGTATCCAATGCTCTCCTCCCTGCACACACAGCTCTGGAATCCTGGAATATCCTGAGCTGGAAGGGACCCATAGGGATAATCCAGTCCCACCCCTGGCCCTGCACAGATCCCCCAACAACCCCACCCTGGGTGTCCCTGGGTGTCCAAACACTCCTGGAGCTCTGGCAGCCTCGGGCTGGGACCATTCCCTGGGGAGCCTGGGCAGTGCCTGAACCCTCTGGGGGAAGAACCTTTCCCTGAGATCCAACCTAATCAGGAAAATACAGGAAATTTCCCCAGGAATGGTACAATAGAGGCCTGTTATGAAGAAGAGCTGAAGATCAAATCTGGGTCAGACCCAAGTGCTGTTCCCTCACCCTCAACACTCACTCAAGGCTGAAGAAAAGAGAAAAGAGCTGCGATGAAGGAATTTGAGTAGAAAAAAGAAAGGAAAAGGATGTTTTCTCTTTTTTTAAGACCCAAGAACAGTTTCTTTGAGTACATTTTGTAGTACCTCAGCCATTCCTATTTAAACAAAGAGGCAGAAAAACTCTTGTAACCTGAGCCGGTTCCTGAGCTGGTTTGTGCTCCATGGCAAGCTGGAAATAAAGACTCGACAATGCACTTTTTGAAGTTTCTTTTCTGTGTGCTGTGCTAACAAAAAAGGAAAAGAAGGGATAACACAAGATAGCACAAGAGCAAGAGCCCAGGTGTTGTGTTTTATTTTACTGAGAAGGGAAGAGAGGAGGTTGCTTGGGAATGCAATTAAATCCAGCAGCAAAAAGCTGAAAATCAGCATGTGTGAAAAGAATGGGAAACAGTGGGTCTCTATTTGTGGAAAATTTCCTTCTTTTTTTGTAGCATTTGCATAAAGCCCAAGGCACGGAGGGAATAGATCTGTCTGTAGCAATCTGGAGCCCCAAGGGCCAGAAGTCTCCTGTAAATATGCGATGCAAAGGAAGCTTTTGAAAAAGGAATGCCCCAAAGCCTCAGAATTCAGAGCAATGAAACCTTTGCCATGCACAATAACACATCTGTACAAGCCGGGGCAGCGTGGCCTGCAGTCACTGTGTGTGTGTGTCTGACTCCCTCCTTCCCTCACCAAAAGGTTAGCCCTGCACAGCCCCCTCTCTGGGGAGATCAGAAATTCCCAGAGCAAACAGCACAAGCACAAGATGCAGGAGCAGATTTTTGCTGTAATTCTGGATCATTTCTTTTGCTGGTCGAGAGCACAGCCCCAGGATCTCTGGTACATTCTTAGCAATGGTTACTGTGAGAATTTTCTGATGCGCAGCTTTGTGTTAAAGATTTTCTGAGGCAGCTGCAGAGAAAAGGCAAAAAAAAAGATTCTCTTGCCTGGTTCAGGCACTGTCTCAGATTGGCTGGTCAAAAATAATTGTTCAGGACATATTTTGTAAACAGGAATTAATGAGAGAAACAGGAAATCACATTACAAGGATGTCTTTGGCATGTAGTGATAGGACAAGGGGGAATGGCCTTAGCCTGAGCAGGGCAGGGTTAGGTGGGATATTGGGAAGGAATTCCTCCCTGGGAGGGTGGGCAGGCCCTGGCACAGGGTGCCCAGAGCAGCTGTGGCTGCCCCTGGATCCCTGGCAGTGCCCAAGGCCAGGCTGGATGGGGCTTGGAGCAGCCTGGGACAGTGGGAGGTGTCCCTGCCATGGCAGGGGTGGCACTGGATGGGCTTTGAGGTCCCTTCCCAGCCAGAGCACTCCAGGACTCCCTGTTCTCTGCAAGGAGGATTCTCAGACCAACATGAGACATGGAGCACGAACATGCTCCCAGTGCAACTGCACAAAGCCAGAGGATGTTCTGCCTCCTGCCTCCTGCCCCTTGTGTTCCCCTGCACCGCTCAGACTCCTCTCACTGCTCCTCCCTGTGCCCAGTGATTCTTTACAGTGAAAAATGTCTGAATTTATTTTCTGAATTTCCCGAATTTGTGCTCCAAATGCACCTGCATTTCCTGAGCAGGCGTGGAAGAACTTGTAGCCAAAGGGCTCCCACAGACTCAGCAGACTCAGTTCTGCTCTGTTCTCACCCTTTTTCCTCTGCAGAAACCCCAGCCCCCAGCCCCTGCCCTCCAGAGGAATCAAGTCTGATCTTATCACACCCAAGAGAGGCAGGACAGCTCCCCTGGAGCTCAGAGCAGGGTACAAACACACAGGACTGGATTTTCAGCTGGAAATTATCATTTTATTTGGCTCCAGGAAGGACACAAACCCACACTTGACTGTTCCCTTCGTCTGTGGGATAGAGAAGTGTTTGATCAGCATTGGGCTGTCATTAAACCTTCCTGGAATCTGGGAGCATGAGTGACAATTCCAGGGAACATGGAGCTGCTTTGCTGGGGACAGGGAGTGGGGGAAACCACAACACTGCATAGACTGTGCCAACCTTTTCCCTGAATTTAAGCACACCAGACTCCTCCAGCCTGCCTATCCCTGACATCTGGATCCGTTAGGAATTTGCAATTCTAATTTGAATGAGCCACACTAATTGTGCTTTTTTTTTTATTATTATTTGGCTGCACTATTGATTTTACAAGATACGTGGTGCTCTTCCACCTGTGTGCAAGCCTCCTGCTGGGAGCTGCTAATGGAAAAAACCACCTCAATTAGCAAGAATTCCCTCTGAAATCCTTGAAAATCCAATATTGCTGATTAGTTTGTTAAAAAAAAATCTTATTAAGAAATGCTCGGTGACTTCCCTAATAATATCAAGGAGCAGATCCTAATGCTGGGCTCCCAAGAAGAGTAATCTCTCCCTCTCCTTTTTTCTTCCCTGCCTCCAGCAAGGCTCCAAATTTGCACCATGCAGGAATTAATTTCCCAGCCCCTCCCTAGTGAGCCATGGAGAAGGAGAACACCACTCCTATTTTAGCTGCATGCGGCAAATGGAGCTGTGGGAAGAAATTAATGATGTTAATCCAGATTCCAGGAGAGGGGTGAAGAGGGAAAAAAGGACCCTTTCATCCCTTTAGTTCCATCAGGCAAATTAACTTCATCTCCTACTTATCCCTCTTCTGCTTCAGCCTTGGATTCACATTGGCTGAGCTGAGTATCTCCTCCTGATAAGCGGAAAAAATGTTCCTTCTGCAGTTCCTGTGGCACAACACCGTAATGAGAGGTGGGACAACCCAAAAATGCCAAGGCAGTTGTGTTTGGGGCATGAGCCAGAGCTGGCTCCGAGCCTGCTGCTCTCTCCCACAGGGATAATCTGGTTTCCTGTGCTGAGCATGTGCCCACGACACCAGGTACCAAACACACCAATTCAGCCTGGAATTAAAGCAATAAATGCACCTGCACACGTTGGCCTCCGCTTTATTTGCAGATAATCGCTGCAGCTCCTGTGAGCCAGACTTGTCGTTGCTTTAGGAAAAGGGCTTTGTCTTCCTTTGTATTCCCAGTGTTCACAAAATGATCTCGGAGCGATGGAGGGGTCACCAGCGGGACCCTCCCCTCTGCACAGAGCAGAACCAGGGTCTGCAGGATGGGTTAGGCTCCACGGTGGTGCTGCACAGCTCCCAAACTCATCTGTGCTGGTGCCCTTGTCAAGACAGCAGAGAAAACAGCTCAGTGGTAGCTCTGGTTGCACCAGGCGAGGTTCAGGTTGGAGAACAGGAAAAAACTCTTCACTGGAAGAGTGGTCAGGCTTTGGAAGGGGCTGCCCAGGAGAGTGGTGCAGTCACCATGCCTGGAAGTGTTCAGAAAATGAGTAGAAGTGGCACTTGGTGATGTGCTTTAGTGGGATTCAGTCAAAGGTTGGATCTTGGAGGTCTATTTCAACCTTTGAGATTCTGTGATGGTGTGATTCCTTTCCCAGAAGCATTTCGGAGCGGGGGAGGACTGAAGAAAGGAGTCACAGGCTGCACTTCTCTTCTTCCTTGTCTCGGTCAACCAAGGAACAGCTTCCAAACATTCCTGCAATGCTGAGGACACCAGATCCAAGGAGATACAAAGCTGTGATCCCACCAGAAAGGCTCTGCATCCATCTGGGCTCATTCCTCATTTCTCAGCCACGGAGTTGGGCTGGAACAATTCCACAAGGTCGCTAAAGAATGGGATTTGGTACAAACAATAACACCCCTCCCTGAGGTTTGTAAGGATTCAGTGAGCAGCTCTGAAGTTTGCAAACACCTTCTCTGTTCCATTTGGGGTTGTTTTGTTCATTTTGTTCTAAACACAACAGGGGATGGGGAAAATGAAAATGGGAAGTCATCAGCTGGTGGGAAACAGTGAGACTGAACACAAAGGAGCCTTCCCTGCCTTGAGGGACCCAGGAGCTCTGGAAATGAATGTGGGGAACTCTTTCCTTTGGGTCAAACCTCCCCTTGGCTGAGGAGATGTTGCTCCCCACCACTTCCTGGGGAAGGGGGACACTGCCTCAGTGAGCTGACATTTGGTCTTTCTGATGTTCCAACCCCTGGAAAAGCACCAGCTCTGGCAGGAACTGTCCATGTGGGGCACTGACAGCTCTGCAGAGCCTGGTGGGAGCCCTTCATCCTTCCTCAGCCTTCCTTTTCTTTGTTTTCCTGAGCCTCTGGGCCGAGCTGGGGCCACCCAGCCCTCGTTCAGCACATGCTAATTCTGACATTTCTACAGTGTCTGCTGTCATCACCAGCTCCCAATTCAACCTGGCTGCAGAAACAACTCCTGCATCCCAACCAGGCTGGAGCTGGAGCTCAGGGAAGCAGCTGGATGAGGCTACAGCACATCCAGTCACTCCCTGCTTCCATGTGTGGGAATTGCTGAATCACTTCATTTTCCCCCTTCTCCCCCCGGCCAGTCCAACTTTTCATTGGCAGCCACAGTCACTTGAAAAGACTTTGCTGCCAAAACAAGTTCCTGCTGAGCTCAGGCAGGGCTTTTGCCCCTTGGGTTTCTGTATCAGCCTGTGGGTGTGGAGGGGATGCTGCAGGAGTCACTGAGGAGTCAGTGGGGCTCACAATCCTGATTTTCCTTATATCCCCATGGGGCCCTGTTGGTCCCTCACATCCCTCCCTCCCCTCACTCCTGACACAGCTCAGCTCTGAGTCCCTCCTGTGAGGTGAGAGGGCTCTTGTGCTGCTGCAGCCTTTGTTAAATGCTGCAAGGGCTGCCCTGCCTCTCCAGAGCTTCATCTTTGAATGCCTGTGTCCAAGTGCCCCAAGGACACAACAGTCTGGGAACTGGGTAGCCCAGGAAGCTGAGACAGGTTGGGACAAACCATCAAAGTGCTGCCAGAGCTCACAACCACCTTCAGCCAAACCAAACCTCTAATGTGGTGCCTTTTGCCACACTGGGAAAAATCAAAAGGACAAAAAGAGAAATAATACAAAACTCACTGACTTCACCCAGTGACCCCTGAACAGAACAAGCTGTCCTGAGGAGCCTGTGGAGTCCATCTCCAGTGGAACCTTTGCAAACACCACCTCCCCAGGAACCCACTTCCACCTCCTGCTGGACTAAATCCTTTCATTAATTCTGGCTCCCACTTCACAGTTGAGTTGCCTAATCCAGAACATTGAAGAAAAACCTTAACACTGAGCTGAATTTGTGGGATTCAGTGTCTACCTCCCGAGATCAGCTTCCCTTGCAATAGGGGTGGAAATCTCCAAGGGATAAACTGACAGCAGGATCATATCCCTCTGAATTCATTAATCAAAACCCAGACTGGGACCTTTCAAATATTTGGTGAGGTTGTTGGCGCCTCACCTTAGAGTCTGAGCCCTTAAGGTTGGAAAACACCTTTAAGATCATCGAGTTCAACAGTCACCAGCACTACCATCATATTCACCACAAAACCACATCCCCGAGTGCCACATCCACACTTTTTTTGGACACTTCCAAGCATGGTGACCCCTGCCCTGGCAGCCTGTGCCAATGCCTTGCAACCATTTTCATGAAAAATAAATTCCCATGAAGAAACTTTATCTTCTCCATATGCAGGAATGTTATCCCTCACCTGTGAGCCACAGGCACTGCTGGCACAGTGTCAGGAAGATGCAAGGAAGTGAGAAGCCAAGGAGAGAATGGAATATCCTGAATCCTGACTGTACCCAAACACAAATCATCACCTGTGTCCCACTGACCCCTGCGTGCAGGTCGTGGCTCCCACACACCCTTGTGACTACAGCCAATACATCCATTAAAAAAAAAAGGAAAGACAAGGAAAGGAGCTATCTGTTGTAACTTGGAGATTTAGGCATTGTCATTCAAATGACAATTCAAATCAGCCTCAGTCAGCTGCTGTCTTTCCTTTGATCCACTCCCTACTCAGTAGCAAATGGAGTCACAGCACATCCGGCTCCTCAGGATCCACAGCGGAGTGCGGGAACGCCTGGAGTGGCAGCTGGAATCGGAGGAGGAGGAGGAGGAGGGAGTAAATGAGAAAATGTGATTCTCCAAGCATTCTGTGCTGCTGGAATACCTGGCTCCCCACCACTCTGCCAGGCAGAGGGAAAAGGGAAGTTAACTGTCTCCAGTCACACTCCTGACTCGCGCTTTTGCATAACAAGCCGGAGTCACTGTGGCTTGCGTTTACCATTTTATGTGGTTTAATCCCCAGATTTGACTCTTTCCCTCTCACTCCTGGGGATGAGAACTCCCTTAGTGCTGCATCTGCTTAGAAAGCTTCTTATTGCCACTTGTGTTATATTTGTATATAGAGGTGTCCATGTTTCCAGGAGACCCCTGTGAACCTCCAACTACCCCAGGGAGAGCCTCAGGAAGTTATTGAGGACAGCAAAGATTTTCTCAAGTTATCTGGGAAGCCACACTGCTGGGTGGACCCATGGGCATTTTCCCATGGCAAAGGAATTCCTTTAATTAATTGCTGCTAAAACTAGAGCACTGATTTTCAGAGCCAATACCAGGTGATCCCCCCTGGCCATACAGCCTGTTCCTGTGGGAAGTCTTGAAATCAAGATTTAAATGATTTTCTCAAGGCTCTGTGGCACAGAAGAGGAGGGCAGGGGCTGGAATTTGCTGTCCCGTGTTACTCCTGAATGGTCACTTCCAGCTCATAAATGTGTAATTCTCTGAAAGTGCCTCCTTCCACATTCCAGTCAGGGAGATCCTGAGGAAAAGGTGGTTTTGCCCCAGCACTCTGCACCTTTCCCTGCTCAGGGGCTGCATTCCCCTCATGTTTGAGGAGTGCTTAGGGAAATCCCTGGTGACTCAGGAGAGGGAGTCGGTTCTAGGGAGGAGTAACAGTGCTTGTAATTGTCCTGCAGGATCCTGGAAAATGTCTTGTTCCCATTTTCCTTTGCTATCATTGAATTTTAATGCAGGAGTGTCCATTGATATGCATTATTCATCTGTCCTTGAATTTTTAACCAGTGTGTGCTGGAGATTATTCTGTATTTAGAGAGAGCTGGGAATGCACAGTGATTCAGCTGGGCTGGTGTGTCCTGCCACACTGCAGGACCATTTTCAGCAAAAAGAGGTGGTTGAGCACCATAATCGGGAAAATGGTGAAATTTCGCAAGAAAAGGATGCCAGGAGTCATCTGCTGCATGAGATTGAAATCCACCTCCCTGGGATGTGTCTCCAGAGCTGTGTGATCTCCACTACCCCCAGTGTGAGGATTGTCTCCTACACAGGCCTGGTGTTGCAGAGCCCAGGTACAACATTCATCACCGAGATTTAAAAAAAAAAAATTAAATCTCAAACTCAAGTTACTTCTTCATTATTTTCCTTGGAAGTAATCCAAGTGCTAACTGCACCTTTCTTTGAAAGCATTTGGAATTCAGCTTTATTTTCTCATTCCTTTTTCCCTCTATAAACACTTTGCAGATCAGATTCACATTTCAGCTCTGTTGGTGTCTTTAGCAATCCTCACTTTTCAAATAAGAATTGTGTCGTTTGGAGTGTTGGGATTTTTTTTTCAGCCACAGCTCCTGGAATCAGGAAGCTGCATGAGAATCTCGGTTTGCACTTGGAAGTGTATTTGTGGCTTTGTATTGCAAGGGAAGTAGGAAAATATCACCCAAATGTGCTGAGAAGGGCTGACAACTGGAGAGAAAATAAAAGAACTTTTCCAAAGAAAATCTGTACAACCTTCCCCCTCCCCCCCATTTTTTCTCCTTTATTTTTAGTTTTTGGGGGAGAAGGAAATAGAAAATATATCTGTCCTTCTGAAAGCCTGAGTCCCCTCCTTTTCCTGGCTCAAATATCCCAGGGCAGCAGGTGGAGAAGCAGGGTCCAGAACTCTGATTCCATCCCTGACCATCAGAACCAGTGGCCAGACCCAAACCCTTGCAGGGACCTGACTCTGACCATCTCATCCACATTCCCACTATATTCCTGCTCCTTCCAGGAGCAGCTGTAGTGCCAGGGTGGTTTCTGGAGCAGCCCAGCAGGTACCAGGGTCATGCCTGGTCTCTCTCTGAGTGGCACAATGCACTGTCCCCCCCGTCTTGGCCTGGAAAGACAGGTGTCTGCTAAGGAAGGCAGGAGCCTCCCTTGAAATGGAGAACGTAAAACCTCTCCCTCCGAATTATTATAATTTTGAAATTAAGGGGCTCTCAGGCAAAGATATGGGAGTAGGAATGACAGTTCTCTACTAGGAATATTAAAATAAAAATACAGTATTAAAAAAACCCAAACACTGACAGTCAGAATACAACCTGACACCCTGTTGGTCAGGGTGTTGTTAGCAGTCCAATTCAATCAGGGCTGCAGTCCTCCTGCAGTGACAGATGTGGCTCTGTTGGGGCAGAAATGATCCTGTAGAAGGGTGTAGTTTTCCTCTGAAGGTCCAGTGGTGATGAGATGTGTCCAGTCTTCCTCTGGGAATCCAGTGCAAACACCAGGCTGTGCTGGTGTTCTGAATCTCAGGTTTTATCCAGGTAGGAATGCTTGTCTCCTCCCCCTGGGTGGAGCATCTCCCCCTGGGATGATATAATTGTATCAGCCCTGCAGTGAGCCTCGATGGCCCATTAACAGAAGATATGCCCCACAGGAAGGATGGATTATGGAAGAGATAAAGAACACTGCCCCAGCTGGTTTTAACGGATGGCAATAGAATTCAGACTTTTGGTTACATCTTGCATTGCAGCCCAAGACACCCCCTCAGCCCAGCTCCTTTTCCAGTTCCTTCGGATAATTTCAGCAGACAATGATTGTATCCTCCTGCTCTCCTGGGCTCCCAGTCTCCTCCTACTGCAGCAGCACTTGCAGGGACGTGCTGTGAGCAGGGCTGACCTTCCCACATGGTCCTGTCTTTTTAACCTATGGCTTCTCCCAAGGAACATCAGGCAGGATTCTGTCACCATGAACTCAGAGGTGACCCTTTCTCAAGGCCCAAACACCAGGCCTAGATCCAAAAGAAGAAATTATCTAAGTAATGCTAAAAATCAATGGCAATTACGCATTTCCATGCTTTGCAGAGTTGGGCTTTTGAGGTGTCAACTATTGAGAAATATTTGGGTTTTAATGAAAATCTGAATTTTCCGTAACCGTGGCGATGGGAAGATGGATTGAGCTGAACTTTTCATTCTTATTATTTCTCTGAGGGCAGAAACAGAAACAAACTTCTGAGTAAGGAGAGTCTTTTCCAGAAAATGTTACAAATATTTCAGCTGTGTGGAGAACGGAAAAGCCATTCCCAGAGGAGTGGGAATCTCTGGGAAATGATTGTGTCCTTTCTGCCTGGAATTAAACCACTATCAAAAATGGGATTGGAAAGGATATTGAAGATACACATCACATGTATTTATTAGCATACATTCTGTATATTCTAGATCAACTTCTCATTCTGAATGATTTTTCGTTTTTATTGTTTAGAACAATAGTCCAAGGCACTTGGTTTGTAGTGGACTTTAATCCATAGGGGCCTGAGTATCTCACAAGATAAATGTTATCCAGTGGAAATTCATTTTGTGTTTCCCATCACAGAGGATTTGCTAACATTGCCTAAACCCTCTGTTCTGTTTCTTGGTGCAAAAATCCTGCGCAGGTCTTGCTGGGAGAAAAAAAAAAAGTGAGGTAGGCACACAGCATGAGAAATCCTCACTGAAACACAGGCTCAGACACATTCCCAGGCAGCCAAAGCTTGGAACTGTAATAAACAGAATTAGGAAATATCAATATCATTACCAGAAAGGCACACAAGAGATAGAGAGCTCCAGTTAATAGGGAACAAATTTATTCCAGAGCCTGTTACATGAGGCTAACAACAACCAGTGCTATTTCTAGGTGCACCTGGAGCTTACCAGGACAGACACAGCCTGATTTTGTTGGACTGCAGCTTTCATTGCTCCTTGAAATGTCACTCTGAAATGGCTCCTTCTCTTCACCTACTAATAACTGTGCTTTGGTAATTCATTTGCAAATCACAACCTTTCCCATTTCCCTGAATTCCAGGTTTGCATGTTAAATTCCAGGGAAATTGTTTTCCCAGACCTCAGGGAACATCCCTGTGTTCCACAGCAGGATGGGCCCGCAGGGACACCGGAGAGCAAAGGGAGAGGAAGAAGTTTCCAACACATCACAGCTATTCAGCGCAAAGGGCTTTCTTTGGACCAGCAAAACTGATTTTCTTGCTGCCTGAATTATGTCAGAAGAGACAATTAAGCATCAAGATCCTTTTTCAGAGCTGAGCTCTTCAAAACCAGCTAGGAAATGGAAAGATGGATATCTTGGCCTCTTGCTGGTCTTTGAAAAGCTTTACCACCCCCACAGCTGATGGAGCATTTAAAGCTGGTCTTAAGGAGAAGTCTTTGCTAAACCTGGAAAAAATCTGTCCCTGCTGCCTGCTGTATGAACTGGTGTGCAAAGCTCTCTGCCCCAATTGTGTTGTTCTTTTAACAGCCCCAACAAACATCAACTCAGCCTTATACATTCTTTACTAAGCTCGGCTAAATAAGCAAGAGATAAATCTACTGGTAATGCAATTAAGTCATAATTATAAAGAAATACATATGCAATTACTTCCCCATCCTCATTAAAGTTGAATGAATGCTTACGGGTTTAACTACCTTTTAACTACAGAGCGCAGGAAAGTTAATTAGAGAGTTGTGAAATTTTACATTTTAACTTTTCCTAGAGGAAGGGTGACAATAACTGCCTGAGAACAAGGCCTTGAGTTCTTGGAGAGAAAAATACAGCCACACATTCTGTACAAAGCAATTAAGAGTGCAAGCAAAGTGTGTTAATAAAAATTCAATTATACATCTAGTATATGGGCAATTCCCGACTGATTGCATTGCAGCAGGATTTTTATCGGGGATAGACCCTGCATTTCCATCAGAAAAATCAAATGGAGATGGTTTCTAATAAAGCTTTGGTGGAAAAGTGCAACAAAAGAGATTAAGGCTTATTAAGAACTGCCAAATGAGAGTTTCTGAGTGGGATGTGAGAAAGGCCCTGAAGAGCAGAAGGGCTGGCACATGGAATTCGGTGTTAGGACATGGAATTCAGTGTTTCCAGGAGTTACATTCACCCCTCACCAGGGCCTCACACAAGTGCCACAAAGGTGACTTTGACCAGAGACATGGAAGGGCGTCCTGCTGCCAAGCATGTGGGAGGGGAGAAATTCCAGTAACATCCCAAACAACACCCTACAGTTCAGGTTTCCTCTTGATGCAGAGTTCTGAGCTGTAGGTTAGGGGTGACCATCCCTGCCCACAGCTGGTTCATGGTCATGACGGTACTCGGTGCTCCCAGGAAGAGTTGTACAGAGATTAAATTAAATTAAATTAAATTAAATTAAATTAAATCACATATGAGAACGGCAGAAGCTGGAGGGCCTGGAGCAGGGAAGTTTGGGTTCTCAGCCTCTTGCTGCTCTTTGGGCAGTCAAACTGCTGAGCACCAACCACTGTTGGCAACACTGAAAATAAGCCCAGAAATCCATGTGGCTATGAGTCCTAATTTAATAAATATAGAAAAAAAAAAAACCCAGGGAAAGGTCTGGGTTACCAGAGGGACGAGGGCAGCAGCTTTTTGTGAGTCCTTCTCCTTATGGAGCCTCCCAGGCCACAACTTGTGAGCTATTCCCTGGTCACAACTGCAGGAAAAGTGCTGGCTTTGGGAGCCAGGTACTGTGGCAGTGGGCATTCCTGGGAGAAAAGCTTCCAGGCAGAGAGAGCAGGAAGCCAGACACACTGTCCAGCCCAGAGTCTGCATCACTCCTGGCACATTACCACCACAAAATCATGACCAGAGCAAGATTCCACCCCAGAGACAGCTGACAAACCAGGAGGAAAGTTCAGAAGTTCAGCGCCATTAGGACAGCCTCAATGCTGGCCTGAATGCTACAAGAAGTGCACTTTATCAGCTGTTCTTTCCCATGGCTGGGAATTTATATCAGGGAAAAGGTTTCAGGGAGGGAAGGATCATGGCAAGGACAGAGCTTTTGTACCACGGGGCTAAGGGTGGGGAGAAAAAAATGGGGTTGGGGTATGAGTGTTTGAATGCGCTGGACTGAAAACACATTTTCTCTATCAGGGGTTTGTACTGCCAGACACAGTGGGATTTATCTGAGAGCACATGAATGGAAATTTCTGTGAAATCCTGGTGTCTGTGCCCATCTTTCTCTATTTTTTCTCTGTTTGCCCTCAAACACTTCCACCCTCAGAACAAAAGGGAACTGAAAAACACTTGCCTAACACAATTTCCTGGTGATCTTTCGGGTGAAGTGGCTCCCTACTCCATCTGCCAGCACAAAGGAGAAATAGGAAAGGTCAATCCAACGCCTTGACCCTGGCATTGTTTCGTGCACACCTTGGCTTTGTTTTCCTCTGAAGCTCAGGATTTCAGCCTTTCAGGCCTTCCTCATTTCTCCTGCCCCCAGCCAGGGTCCCTTGGCCTTGGCCCAGGGCAGCTTGGCAGAGGGAAATTGGTCTTTTGTTGGGACACAGAGCTGAAGCACTTGGAGGGCTGGGAGATTGCAGAAGGTAGCTCAGGAGCTGTTTCTCTTCATTTTCCATGGCAATACCCAAATGTGAGTTTAATAAAGGGCCTCTTTCATCAGTTTCTTGTATTGCTGACAGCCACAATATTGCTGCACTTTATTACAGCAAGTGAAGGCAAACAGAAAAGAATAAACCCCCGACTCTGACTCTTCCCTTTCTCTGATCCACCAGGAAAGAGTTTTTGCCTTGCAGGGGTTTTCTGAGGCTGAGTGCCCCGTTCAGGGTTCAGAGCAAAGCAGTTGCTGTGCACAGGAAGACTCCTGTCACCCCCAGGGTTAAACTCATCAGCCTTGCTGTAAGTTGAGTTTAAGATATCACCAAAATGGACCTCCTACTTCCCAAGTGCAAACAGATTCTCCAGTGGGGGGCTGAATCAGAAACTCTTTTTAAATCTTAAAAGGGTCTGATTTCCACCTGAACTTCTGGGTGTGTTGCACAACAAAAAAAGTCACTGAATCAGATAAAGAAATCTAATTCTGTCATTATCTGGGGAAAGAAATCCACACATTTTTGTTCATAAGCATTCAAGAAATGTTATTGCAAGCGTTAAATTCACTCCAGAGTCCAGTGAGAGATGGGTATCTCTGACTGCCTGATTACAATTTGAATCACAGAGTTTTGGTGAGGTATTTAGTCCCTTCATTATAGGAATATAATTGTGTTTGGTAATTGCCACAAAGTCGAAGATCTCTTTCTTAGCTCTGGCCTCAATGCTTGTCTTTGATTTGCAATAGAGGCTTTGTATTTCAAGAGCTTTTGTAAATGGTGTGAGGTTTGTACAGCATTTTAAGTGCTCTCAGTGACTACACTCTAAAAACTCCTTATGTCAAAGTTCTCAAGCATGAAAGAAAGTGGTGTTAAGGCAGTTGTCTGTGCTGGGTCTGACGGGATGGGTGCAGGCCAAATTCCATCTTTTCCTGGAGTCATAGGGTGCCATAAATTTTCCCTTATAAGCAAACTTGGCCCAATACAAGGGCAAAGGATCGTGAGCAAATTCTTCTGAGCACTGACACCAAACAAAGCCATCAAAGCCTCGGGGGCTGGAGCACAAGGACCTCCTCAGAACCCAAGTCAGCTCTTTTCCATCCTTAGTGGCTTTGTGAGATGCCTGAAATGGGCACTGAGGGATTCTAATCACCTAAATATTTATTTACCTTTGTACTTCAGCAGAAAATAGGACGAGAGACTCCTAGAAACAAATCCAACCCAAATTGGAAAAAAGAAAAAATTCTCTGCACAGAAAAGGAGACTAAACCTGGTGTGTCCTGACACTGCCACGCAGAAACCCTTCAATTTAAAGCAGCATTTAACACACAACTGTGCCAAAGGCAACCTGAAGATGTTCTGTCATATCTCATTTATGCTCCAATGCCACAGCAAAAATGAAGAATTCTCTTTCAGCACAGCAGTCCTCCTCTTTCAAAGGCTAAACAAAAATCACCAAGGAATTGGAAGCCCTGATGAAGAAGGCGAGATGTGAAACATCCTGATTTTCTAGCCCTGTGGAAAATGTCTTACTCAGACAGCAGAGAAGAACTAACAGGGGCCAGCAGGTTTTACTGCAGATATCAGGGACTCGGGTGCCAAGGGAATTCACCAGCTTCCCACTTTGCTTTGCAGGGAACAGGCTGGGGGTGCTGGCCCATCAATGCTAACAAAACAGGCTCACAACATGTGTGCACCTCCCCATGGAAGCCCAGCACTGCACTCAGGATTGCTGGAGCAGCAGTGACACACAGGGACACAGACTCCTGCACCTCCACCTCCAGCTCAGAAAATTGAATCTGTGATCCAAGGGGTGAGTGGGGTCCAGGGGAGTTCAGCAACAGTTTGAGAAGGAATCCCCACCCTGAGAAGGAAGGGGCCATTCCCCCAGGCCCAGCTGCCACTTCCCTCCCAAACACCACAGAGGAAGTGTCCAGGGCCAGGTTGGATGGGGCTTGGAGCAACCTGGGCTGTTTGAAGTTGTCCCTGCCCATGGCAGGGCTGGCACTGGATGATCCTTACGGTCCCTTCTGAGCCAATCCATCCCAGGATTCACTAAGGATGATATCATTATTTTCATCTTACCACCAAGGCAAGCCGTGGTGTCCTTGTCTCCAAACACTTCAGCAGAAAGTCCTGCTCAGCTTCTGTCCTCTCAATTTCCATCCAGCCCCCAGAACTCAGTTGAAAAATGGAATAGGAAACAAGGAAAATGCTCAGCTGCTCCAAACTCGGCTGGGTTTGAGGAGTTGGGCTCCTGCCACCACTGTTGATGGAACAAATGTGTTTGGCTGCTTGAAAATCTTTTGCATTGAAAATTATTCCAATGCTGTTGTGTTCTCTCCCTCAGGAACAAATCCATGCCTCCACCACAGATTTCTCCCCCATCCCCATCCTGCTGTTTGATGCGTTGGGAAAACCTGGGCTGGTGCACTGATGCTGCCAAGAGCTCTTGTTTAAAGGAGCAGCAGTCAGTGTTCCATGGCCTGTTCGTGGCTGTCAGGGGAAAAGTCCTTTGGGAGGCTCTAGCAGCGAGGACTTGGAGAAGCCACGGACATTTTTAGAATAAGAAAGGAGAAATTATTGAAGGCAAGGCCTGAAGTGACTGTCTGGATTTATACTCAGCTATATTTTTCCATGAAAACCGAACCATATCTTTCTTGTCACTGCATTGATTAATTAACCTTCCTTTTAATGTCAAACTTGAGACACTTCCAAGCCAGTTTTGCTGATAATTCAGACCTTTCATTCCTTTGCAACAGTGGAAACTGATAATGAGGACTATGAACAATATCCCAACGCAATCTCTCCAGCTTCCAAGAGGAGGTTTTAAGGCTGCAAAGGATGGTTTGACTCATTCTGCACAACCTTTTGAATTTTCTGACACTGAACCACCTAGAATTTTGCATTGGAAACGCTGACAGGGAAAATTCATCAGGGCTCTCTTTGTGAATTCTTTAAGTGGGGATTAGAGACTGGAAATTTGGCCCCCTGAATTTTCTCCTCTCCCTGTGAGCAGGAATGGACCGAGTGGGTTTGGTCTCCTCTAGGCTGAGTTGTACTTGAGTACTTCCAGCATCCTCAGTTTCTCCTCAATTCCTCCCTTCTGATGGTGCCAAAATCCGATTTGCATTATGTCATGGCTAAAAAGGACACCCAGAAATCCCACTAGGCCGCAATCAAAACATCCTGATTGCACTCAGATTTGTTCTGCGTTAATTATACGGTGCAAACCAACTTCCTACTCCCTGCTTTGGTCTTTTTTAAAGAGTAATCACCAGAACATCCAGCAATAACAGCACAAAACATTCCGGAGGTTCAGGAGTCCCTCAGAGTCTGCCTGGGGGCAGAATGACCAGGGCTGGGTTGATACATGCATTAAATACCTGAAACACCAACCTGAAAATCCCATGAAACTAAAGGGGAAAAAAACCTTTTTCAATAAGATTACATAAGGCCAAAATGTCGGGATTGGAACATTGACAGCATTAAAATGGACTAGAAATCCCAGCCCAGAGCTGGCTGGGAACGGCCCTTCAGCTGCCACACTACTCAGCAATGAGCATCATTAAAGTGGTGTTCTGAGGAAAATACACAATTCGGGGTTGTTCTGCCCTGGGTGCCTGCCCGGCTGTCTGCGTCCTCATGGTCCCTCTGGGGCAGATGTGGCACTTTGTGATGGGGCTTATTTGGCATGGGGGGATTCAAAAGTTGGACTCTGTGACCTCAGAGACCTTTTCCAATCCTCAGACTGTGATTGTACATAGAATTCCACACAGAATTATGGAATCATTGAGGTTGGAAAAGATGGTCAAGTCCAACCTGTGCCTTGTCCCCAGCCCAGGGCTCTGAGTGCCACCTCCAGGAATTCCTTGGACACGCCCAGGGATGGGCACTCCACACCTCCCTGGGCAGCCCCTGCCAAGGCCTGAGCACCCTTTCCATGGGGAAATTCCTGCTGCTGTCCAACCTGAGCCTCCCCTGGCCCAGCCTGAGGCCGTTCCCTCTCCTCCTGTCCCTGTTCCCTGGGAGCAGAGCCCGACCCCCCCGGCTGTCCCCTCCTGGCAGGGAGTTGTGCAGAGCCACAAGGTCCCCCCTGAGCCTCCTTTTCTCCAGGCTGAGCCCCTTTCCCAGCTCCCTCAGCCCCTTCTGGGGCTCCAGCCCATTCCCAGCTCTGTTCCCTTCCCTGGGCAAGGTATTCCAGCCCTTAACCCCACTGTGGGACAGCTGGGATTTGGGAGGATGCTTAGTACAGTCCACTCTCTCCAGAACTGACAAAGCCCTTACAAGTCAGCCCATTTATCATTCCAGAGGGGAATTTTCTCATCAGTTTTCAAATCAGAACCTCCTCAAATCCCAGACCTAATCAGCCACTGATTTACTGCTGGGCTTTGCTCTATAATTTCCAAGGCTGCATCCAGAGGCTGGGCTGGAATGGCAGTTCCTTTGTGTTCTGGAGTTCTCTGAATGGATCTGATTACAGAGCCAGGGGATTAAAGGGGCTGTCAAATGGAAAGGACAACTTCAATAGAGCCAAGTTTAGTGCTTGGAGGAACTGGAGCAGGGAAAAGGAATGCAAATAATTCACCACTAATGCAATTTTTGGTTGTATTTATGCCAGATCTGAACAGGTACTTTGCAAACAGACTTTATTTTGTTTCTGCTGCTCTCAGAACATTTAAATGGTCAGGTTTTAAAAATCCTACATTGTCTGTGTCACACTAAGATCTGTCTCTTTAATGTTCAGGAATGGAAATGGAAAAGTGTCCCAGAATGGGCTTTCCTGTGCCATGGGACCTGACTTTGCTGAGCCGGGATCTGAGAGATTAAAGGGGCTTAACTCATCATGAAAGATGAGGGAATTTTGAGAGGTGTGTCTTCATCAAGGTGATTAAAGCTGCAGGTACAGCCTGATGCTCTCCCCATGTGTCAGGTGTGAGAGACAGGGAAAAAACCAATTTCCTAAGGTAGACGTTTTTACATTGGTACCCCGGGAAATGTAAAATCCTGAAAACACCATGGTGTTTCTTGACAAGGAGAAAAGCAGAAAAGCAAACAAGCACTCATGAGGTGATTAGGAAGTCCCTTTTCGGAAGGCCCCAGAAAGAAAATAGAACTTTTTGGACTTGGAGACAGGAGAAATGGGAAAAATAAAAGAAAAAAAAAAAGAAAAAAAAA
>VXBN01015904.1:243998-356432 GCA_013397395.1 Sinosuthora webbiana
AAAAAAAAAAAACCACACACACCAAAAAAAAGAAAAAACACAAAAAAAAAAACCGGAGGAGGGTGTTTAATTTTTAGGGAAGTTGTTGTTTCCTAATTCCCAATGAGGTCTTCTCTCCATGTGCAAAGGATGGGTTCTGCCCTTCCTCCTCTCACTCTCTCCTGGGCAGGAAGGATTTAAAAGCCGTGTGGCCAGGGCACTTGGGGACATGGTCACTGATGGACCCGCCAGTCCTGGTTTAATGGTTGGACTTGACCTTGGAGGGCTTTTCCAGCCTTCTGTGGCTCTGCAATTCTGTACTTGAACTCTCCAGGGAGCACCAGAGCTCTGCAGTGCAGCAATAACTTCATCCTTGCCCTGTTAGGGTGGGTCCCCAGCAGCCTTCCAAACCCACCTTTCCTGAGCCCAGCACACGGCAAACTCCGGGACCCGACACCGGGATCCTTTCCTGTTGACGCACAGGGGCTCTGGGACACTGCTGTTCGTGACAATGAAAGATGCAAATCCCCCCGGGTTTCCCCGGAGCCCAAGCTTCTCCTCAGTCAGAGATCATGTCCCCTCTCTAAGGGATGATTGCCCCCCTCCTAAAGACCCACCGCACTTCGCTTCAGTGGCTGACATTTCACCCTGCCGGTATTTCCTGATGGATCCTCTCCGCTTTGGTGTCCATGGTGACCACGGCTTGCTTTGGGCAGCCAGAATCCCTGGCTTTAACTCATTCCTCAAATCCCCCCACTCAGCTCCCAGGGCCCACCAGGGGCTGATCTTCCCCCAGCTCAGCACTGGGAACCCCCCAGGATTCGGGAGGAGAAGGGGAGAACCCTCTGCCCGCTGGGATTATTCACTGAACTGGAGATGACCGCTGGGGATGAGCAGTGTCTGCTCCCTCGTACCTGCTGGGGGCTGGCAAACACTGGATGGGACGGGAGAGGAGGAAGAGGAAATGCAGTGGGAGCATTTGAGAGTGCCCGGGGTTGATAATGGGGCTGGCAGAATTTCTGCTGCTGCTGGACTTCAATTAAGTCAATTAATTAATCAAACCGTGGATGAGTCGATGTAACATTGCAGTTGTGGTTTCTGTGTTTTAATTGGATGTTTCGGTGCCCCTCAGATGTTTGGTGCTCAGAAAAAAACCTTCCAAACCCACAATTTAGAAGCACAACACCTCATGCAATGAGATAAAAATTAAGAAGTGTTGATAGAATTGATCCCAACAGCTCTGTAGGATCTCGGGCAGACACGAAATCCCAAAGGAAAACATCAGCAACATTTCCAGCTGTGCAAGGCTCCATAACTGAAGTATCTCCTTGCCTTGTCAGGAACACATCCATGTTCACATGGGTAAACTGAGGCACCAAGAAATGGACATCAATTATTAATTATTAACATTCTTAGAGGATCTCTGAGGTATGGAGAGCAGTCATCACCAATCAACATAAAAGAGGAAAGCACTGAGGATGAGCAGCTGTTCTGTGCCCTGGGAGCTGCCAACAAGACTCCAGCAAAGGTGGGAGCACTCTAACAGCACCCACTGCAATGTTCAGCCATCCCCTGCGAGAGGAAATGAGCCATTCCCGAGTCCCTCCCGACCCAGCCCTCGTCAGTTCCTCCTGGATTCCCCATGAAGGGGAAGGAGAGCAGGCAGATCCCTTTGGGAGGCAATAATACCTGTCCTGCTTCCTGGAACTGCTGGCAATGTTTGGGAGGTCTGAAATAAATTTCTGCCAAGCACTCAAGGAGAATGAAAATGTCAAAAGACATTTGTAAGAGCGAAGGGACTCAATAGTTCCTTTTCTTCTCTCTAACATTCTGTTCCAATGAATTTTGGATTTGAGGAATGAGTTTAGACCAGGACAAAACCCCAAGGCAGAGGTGTGTACAAGGAGCGACTCCCGTCTCTGGGGTTGGGACTGGGGTGGAGGCAGTGTGGGAATTCCCAGAGGAATTGCAGCCTTCCAGGAGGTGAAGGGGGCTTGTAGGGAGGAGAAGGGCTTTGGACAAGGACTAGGAGTTACAGGACAAGGGGGAATGGCCTTAGGCTGCCAGAGGGCAGGGTTAAGTGGGATATCGGGAAGGAATTCCTGGCTGTGACAGGGGTGAGGCCCTGGCACAGGGTGCCCAGAGCAGCTGTGGTTGCCCCTGGATCCCTGGAAGTGCCCAAAGCCAGGTTGGACAGGGCTTGGAGCAGCCTGGGATAGTGGAAGGTGTCCCTGCCCATGGCAGGGGGTGACACTGGGTGAGGTTTAAGGTCCCTTCCCACCCAAACCATCCCAGGATTCCATGGCCTTGCTTGGGTCACCAGAGGTGTTTGTGTGGTGGGAGGGTCAGTGCTGGTCTCATCTTCCCATCGTTGTCTGATGCATCCCCCAGCCTTGGATGAAGCAATGCTGACTTGGGAGCAATGGGAAAGGCTCAGAACCCAGGGAAGGGAGGGAAGAGCAAAGACCAGGCCCATGAAAGAATCAAAAGGCAAATTCTGCTGAATCTTTTATAAGTGTCCTTGCCTCCTGTTTTTGCTCTTGGCTTGGAAACACAACGCAATTTTCAAGTGGATTTTATTTCCCAGACCATGTAAGGTAGGTCAGAGCCCTGCAAGGGTTTTAATTCCAGAGCAACTCCTGTGAGCACTGCAGTGGCCCTCCCGAAGGGGTAATTGCACTGACAGGGAATAAAACAACAGTTTAAATATTTCTGTGTAGTGTCCAACATAAGCAAAGCCCTTTGTTGGCTCTCAAATCCTCATCCATTACTGAACCAGGGACTTGTGGAGTTGTTTCACTGGAGCAAAGGAGACAATCGATGATCTGTGCAGGGCAGGACGGATGGGAGTGGTGCTGCTGGAAATCTCAGCCCTGCAGGCTGCCCGTGTTTAAGTTACTCCAGGTGATCCCACCAAGTGAGCAAATGAGAAACCAGGTGAATGCAGAGTGGGAAAAGATGGAGGTTTATTGTCACAGAATGGTTTGGGTTGGAAAGGAACTTAAACCCCTGCCATGGGCACGGACACCTCCCACTGTCCCAGGCTGCTCCAAGCCCCAGTGTCCAACGTGGCCTTGGGCACTTCCAGGGATCCAGGGGCAGCCACAGCTGCTCTGGGCACCCTGTGCCAGGGCCTCCCCACCCTCCCAGGGAACAATTCCTGCCCAATCTCCCATCCAGCCCTGTCCTCTGGCAGTGGGAAGCCATTCCCTGTGTCCTGTCCCTCCAGCCCTTGCCCAAGTTCCTCTCCAGCTCTCCTGGAGCCCCTTCAGGCACTGAAAGGCTGCATTTGGGTCACTCTGGAACCTTCTCTTCTCCAGGCTTCCTGCTTTAAGGGAAGATAACAAAGATGACCAGAAACACTAACATTTCCAGGAGCAATTGATCTGTGCTGCAGCTTGGGATGCAAGCAACCTTCAAGAAGTCAATATTTCTCATTTTCTGTGGAACAGGTGTGAACTATGTAAATATTTTTGTTTCACTTGAAACTTTGTTTAAATTGGGGAAGTTTCATGGCAGCATTTGCAGCTCATGGTGTTGCTTTATATCCTAAATGCTGACAGCATCCAGCACCAAGAGCAACATCCAGGCTTTAAGAGAATGGAAGTTGCTTTAGAAAAGGTAAAAGTAAAACCTTTTAGATTATCATAGGGAACCAGCAGCAAGAGGAGAATGAAAGGTTAGAGTTCACATTGCAGTAAAAATATGAACATCCCACAAGCCGTGAATTTATTGATAATTTTAATGGAAATAAATTGGATAGGTTTAAAAAGGGAAGGCAAAATAACAGACCACTGTTTTCCATTAGAAATACAAGATTCCCAGTGAGCTGAAATGATCCCATACTCCCTGGTGCCTGTCTGAAGCAGAGCACAAGGCAGCAGGGAGCTGTCAGTGTTCTCAGGGGATGTAAGGAGCACAGTGAAACCTAAACTCCCATCTCGATCCGTGATTTTCCATAGCTGATGTATTTCAGAGCTGACAGCCCCCACACTCCTGCCAGGCCTTGCAAACCTCTGCTCTCTTCCAGGGCAGTCATTACTTAGGATTTTTAAGCCAAGTTTGAAATGTGGCACCTAAAAGTGCCTCAAACCATGCTCTGACCTCAACAGCAGCACCAGAAAGCAGCGAATGAGCTCTGGTGCCCACCCACTGCATCGGGCTGTGGGAACTAATTCAGCCCGTTGGTGTTTGGATTGTTGCTGGGGTGAACTTGAACAGTGTTCACTTCACCAGAGCAGGAATAAATCAGCTGAGTGGGACGGAATTCCCTGCCAGGGCTCAGGGGTAGCAATAGTTCTCTGAGGAAGGACAGGATGAGAACCAGGGTAAGTAGGGATGAGTCTCAGAGGCAGGAGAGCCTGGAGGGGTAGGATTGGGTTTGTGGTGGGAAAACCTTACCCCAGGGAAGCTTTTGGTTTATCCTGGTGCTATCCTTCCCTGGGCTACTTTGAGGGAGTGGGGATGTCCCCCAAGTAGCTGGTGAGGGAAATCAAGGGACAGGAGGAGGAGGAAGAGGAGGAGGAGGAGGAGGAGGAGGAAACGCAGGAGGAGGAGCAGGGGGAGGAGGCATTGGTATTTCTCCTCTGCCTCGGCTGCCTTTTAAGTCTGGAGTTCCCTGCAAAGAGAGGTGACTGAGCACAGAGCAGCTGGAATTTCAGCCTGGAGAAAAGGAAGCTCGGGGGGGACCTTGTGGCTCTGCACAACTCCCTGACAGGAGGGGACAGCCGGGGGGGTCGGGCTCTGCTCCCAGGGAACAGGGACAGGAGGAGAGGGAACGGCCTCAGCCTGGGCCAGGGGAGGCTCAGGGTGGACAGCAGCAGGAATTTCCCCATGGAAAGGGTGCTCAGGCCTTGGCAGGGGCTGCCCAGGGAGGTTTGGGGTCTCCATCCCTGGAGGTGTCCAAGAAAGGCCTGGAGGTGGCAATCAGTGCTCTGCGTTGGGGACACGGTGGGGATCAGGCACAGCTTGGACTCAGTGGTCTGGGAGCTCTTTTCCAACCTCAGTGATTCTGGGAATCTGTGGGAAAATCTTCACCCCTTTTAAGCATAAACCTGTTATTCCCAAACCTGCCCTCACCTTTGTTGCTGTCTCTGCCTTATCCTGCTGATTTCCTAAAGCTCAGCTGAAAAACAGGTGGGGATTTTTCCTTCATCTGGAGCAATTTCTTTTCTTTATTTTTACCTACTGAGGATAAAACCTGATCTGCTGAAGGCAACGTGGGTTAATGTAAAAAAAGAGAAAAACTAATTAAGCACACAAAGGTGCCCATCCCCTTCTGCTGAAGGACAGAGAGCAGAGCAACCAGGAGCATCCACTGGCGGTGCAAATTAAATTGGGGTGCTGGCTCCTGTCTTAGACAAACAGGCTCATTTCAAAGAAATAAATTTATATTTCAGCTTGAGCATCCCTGTCTCATCTGGGAATGAAATAACTCCAGTGTAGCAGCATCCCTCTGTTTCTTAGTAACCATGGAGCCAGACTGATGCATTGAATTCCTGTTCTGGCCACATCTTCCTACTCCCTTTAGACAAAAAGAGCCCAGCTCTGCCAGGAACTCCAACTCACGCTGCTTTTGATTTCCACCAGGGGTTTTGTCTGCTCCTGTGGCAACAGCAGATATGGAGGGGTCTCTCTGCTCCTGGACCACTTTCCTCACTGGAGCATGTGAGCCTTTCCCAAGGCAGGATGGACCAGCAGAGAACAGTGTCCAACAGAGAATGGAAACCCTTCCTTAGTTACAAAGCCACATCCTGATATCCTGAAGGATCAGGGCTGCAGAAACACAAGAGTGGTGAAATTCAGGGAGGGACATCACAGCTGTCATTAAATATCACCGGATGAAGGTTGAGCCAGCAGGAATGGGGCAGGACTGGAACAGCAGCAGCAGCAGCAGGGGCTGGGTCAGAGGCACAGGCTCTGCACTGTCCTTTATCTGTGGAGAGTGTGGGAAAGACACACACGGATCCATGGATCCAAAGGGAGCAAGGAGCAGATCCCTAGTGAGAAACAGAGCGATTCCACTGGGAAGATCAACCGCACGCTCCAGGAATCTGGCATGGCTGGAGCAAATGGATTGTGAAACTCTTTGAGGTTTGTGCATTTGTTTTCATTTTGCATCAGAATAGTCAGAAGCTTTTGGAAAGTTTCATTAAGAACAGGGAAAGACCGATCCATCCTGGAATGATGAACGGCCTGGGCTCCAGAGTGCTCCATGGGATATGGGACATTCCGCTTTGAGTCCTTCTCTGGACGCAGAGAGAAAGCACAATCCTTGGAATACTGAGTGTTCTCTGGACATGGTGTTGTCCCCTGCTGGCCTCAAGCCCCACATGGTGCTTGGGCAGAGGTTGGACTTGATGATCTCAGAGGTCTTTTCCAACCTCAGCAATTCCGTGATTCTGTGCTGCAGCATCAAGGATACAGGCACAGGAATATTTGACCAAAAACTGTTTTTAAGACGAGATTAAGTGAAGAGAAATGATCCAGGGAAGGTTTTAATTTCAATTAACAGAGCTTTCTCTGTAGACACACAAGATCCAGGCTTTTAGTTAATTTATCTCTTTTCAGCTCACATTTGCCTTTGTATCCATCCCCACACACTCTTCTGTTTGCTTGCTGCAAAGAAATCTCAATTTTATGATCCTTGGATAAATATGAAGGCTGTACTGAATGCAGTCTGAGTTCATGTTTGAGGAAACAAAACTGGAAGTCCACATTTTTTACAAAGGTTTTTCATGTCTCAGGATCTTCCAGGTATCTGGATTTTTATCTGTTTTTTTCTCTGTTATATAAATACTAATATACAATTCAGAGATAACCTTAAACTGCAGCTCAAAATCTGAATTACACGAGAGAATGAGACTTATGTGGGCATTTTCTTACTGCTCTGGGGTCAATAACTGAAAATTCTGTGAATAACATGAGAGAAGTAATTCAGAACTGAGCAGTTCAGGTTGCTCAGAGAAGCCCCTGGATCCTTGGAAGTGTCCAAGGCCACCCTGGATGGGGTTTGGAGCAACCTGGGACATGGAAGGTGTCACTGCCCATGGCAGGGGTGGCACTGGATGAGCTTTCAGGTCCTTCCAATCAAAACCATGCCAGGATTCCATTCTCAGATTCTACAAGGCCAGACCTGTGCAGGTGCAATTCCCCAGGCACTGAGTGCAGGGCCAGGGAACTCCATCTCTCCCCTTCCCTGTTCTCTCCAAAGCAATCAAACAAATGCTCCGCTAATTAACTGTGAGGAGCAGTGCTGGGAGACATCACCCAGGAGAGGGCAGGCAGGAAAACGAGAGGCAGGCAGGAGCCTGAAAAAAAACAATCCAGGAAAACAATGAACTTTTCCTGTGGAGGATGCAAAAGGAATCTGGGCACTAAATTCCTCCTTAGAACTGTAGAATCAGAGGTTCATTAAAGTTGGAAAAGCCTTCTCAGATTATGGGGTCCAGTTATTCCCCAGCCCTGCCAAGGCCATCACTGACCCATGTCCTGGTTACTGCAAATCACCTCAACCACCTCGTCCCCTTTTTAAAGGAAATTCTCCGTGAATTTGGAAAAACAGAATGAAAATAAGTGGAAAATAAGGCCCTATTCCTTTCCAACCGTCTCTTGAAGGGGCTTTGGTGGCGCCTTCATTGCCAAAGTCCAAACCTGTGGAACCAGCCCAGGGTGAGTTCCCCCATTGTGGTTCCAAGTGATGTTCAGTTGGAGCTACAACACCTCCCCCTTTCCCAACAGCCAAGAATTATTCCCTTATTCAAGTCATTAAATGTCAAACATTTTTTGCCAGGGGTCAGAGTGCCTGCCTCACGTTCCTCCCAGATGGGGACAGTTGCCAAGGTAACAGCCAGCATCACCTCTGCATCCTCAGCCCTCCCAGCAGTGACCGAGGTTCTTTCTCTCTGGGTGAGCTCTCCGTGTGCTCAGTTGCAGATACCCACTGAGAGTGATCTGTTTGCTCCTGAGCTGTAGTGACAGGACAGCAGAGCCACAGCTTTGGTTCTACTGTTGCTGGAGTCTGGGGAATTTCAGTCAGCACATTCAGGAGGACTGGGCTCAGGGATATTTTTCCCTAAACCATCAGGATGAGCTCTGACAAATGATGATGTGTGATCACAGACTCAGCCTTTACTTCACGGCTGTGTGAAACACTTGGGCTCAATCCCACCCAGAGTCGTCCACAAAATCTGTATTGACATCCAGCTAGCCACACTGACTCCTCTCCTAGCCAAAGGGGAGGTTTGTCATCCTTCTTTCCAGTATCTGGGACTGAATTATCTGTTCTGGGGAAGGAAAAGGGTGCCTTGGCTCAGCTGTTGACATCCCTCCTCTGGACACCTAAAACATGATGAAATGTATCTCTGTGCTCAGACACTCTGGGCTGATGCTCTTTGTCCAAATGTGACCGTCCTCTGTGTTGACATCTCCATCTGAATGAGTTATCTGGATTCTCTTGACAGTTAATGGAGAAAAACAGGCCCCCAGAGGCCACAGTTGCCTGCTCTGCAAGGGAGATGTGGGGGCCAGACCCAGCAGGCAGGAAATGCCCTGTGCTGTACAGGACATCAGACAGGAGCCAAAGCCAGCTGCCCTTGTGTTCTTCCTTCATATGGAGGGGAAATTCAGTAAACTGGACGTACTATTGGAGAAATAGGGCTGAATTTCCACAAAGTCCCAGTTAGCAGTGATACAAACCAAGGTGTGGAGGCAGTTGCTCAACATTCCCATTTCCCTCTGTTCCAGCAGCTTCCACAGATGTTCCAGGACCCTTCCTACAACTCTGGTGAGCAACCATTGAAGAGGAGACAAAGAAATGGTGAAGACCTCTTCCAACTCACTTCCCATCCCTTCTTGGGTTGTTTTCCGTCTGCAGGAGGTTCCAGCTGAAAACCGAATAATCCTGGAATCCCAGAACGGTTTGGGTTGGAAGGGAATTTACGGCTCATGTAGTTCCAACTTCCTGCCATGGCTGGAACAGCCAAAATCCTTAAGATTTGATTGTATCCATTATTTCAGTGATGCTCCTGCCAGATTATGTTTTCTTGGGCAGTGAAAGATCAAATCAGCTTGCACAAAGTTGTTTTTTTTTTTTGAATAAAGTTTTTAAAAGTGTAGTGGGAGGAAATCAGAGGGGCTACTGCCAGCAAAGGCTGCTGGAGATGGCAATGGAAATGTCAGGGAGGTTTGTGCAGTGGCGCCTGGCCAGGGGTGGAATGGATAATTCCAGGATAATTCCACACTTGAAGCACCAACGACTCGCAGAGTCCATTTGAGACAGATGGAAACGATTCCCCCCAAGCTCCTGCACCACATCTCCCCTGGGGCACTCACAAGAGCCCAATGAAATGCATTTTGCAGTTTATTGCTTCCTTGGCACAACTACATAAAGAGCTGTATCCAGAACCTTTTATGAACACGACACAATGGACTTCTCTTGATCAACTCTGGATGATATTTCTCTGTGCTGGAGGCATCACCCCGCCACGTGGGCCATCTGAACATCATCCTGGGAACTCCTCAGGCTTTTCCACACCCTAGGGAGGACAAGAAAATGAATTTGGTGCCTCTGTCTGTCCCCTAAAGATGAATTTCTGGACACAGCACAGATGCAGGCAGAGGAGAGGGAACCTGGAGTTTTTCCTGTGCAGATCCCAGACGTGCCCTTCAGGACCAGGACCAGGTTTCAGCCATGCCAAACTTTCCTGGCTGCTCCCAGCTCAATTCCATTTCTCCATTGCTCCCAGGGGAACTACTAGTGATTTCCAGGTTTGTCTTGGGAATGAGTCCTCTGCAGAGTCACTCAGTGGGATGTGAAACAGAACCTTCTAAACCTCCCAACTTTCAGTTTTGACAGTTTTACCTCCTGTTGTGATGGTTCTTGTTTTGACATTTTCTTTTGGGGCACATTTATAGCTCATATCAACAGGGTGGATCTGGACTGGACTCAGACTGTTTTGGACATGACACATTTTTACAGGGAATACATGAAGAGGCTCAAGGACTGTCTGCAAGGAATACACATTTGGAAAAGGTGTTCTGCTCATTTCTCTGACTGCAGCAGCCATCACACATGGACCCACACACAGGACTTTACTCAGAAGATGCTCCATGAGCTCAAGAATTCTTTATCAGGGTGCTGAGGCCCTGGCACAGGGTGCTCAGAGAAGCTGTGGCTGCCTGTGAATCCCTGGAATTGTCCAAGGCCAGGCTGAACTGTTCTTGGAGCGCCCTGGGACAGTGAAAGGTCCTTTTGCTGGGAGGACCTGGAGTGCTCTGCCAAGACCAACATTACAGTGCACAGATCAGCCAACAAAGGAATTTGTGGACATCTGCTGGAAGAGCTTTTTCAGTTGTGCTCTCAGATGGCTGGAATCCTGGGAGCAGGGAGCTGGGACAGACTCTCAGCCAAATCTGTGCCTGACCTGGAACAGCCTATCTCACATAACACTCCCATTGCTACATCTCCCAGGAAGTTACAGAGAAACAGAGAACTGATCTCCATTCCACAGATGGAGCAAATGAGGCACCAGATCCAGCACATGGCACATTTGGTGACTGCTCCTTGTCTCCCTGCAAAGCAACTGCTGCTGAGCTCTCCCAAAGCAATGACTCAGCTGAAAGGAAGCACAGGGAGAAGGAACTTTCTGTGCAAGTCTGGCAGCGTGACCCAGACCTGCTTTGGCTCAGCATGGAGCACGATGCCATTCCTCCATCACCCTGCAGTGCCCTGTGCCCGACATCAGCAAAGTTGTGTCCTGGACTGTACTTGGGCACTGCTTGCAGCCATGGGGAGCTGCTCAGGTGACTCCAATTTAACTCTTTCTCTCTACAGTGGGATGGGAATTGTTCCTTGACAGCTTCAGTAGGAATTCCTGTAAGAAAACCCCTTTGGGACTGGTCCAAACCCAAGCTGGCTTTTAGACCAGGTCTAAATCTCCCTCAGGGTGTCCTTGAGTCCTTATGCCCAGGGTTGTTCCTTGACTTTGTGACTCAGCAGTTCAGGTATTGGGAGGGCCCAGAGCAGTGCAGGAAAGCCCTCAAGGGATAATCAGAGCAACATTCCCACCTGCAACTCGACCTTTCCACTTGCTCCAAGCAGATGATGGAGAGCCATGGTTGAGTCAGTTGTGGCATCCCCAGCCCTGGAGGGACTTAAAATCCATGTGGATGTGGCACTTGGGGACATGGTTAGTGGTGGCCTTGGCAGGCCAGGGGGAGCAGTTGGACTTGATAATCTCAGGGTTTTTCCAACCTCTAAAAATCCCTGATTCCACAGTTCTAAGGAGGAATTTAGTGCCCAGGTTCCTTTTGCATCCTCCTCCACAGGAGAAGCTCATTATTTTCTTGGATCAGCATTTTCATGCTCATCATTTTCCTCCTGCCCTCTCCTGGGTGATGTCTCCCAGCACTGCTCCTCACAGTCTGGGTGTGTAGTTAATTACTGGAGTGTTTGGTTGTTTGTTTGCTTTGGAGAGGACAGAGGATGTAAGAGCAGGAGTTCCCTGGCCCTGCGCTCAGTGGCTGCTCTGTCCAAAACAGCAGTTCCCACGCTGAGGGCAGCTCAAGGCTTAACCACCAATTAAATTCCATTTGAACCCTCTAATAATGCCAAGAAAAAAAGGAAAGTGGCTTCACCCTTGCAACACCCCATCCTTCACACCAACCTCCCCTTGAGCTCTCACACTCCCCTCCCAGCGGCTGCATCAGCCCAGCTCCTCCCCTGCCTGGAGCAGATCCCCTGGGTAAGGAATGGAGGTGCTGGGGGAACTGCTGCCATGGCCATGGCTCAGACTGAGCCCAGCCAAACCATGAGCCCCCCACTGCCCCTGGGCAAGTCCTTCTGCCACCCATGGAGCAGCTTTCTCTCTCCAGGAAAAAGGAAAGTCACTCTGGGGCTCAGAATGGGGAGGAAAAAAGAGACCTGAGTTGGAGCAGGGGGAGCTGAGGGCTGGCACTTCCCCAAGGCTGCACAGAACCACAACCACAAAGGAGTGGTTGTGACAGACAAGGCTGTGACATCCAGCATGGAGTGATGTGACAGACAAGGATGCAAATGGACTCGGGAACAGGCAGAGAACAGCCAAACCCCAGAGTTCGTGCAAAGACACACAACCCCCCTGAGCTCAGATATTCGTATTTGTGCCAAGTGGTTTTGGTACATGGAATTGCTTCCCCTCTTCAAGATCCTCTCCAGAAAGTCCCAACCATCAGATACCAGCTTGGCCCTCATGTCACTCCAGCACAGGCTGAACCTGCCAGAGTCATTTGGCACTGGATTTTTGCATGACTCAGATCAAATAAAACAAACTTTTTCCCCTACTGAAAAGATATTTAGTTCTCTGCACAGAACATTCTGGAAGATTAATGCATGTGAACACCAACACTACGCTCACTTAGGTGTTATTTATATACAAACACTTCACCAGCTGCCCCATCAGTAAAACCTCAAGCTGTTTTCCTGGAAAGAAAATGAAGATTTATATCTTTCTTTTTCCCATAGACATTTGAATTTCCATGGATGGGACCACAGAGTGCCCTGAGTTCTTCCTGGTGCACACAGAAGGACGTGAACCCACCCCATGGGAGAAGCTGCACCAGCTCGAGTCCACCCTGCCCTGCACAAAACTGCTGAAATAGGAGAAAGCTTTGACCTTCCCAAGGAGCTCTGGCAAGTCAGGCCCTGGCACTGGGATCACTTAGAAAAAACCAGCCCACATTTTGTCCAAGTGCTGCCTTTCCCCTGCAGAGAGCAGTAATCATATTTCTCATCTGAATTTCAGCTAAACAGGAGTTATTGCCCAGAGCTTTG
Source organism: Sinosuthora webbiana (assembly GCA_013397395.1). NCBI lineage: Eukaryota > Metazoa > Chordata > Aves > Passeriformes > Sylviidae > Sinosuthora > Sinosuthora webbiana. The sequence goes on from VXBN01015904.1 coordinate 256,789, forward strand.
ATTTGTGAAGCAATTAAGCAGGTTGGGATTTTCTCCTCATACTTTTCCCATTTCCAAGCCCGACTGCTGATGCCGGCAGATGCAGCTTATTTGTTCTTGCAGATAATGTCATTTTTAGTGCTAAAAAAGTCATTTCAGAGCACATGGATCCAATGGCCCATAAGCTCCGATTGTATTTTCACAGACACATTTCTTTAAGGCCAGAAGGAAATATTGTCATGCCCATCCTGCCTGACCTCCAGCGGGATATGGGGCACGGAAATTCCCTCTGTAATTTCTGTGCTGCACTTCATAATCCCTGCTTCACTTAAAGCCACGGAGAAACTTCCATCCTTCCCTGCATTTTTGCAGTGGGAATACACCATGGCACTCAGCAAAGGAATTCACCCACTTTGGGCTTGAAGGGATTTGATTGACCTGTATAAGGATATTTATCTACCATGTATTACCCCCAGCTATTGACATATCTGGTGCTTTCCTGTAACTGTTAAATATTCAATGTAATAATATTTTTCCACCAGGAAATTTATTAGTCTTGAAATCACTAAGGCAGAGCTGGTCAGGAAATAGTTGCATTTGTTTTGCAGCACAATGGCTTGTTCTCCTGCTTGTAACTGAAAAAAAACCAATCCCTGCTCATGAAATCAAGTTCAACATTTTTCATTTCTCCTGCTGGAACTTTCCAATCAATAGAAAAGGAGAAAATTTATGAAACAAGGATTTTTCTCCTGGTGTGACATTTTGATTTGTAGCTGCTGACTTTTCAATGTGTTTATTCTCACCTTTAGGAAAGGGAATAGGATGGAGTTTACAGGAGCAGCAGGAGGTGTCCTCCCTCTGACCAGGACCAGTGAGTCAACAGATCATGGAATATCCTGGAATACCCTGAGCTGGAAGGGCCCCACAGGATCCCCCAGTCCCACCCCTGGCCCTGCACAGACACCCCAATAATCCCACCCTGGGCATCCCTGGGTGTCCAAACACTCCTGGAGCTCTGGCAGCCTCGGGCTGGGACCATTCCCTGGGGAGCCTGGGCAGTGCCTGAACCCTCTGGGGGAAGAACCTTTCCCTGAGATCCATCTCAACCCCCGTGTGACACAACCTCAGGCCATTCCCTGGGTCCTGTCCCTGTCCCAGGGAGCAGAGACCTGGGGAGGAAAGAGAGGACGTTCTCAGCAGGTTTGGGGTTTCTGGCACAAAAGGCTGTTGAGCATTTTGCTGTCAGGTACAAAGGTGCAGTGATTCAGAACTCTGCAGATGCAAGGTGTTACTGCACTTTCAGTTCAGCAGGATTATTTTCTTTTCCTTCACAATATTTTAATTACGCCGTAGCTATAATTAGTTGAGTTAAAATAGGATTTATAATGCATTTAAAAGATCTTTTCCTGCCTTCCCACATTTGCTCAGACTTCTCAGGTGCTTGGGGAAAAAAAAAAAAAAAAGGCAAAAATGAAGAGAATTTTGTACGTGTGTGCACTTAATGAAGGCAGTGCAGTCCCAGGAGCAGCACTGCAGGCCCTGGATCCATGGATCCAAATGCAGAGCCAGATGCAGGAAAAAGGGATTGGAGGAGCTGGGTGAAACATTGCCATACAGAGCATTTTAATGCCCTTCCAGGGATCCCAATCCATCTCAGCCAGAAGAGCTCTTGAATCTATAAGAGAGGTGAACAAGGGAGCTTCTTAAATTAACAACAGCTTAAAGACTGAAAGTCAATGAGGGAATAATGAGATGCCCAGGCAGAAAAGAGCAGACAGAACAATGCAGTCAGCACCCTCCGAGCAGTCTGGGGATAAAACTGCTCAGGATTGTTTGTCCCAGGCACGTTTCCACCTCTACCCACTGTGAGCTCCCACATATTTGATCTCTGATGGTATTTCAGCTCACCAGCTGCCTTCTGGCAGTGCAGGCAGACGCAGGAGCGCACCAAGACTTGATTTCCCCTCGCTTTCAGCATGGACAGCTCCTGCAGGCTGAAATATTGTCCCATTGTGGCAGCTTGCCATACTCAGCTCCTGGAAGAGTCCCTGTCCTGAAGGCTGGAGGAGAGCAGGAGTGTTCCAGCATCAGACATGGCCAATATCCCAGATCAGAGACTCCCAGACTAGTGTGGGTGGAAAAGGGACCTTAAAGCCCACCCAGTGCCACCCCTGCCATGGGCAGGGACACCTTCCCCTACGCCAGGTTGCTCCAAGCCCTGTCCAGCCTGGCCTTGGACACTGCCAGGGGTCCAGGGGCAGCCACTGCTGCTCTGGGCACCCACTGCTGCTCTGGGCACCCTGTGCCAGGGCCTCATCTAGGCCCTGGCAGGGGCTTTTCCTTATATCCCATCTAAATCAACCCTATTTTTGTTGAAAACCATCACTCTTCATCCTATTGCAACAGGCCCTGCTAAAGTGTTTGCCCCCAGCTCCCCTGGAGCCCCTTTAGGCCCTGGCAGGGGCTCTGAGCTCTCCCTGGAGCTTCTCCTCTCCAGGTGAGCACCCCCAGCTCTCCCAGCCTGGCTCCAGAGCAGAGGGGCCCCAGCCCTGGGAGCAGCTCCGGGGCCTCCTCTGGACCTGCTCCAATGTCCATGTGTGTCCTGATGCCACAGGGACACTTGGGCGTGGCACATTGGAATCCAGGGAGGAGCTGGGGCAGAGAGGTGGATCTTTGGGGAATGATGGGGCTCGTCACTGCCTGAACTACGGGCAAGTTCAAAGGACAAGCGGCAACCAGGATCAAGTAACTGCTGGAAAGGTCTCGTGAGGTTGGGTGCCAACCCCAGACTGGCTCAAGTGAAAAGAAAGTTCTTTGGACTCTTCAGCTCCATTTCTAAATGTCCTTTTTGCACCTGAGGCTCCCAGAACAACTCCTGAGGATGTGATTTCAGTGCCTGTTCCTGCTCCAGACCTCAAACAGGGACAATGCCCTCCCCCTGACACCTGGGGTGACGGGAAGAGCCCTAAATCTCACAGCAACGAGGCACAGACAAATCCTGGCTCTGGGTTCAAACCCCAAAACCTTTCAGACAACCCCACAGGGCCTCTGACTGATCTGGGGAACTTTCTTCAGCAGTTTTTAGTCTTCATTGTTTTGGAACAAATGGTGATTTTATCTGCAGAGCGCCGCTAACGATAAAGTCTCACTTTTAGTTTTGCTGGTTTAAACCATGTTGCTGGCACTGAGAGATAAATTCTGAAAAAGCAGCTAAAACAAGCTTCTAATTATGTACAGATCCTGCTTTGGTGTTGATTAGAATTCCCAGTCCTGCAGAGCAGGGTGTAATTATTATTTTCTCGTGTGTTGACAAGGCAATAAAATATTAGAACAGTTGAATATGACGCTTGCTTATCAGAAAGGTAAAAAAATGTGCAAGTCTTCAGGGCTGAAAATGTGAGTCCACGACCATGACTGAGGGCACTGGGACTCCAAAGGATGGACCTCATTTCAGATCCTGCTTCCAGGAGGCAGCTGAGACAGCACAAGTGCAGCGAGGGCCATCTGTGGTGAGAGCTGAGCCCCAGAAATTGGGTAAATGATTCTCATTCCTCTTGTAAAGAAGGAGAAATGAAACTGATGTTTGGGGAGGCTGAAATGGGCCCTGGAGAACCTGATTTCCAGTTCATCAGAAAGTTTGCAGAGAAAAAAAAAATGGAAGTTTAAAGAGGGGCAACCCTGGTTTTCATTTAAATTTTTTTTGTTTCTTGCCAAATTTTTTTTGATGTCTTGAAAAAGTTGCCCGTGGTATTGAAGATTTTTATTTATCTGGATTAAATAATAAAATTAGGGAAGTCGGGCTCATTCCATGAACATTTTTTACCCCATTAAAACTCCTGGGTTTCCCTTGAGAAGGACTTCTTAGAATCAGGTCCCCATCGAGTAAATCATCTTTGGCCACCAGCTTTGGTCACCAGAGCATCCAGAACCTGCATCCAGAACTTCAGCTGGACCAGCAGCTCTGAATGGTGTTTCTGACAAGGTTTCCTGGCTTCAGAATAGAATCATCTTTGCTCTGTGCTGGATTTTTACCAGGTCAGAAATGCTCACCTCTGGCATAGCCCAGCTGGATCATTTCATCAGGAATGCATTATTACTTTTCAAAGTCATGTTTGGCTCAAAAACGTGGAGAGTCTGAACTGAAAAGAAAGCTTTTATTATCCAGCCCTGAAAGAATAATAGAATTTTTCTCCCCCAGCCAAGCAAAATCACAAAATCCACAGATCTTTGCATTATTCAATGTTTTCCACCCTCAGACTGCAATCACTTATCTCTGCTATTTTAACAAGCATTAAAAGAGCCCTCATCCACTCAAGTGGAAACCTGGAACACTAAGCTGTGCACGAAGATAATTTATTGACCTACAATATCCAGCAAGGTTACCAGGTTTGGATTTCGCCCATTTATTCTTTTCCTTGCTACTTCAAAGAGAAAATTAAGACAAATTATTATTTGTAAAACCGGTAAACTGGGTCATTGCAAATGTCAGGGAGGAAGCATTACAGCAAAATCCCTACCATTAAACTGCCAGGAGGAATTATTTAGGATAACTTTAGACACAAGTGGAGTGGAGTGTACTTTTAAACTGCACCTCTGGGGATTCATTTGTGCATTTTCAGTCCTTTTACTCAATGTCATGTGTAGAACTGGGGTGAGTGTGTTGGTTAATTGGGCAGGTGGGGACCTTTAACTGCTCTGACTGAGCCAAACAAAACCCATCCAGGTCTGAGTGGGCACCTTCGTAATTATCAGAGAGAAGGAGCAGCCCTGAAGGATGAGAGGTGCCTCTCTTGGGATGTGGATGGAGGGTAGGGAAGATGAATTTCCCTCTAAGACATCTCACTCCTCAAGAACTACAAAGCAAGCCCAGAATGACTCCTTCAGACCTACATCAAGATGAGAGGAACCCTGGAGTCAGGAAAAGAAAGTCAAGGGAGCCAAGGCAAGGCAGGATCATGGCAGGGCACAGTCTGCTTCCAGCTACACTGAGCTGGGGCTTGGGAAACCCTGGGAAAGGGGGAGCTGTGGGATTTGGGGCAGTGCAGGCTGACCTCACTTCTTGGAAGTGTTTTTGGGTTGGGATGAAGGTGATGCTCTCCCTCAGCAGAGAGTGAGGAGGGAAGAGACAAGACCTGAACATAACCAGCTTGGAAGCTCCTGCAGGCAGGAGCAGAGACCTGGAAATCCAGGGCAGCCAAGAGCCCCAACAGGGCTCAGGAGGGGCAGGGGGTGCAGGGCACTCTCTGAATACAACATAACACTGTCACAGGATTCCAGCGGAAAAGAGATTGGACGGCAGCTGTTCTTTTTCTATTAGAAATTACATCACAGAATCCCAGGATGGTTTGGGCTGGAAGGGACCTTAAACACCCTCCAGTTCCATCCCCTGACATGGGCTTGCCTTGATGCTTTCCTGTGTTCATAGTGAGTCCTGGGCCCCAAGGAGCACAACCTGGAGCTGTGTCAGGGAGGGTCAGTTTGGATCTCAGGGAAAGGTTCTTCCCCCAGAGGTGCTGTCACTGCCCAGGCTCCCCAGGGAATAACTACAGCCCCGAGGCTGCCAGAGCTCCAGGAGTGTTTGGACAGCCAGGGATGCCCAGGGTGGGATTATTGGGGTGTCTGTGCAGGGCCAGGGGTGGGATTTGATGATCCTTGGGGGTCCCTCCAGTTCAGGATATTCCAGGATTCTATCACACAGCACAGCACCTTCTTAGCAGCCACCAAAAGAGGTGCCAAGCCCAATGGAGAACCTTTTGCAAACACAAATTGAGACCATCCTTTGATTCCATTAATCCCCCAGCCTTGCTGCCCTCAGTGTACTTTGCACCCAATAAACCCTCCGGGAGAGCTGGTTTTCCTTTTAGTCTACTGCTGATTGAGGAATCTTTTCTAACAACGAAAACTGCTCAATTGTAACTTTTACTCATGAAAATAGAGCCGTCACCTTCAGGTGCCTGCCTTGTCTTGACAGAGTTCCAGTCATAAAAAGCTCTTGTGCAGCTCGGGCTCTGATTCATTGGAAGCCATAAATCTCGTCGTTATTGGAGCCACAGTTCTCCACGCTCAGTGCAACAAGTACTCCCCAGCCATAAATCCTTGTCTCCTTTTCCAAAAGAGCCCATTTGGAATGCTTCAGCAGGGTTTGGATGATTCTTTAGCTATTTGGGTGCTTCTTAAAAAAGCCATTAGAGGCGTTCTCAGGGAGGAAACAAGTTTCCTGGTGAGGCTTTGACAAGAATCCCAGCATTAACACAGACACCATTGCTGGAGATGCAAGGGAAGCAGTTGAAGAATTTTATTCTTTATATTTTCCTTGTTCTCTGAAGATCCACTGATCAGAGCTGGAGACCACACACCTTGATGTTCATTGCAGACTTCAATGACTATCACTTCATTTCAAATGAAAACACAGAAATAACAAACAAACAAATACTTTTGACCATGTGTAGACTGATGTTTAGAAGCAGAGATGAAACAATGAGATTACCTTCAGATCATGGGAGATGCTCCCCAAGTGATCTTGAAACCCTAAAGCTTTCTGTGGAGAAGCCCTTTAAAGCAGCATTTCTTCATCTTTTGTAAAATTCTGGACCAAAATAATCCTTTAAGCAGATGGGACAAGTTATTTTTTTTCCAGCAGCAGCAGCAGCATCTAAAAGAGTTAATTCAGGTTTTGAATTGGGAAATGCATTAATTGGTTCTGAATTCTGCTTTCTTGCACTGAGTGAAAGAGCAGTTTTAAACCCATGCAGAGCCTGAATGATGCTTGATTCCAGCTCTGTGTCCCTGAGGAGATAAAACACATCCCAAAATGTTCCAAAGGCCAGAGCCCTGGGAAAACTGTGGGAATAAACTACTCAAGGCAGAGGGCAGAGCTGGAAGGAGCAAGCAGCACTGACATGGAGCCTCATGCTCAGGCATCCTCCTTAAATCAGGCCTTCAGCAAAGCCAAGACCTCTCCAGGATGAATCTCCTCATTTGAAAGGTGATTCATGGCAATCAAAACTGGGAAAGAAAAGATGCTGAGTGTCATCTGCTTCCCAAGAGCGGAAAGAAGAAATCCAGCCTTGAGTCAAGGCAAGCACTTGGATGACTCAGCTGACAAAAATACGGGAATTTTTGTTGCACTGTCAAGACATTGCTTTTTTAAATGGTAACTGAGGGCCTTTGACAATTCCTACGTGTGTTTGAGTCTTGGTCAAGAAATCCTGGGATTTCAGGAGTGCTGGCCACACCCGTATTGCAGATACAGGGGATCTCTCACATGTCCAGTGCTGCCTGAAGACACCAAGAGCAAAGTCCTGCTGTGCTCCAGCAGGGCAGAGCAGGGCAACAAGGGCAGAAGGACAGGGAAGGACAACCTGGGAGCCACCTCAGCAATGCCACAAGGACACAACTGAAGGGAAGGAAACCACTCACCTAAGATATTTCCAGTGTAATTTATTTGGGAACATTAATCCCTCTAAGCTCCAAGTCCTTCCAGCCAAACAGACACACACCCCCAAAATAGCCAGTACACGTCTTTTCCTTGTACTCAGCAGGAAAAGGCACCCGGGATGATTTAATGGCTTGAGTCATTAGTTACATATTGATGACAGGGTGATGCCAAATCCCGGGGCTTGGCAGGGAGCTGGAGATCCCATTAGAGCTTCTGTTACACTTGCAGGATCAGCGTGTGAAACCTCCTTGCAACAGCATTAAAAAAGGAGTTTTATTTTCTCCATTGAAACCTTTTTCTGACCAAAATAACATCCTCAGCACCTGTATTCCTTGCTTTTCAGTGAGGGATGAGCAGGAGATACACACCATCTCCTGAAGCAGATCACAGCAAACACAGCCTCCCCTGTTCTGTGCTCCAAGAGGGATCAGTGGAGCTCGTTCTCCTTCCCAAAACACGGCCAGGGCATGGAACAAGCAACAGAAATCTTCCCAGGACACCAGACTGGTGTATAAATCTTGGCTTCTCTTACTGGTTTGTTGGTACTTCAACTTTCCCATCCCTGGGTCTCAGTTTTGAGCTTCCCCTGGCAACCAAGTCAGTGGAAAACTCTGCTGGAGCAAAAAGCTGCATATCTCACTAATTCACAAAAGAACTCAGAGAGCCAGTAGTCTCAGGGCAGTGCCATCAGGAGAACTAGCAAGGGAAGTATTGTCCTGGAACCCACACCTCAGACTATTTTCCATCAGCCTGACTTTCCCTGCAGGAAAAGCAAACACCTCACCCAAACCAGATCAGGTTGATCCAAAGAAGCCCTCAGAGATAAACACAGATCCCCAAGCAGGTGGTGTCTCAGGAAGCAAACTCTCCTGGTAGCACATGTGGAGCTGCTGTGACCTCAGCCACGGCAAGGAGGGAGCAGATTTTCTCTCCAGATGGCAAGTTTTACTTCTTCTAATTACAGATCTGTCCCCAAACACCTGAACATCCTCCACGAGCACACTGAAACACCACTTGACAGGCTGGCAAGTGGCAGGACAGTTTATTTAGCTATTTAGCAGCTTAAAAAATGAACATTTCATCTCTCTTTGCTGCCTGCCCCCCTTCTCCAAGCAGCCCTTTGCAGGCAGTGTTGTACAGCTCTCCTTGGCTGCAGCAAAGGGCATCTCTGGAATAAAAAATTTCAAAAAATAACAAAATAAGCTTTAAAATTAATCCTGGGATTAATTAGGGGGAAGATAGGAGTATGGAGTTCAAACCTGCCTCTCTCCTAATTAAAGGCTGCTCCCTTCCCAGCCCCGTGCTTTGACGCAGTGAGGGCAGGCAGGTTTTTAGCAGCACAAGTCAATAGATCCCCATTGACTTCCCTAAGTCAATCTATTCCTCTTCTCCTCAGCCTGGCATGCTCAGAAATCTCAGTGCTGAGACTCCCATGAATTCTGCGGCACCCTGGGTCAGGCCAATAAGAATGATCCATACTTACTAATGCTTCCAGTGTTTGGCAGCTTATTAGGAGATTTCCCCCCTTGCCTCCCCCTCCTTCCCAATCAAAGGGCACAGAGGCACATCCTACAATTGCTAAGCACTGAGATGTTTAAAGGAACAGTTTTCCTTTGAATTCATCCCCCTGTTTGACAGGGGGAGCCAATAGAAAGCTTTATTTATTTGTTAAATTACTGCTTTACTCAATTTGCAGGAGAAGCCGTAGAATCACAGACTCATGGGATGGTTTGGGTTTAAAGGGACCTTAAAGATCCTCTCATTCCAACCCCCTGCCAAGGGCAGGGACACCTTCCATGAGACCAGGTCCTGCAGAAGGTTTGCTGGAGTTATTATCTCAGGTTCAGAGAGATGCCCAGGGAAGAAGGAAATTACTTCTCTGTTCCACAGGACGCTTGAGATGTCACAGGAGACTTTTCCTCCCCTTTTTTTTACAAATTGGCAACTAAACTTTGAAATTTGAAATATTGTTTTGGATCCAGTTCTCTGGATCCACATGTCTGCTCCCTGTGATAGGAACAGGCCCCCAGGAACGGCTGGAGCTGTGTCAGGGGTTGGGATAGAGCTCAGGGAAAGGTTCTTCCCCCAGAGGGTTCAGGCACTGCCCAGGCTCCCCAGGGAATGGTCCCAGCCCGAGGCTGCCAGAGCTCCAGGAGTGTTTGGACACCCAGGGATGCCCAGGGTGGGGTTGTTGGGGTGTCTGTGCAGGGCCAGGGGTTGGGCTGGATGATCCTTGGGGGTCCTTTCCAGCTCAGGATATTCCATGACTCAATGATTTACTCAGCCAAAAAACTTCCCAGGTCATAGAGCCTCAGGCTGAGGTGTCAGGCTGTGTGAAATCTAAGTTTGGTGTGAATAAGTGGCTGTGAGTTTAAACTGAGGAGTTTGAGAATTTTTCTCAGGCTGTTGATGATTCCCTCACAGCTCCAAAGTTGTTCTTGGTTGTGTTTTCCAGAGGCGGAGACAGGCAGAATTCATCAGGCACCGTTGCCAGCCTTGACACAAAAAGCCAATACCCAAAGTGTATCCAAATGAGATCAGAATGAGAGATTTTGTGATAACCAGTGCACAGCCCCCTGTGCAGGGCTGGTGCTGGGCAGGTGTTTGTGCTGACTCCAAATCCAGCCACGTTTTTTATTGACTGAACAAACGCCAGAAAATCATTTCACAAACTTCAATAGGCTTGGAGGAGAAAATGAAAAATTCATCTTGGGAAGGAGACAAATGAGCTTAACTCATTTCTTCTGCCAGAGTTAACAAGTGTAGAAGGGATTTTATTCACCATTGCCAGTGTCAAATCTGTGCAATTTGCTGTACTGCAAATGCACCTGCCTTGGAAAGCTCTTTGCAGTCCTGGGGCCTGGCTGGGAGTTCAGGGAAACACTTGGTTAGAAAAGGTCCAGTGCAGAACTCCAAATCCCTTTTGTACATGAATTTATAAAGAAAACAGCAGGGAAGTGGAAACCACCAAGATGGAATATTTACAATTCTCCTTTTAAGTCAAAACGTTTCTTTTCAGACTGGAAAGGACTTTTCTGTGAAGCATTTGGAAAATGAAATATAATTTCAGACCCAGATCAAGGTGCTCTTGGTGTCAAGGTGAGTAAATCAAATCCTCCCGTCTTTCTCTTAATTTTGAATTGGAAGTGGAAGCTTCACAGGGATTTAAGCAGAAAGTCTCCTTGTGGATGAAGAGAAATTTAATTTTGTCAAGAATGTCAATTTTCACATGCTCTCGTCTACCCTGAATAGAAAAAAATTTAATCCCTCTGGCAAAAAAAAGTGCTTTTACATCCAGCAAGGATCTCACGTGCAAAACATTCCTGTCCTAAAATCAGTCATGGAGAGCCAGTGGTTTTACCACTTTCGGGCTGTTTCACTTTATGTCTCTAATCCAGGACTCCCAGGCCAAAGGTACCCTGAGTACAATGGGTTTTTCAAAATATGCCTCTTATGCTTCACTAAGGCAGAAAATTGAATTATGAGGGTCAAGTGCAGTGCAGTTCATTATCATCCCTGGCCTGCTATGGGGTGCCAAAGAGTGAGAGCAAAACTGGCTTGGTCCTGTGACCAATTTCAAGCGATGATGGTGCTGCTGATTTGGTGAGCTGACATTTTCCACTTAAGCCTGGAAGGATTATCCAGCCTGACTGTTTGCTGTGGCCACAAACAGCAGAAGCCTGACATCATCTGATTTGAGAAGAAATAGGATTTTTGCCCACTGTCCCCAGTCCCCCATTGTTTATCTACAGGCAGGTCATTCACTATCTCTGAGCATTTCTAGGAGGTTGGGATTTATGTCACCCTGATGAATGCTGCGAGTTCAATCCCTCATCCCTGATCCTGGCACAAAGCTGTTCTTCAGAGGGCTGAACACACAGTAGGAAGTACATCTGAGGGGGTACAATTGTGTCTTCTTTTTTTTTCAGAAAGTCCCCTTGTTTTATGGTCAGACCAAGGCAGGGCAGAGGTTTCCACAGGCTGCTGCACATGTTTGCAGACCCATAATTACAAACCCACAGCTGTAGTATACATCCCAGTCCTAACCTACACCCAGGTCAGAGGATGAGCAGGGGAGGCTGGAATTGGTTCTCCACAGACATCAGGCTCATTTCTGCCCAAAAACCAGGCCGTGGGCAGCATGCAAAGCACAGCATCACCTGGAATGTGAAGGGGAAAGGCAGCTACTGGAACACAGCTGGAAAAGCTTTGATAAAAGAAAAGAAAAGAAACTTCCCCTTCTAACTCAGCTGTGGGACAGGGGTTTTGTATCTCCTTCAGCACTGAAATTCTTGGCAGCTGCTTGGACTGGTTGAAAACTACCCTTCCCCCATAGGATTGCAGGACCTTTTCCCAGGGTTTCCATGGAAACACAGCTGCTTTTAAAAATATCTGCTCCTTCCTCCTGTGTAAGAGGCTCGGTGATCTCCTCATGACTAGTTCTCCCTTTGAATGGGCTGTGTACCCATTGTCCCAGCACATCCAGACTCTCCCTCTCTCTGGCTTGGCAGAAGTTTAGTTACAGGTTAAAGCAGCAGCTCAAGTGAAAAAGCTGGGATGCACCCCAGGCCATGAAGAGGCCCCAGCTCTCAGGAGACAGGAGAGACCAGGACCAGGAGCTATTTCCAGAGTCCTCCAGTGCTTGTTGAGGCCACAGCCTGGAGATCCTTCATCCTGGCCAGTCCTGCATCCATGGGGCAGTTCAGGTTCCTTCACAGATAAAGCCTGAAGGACTTCAGAGTCTGGCCCAGGTACATCTTTGCACCTCTTTGGGGTGAAAACCTGCCCGAAAATATCTGTATCCAGTCTGGGATGCAGTCTGGACCGGCAGCACTCCTGCCTCGCCCCTGACCCCACTGAATTCAGTGTTGGGGAGGGAACCACTTTGTCCCCCCAGCTCTCACTCCCCCTGCCAGCCACCGCTGCCTGCCCTGTTTGCCATAACAACCATTTCCAGGCATTCCTGCATCCTGGAAGCACAAATCTCAGTGCTTTATATCAATCCAAGCAGTTCCACAGACAAAACCTCTTGCTGGCATCTCCACAATCCCTCCTGACTGAGCAGTGGTGGATGTGACACATCACATGCACCCTGCTTGGACATTTTGTGTCCTGCTGAGCTCCCACTGAGGGGAAGTGCAGAGCAGGAATTCTTGCTCTGCTGCCATCCAAGACATCCTGGAATTAACAGCTGGCATTAAAGCACTAGTTGTTATTTCTTCACACATCTTCTCATACACCCTCAGACTTTCTCTAAATACACTGAGAGGGTTTAGCCAGGGCTGCAGCACCTGGCACAGGCTGGGCACTGGCTTTGCAGGTGTTCACATTGTATTTTGTCAAATATTTGCTCTATCTGGCTCTCTACATGTTGGGGACAGAGGGAAAAATCAGGACACCAAGATCTCTGGGGATGAACATGGAGTTTTGCCTCATTTAAAGGTTCAGACCCCTGGAACCAGACACTGCCAGGAAGATCTTGCTCAGAGGATGGATCTGAGCACTGCAGAACTCACGGAGAGAGCAGAGGGTGGGCAGAGCCCAAGCAGGGGCTGGAGGAGCAGCAGAGGATTTGGCAGCTCCAAGGGATTTGTGGAAAAGCAGCACATGAGCCCTGCCTCTCTCTCCTGGAGACAGCTCCACACACTCAGGCTTTGCTGGTCCTTACTCGGGTCTGTGTCTGTGCCTGCCTGGGGAGGAGCTCAGATCTCTGACCCTCCACAAGTCCAAGCAAGCCAGCCAGTTATCCACAAAATAATGAGATTTGCCTTTAAAGCAAGGAGATTTCAATGACCACAAGTCCTTCTCATTTTCTGGCTGGATTTTCAGCCTTTTCAGTCCCTCTTGCAGCCTGTCTTCTGCAGCTCGGATCACAGAGCTTTGTAATGACATCAGTGGGCAGGTTCACATTTCAGCTGAGGAGCTGAGGCTTTTAGGAAAACATGAAGTTTTGCAAGATTCATAATGAAATCAGCGGAGCTGGCAGCTGTGTAATCCGGAGGGTACATTCCCAGCCCCTTTCCTGATAAAGGCAGCTGGGGAGTCAATAACTCCCTGCCAGAGCCGAAGTTTATCCAAATTATTCAGCAAATACACCCAAGTACTTCAGGAGAGAATCCACAAACAAGTCACTAATCCAAAAGGAGCTGAATTCAAAAGGATGAGTGCAAGTTTGCTATTCCTGGTATGCTCAGGGCATAGAGATATGAGGAATTGTGGGGGTAGGATTAAACACAATTTGTGCTTTCAACCATGCGAGAGAAAATGTATTTGGGCTGTGAGAAAAGCAACACCACTGAGGAGTTTTTCCATTTAAATAGCCTAGGAATAGCACCCAATATTTTATCTGACTCTCTCAGCATAGGGCAGCCTTCCTGCCAGGCACGGGAACGTTACACATTCTGAAGTGGGGACAAAAAGGCTGTTTGCAAAATAGGACAAGACATTGCTGTAAACACCTTCTGATAAAGTGAATCTCGGGGAGCCCAGGAGAGGGGCTGGAGTGTGGTACCTGTTGCACAGCCCATTTTTTATTGCTTTAATATGTCATTAATATGCACCTCCCCGAGGCATCCCTGTGTTGGCTCATGAAAGATTAAAGTGAAGGTGACTTCTGCTAATCCCGCAGTTTTTCCGGATACTCGCTCACATTTTGCTGGAGAAGACAGAGGGCACTGCCTCTTCCCTCTCCAAACATCCCAGGGATATGGTTTACATCCCAGAGCAAACATCCCACAGCAGGGCACTCCGGTGGTGCACAAGGGAGTGATTTGCATTAGGGAATCGCAGAATCATTAAGTTGGAAAATCCCTCCAGGATCATCAAGTCCAACCTGTGCCAAATCCCCACCTTGTCCCCAGCCCAGATCACGGAGTGCCACCTCCAGGAATTCCTTGGACACCCCCAGGGATGGGCACTCCAAACCTCCCTGGGCAGCCCCTGCCAAGGCCTGAGCACCCTTTCCATGGGGAAATTCCTGCTGCTGTCCACCCTGAGCCTCCCCTGGCCCAGGCTGAGGCCGTTCCCTCTCCTCCTGTCCCTGTTCCCTGGGAGCAGAGCCCGACCCCCCCGGCTGTCCCCTCCTGTCAGGGAGTTGTGCAGAGCCACAGTGTCCCCCCTGAGCCTCCTTTTCTCCAGGCTGAGCCCCTTTCCAGCTCCCTCACGCCTCCTCATGGGGTTGTCTCTCTCCACCCTTCACATCTAGGGTGGCAGGCATGTGCTGTTCCTGCCACCTTTCCTAAATCTTCCCACTCCAGAGCCCCCCAGGCAGCATTTGGGGTGGAAAATGCCCCTGCAGCTGTTGACATCCACTGAGCCTTCTCTTCCAGCTCCCAGCTTTGGTGAGGTGACTCCTGGTCTCTTGGCAGGAATAAAGGCGGCAAACTCAATTTTGGCTCCTCACCTGTTAAAAGCTGGTTCATGGACTACATGAAGTAATACCTGAGGGGAGGGACCCCAAAGCCGGTGGTGTGAGCAGCTCTGGGGATGAACCCAGGATTCTAACGGGGATTTCTCTCCTGACTCCCAAAAGCCCAGATTCCTGCCCCAGCAGGGCAGAGCCAAGACAGGGAAGGGGACAAAGGGCAGTGGTCTAGCATGGCTGGTGCCTCCTGCTCCTGTCAGGCATAAAACAAACTCACAAGGAGTGACAAGGGCTCATTGAAGTGGAGTAAAATGAGTGGAATTCTTTTGACAACAAGTTTTTTCCCATTAGAAAAATGTCAACTCATCCAAGGTTTTTTATGTCATAAGGATGTGGAGGATTTCCATTACATTGAAACAAATAACTTTTTTTTTTTCTCTATAAATAAGAAACAGATCCTTTCTTGATTTTGAATCATAGTAACTTTTTATTTAGCCCAGCTGTGAACTGTGATATCCAGCATGTAGTGATGGCACCTGCAACCCCAAGCCAGCCAACTCCCAAGTCCCTGGCCCATCAGTCCCTGTGACAAGATGCTCAGGGACTTGCAGGGACTCAGTTTTTCCTGCTGCATTGCTGGGAACACACAAACGCCCCAGACAAGCAGGTTTTTGCACACGATTCCTCTTTCTGCAGCAAGCTCTGAGCAGGAGGAGCTTCTGCTCTGGCAGTGAGAGGCTTCCCTGCCTCCTTCAGCTGCAGCCCGAGGGGGAAGCCCTTATCTTCAGTGAGCACCATCCCTGAAGGGCCAGACAGAAAATCAATAGCAGTGCAGAGATTTGCTGGCTCTGAAGAGCTGAGGAGATGGAGCCCATCACACATGATTAGATGTGCTGATTATCTGCTGATTTTTAGCAGAGGGACTCTCTCAGCAGCTGCCTCTGGCTCCTCCATCCCTTCATTGTCCTCCTCTGCCTCTGCTGTCACTTTTCTCAGGTGTGTTTCCCCGTTTCCACATATCCCTGAGCTCTGGAACTTATGCACAGGGTTTTGTTTTGGATTTTGGAGAGAGTCAGGAAGCACAGAGGAGTAGTGGCTTCAGACTGCCAGAGGGCAGGCTTAGATAGGATATTGGGAATGTGGGGAGGGTGGGGAGACCCTGGCACAGGGTGCCCAGAGCAGCTGTGGCTGCCCCTGGATCCCTGGCAGTGCCCAAGGCCAGGCTGGACATTGGGGTTTGGAGCAGCCTGGGACAGTGGGAGGTGTCCCTGCCATGGCAGGGGTGGCACTGGGTGGGCTTTAAGGTCCCTTCCCACCCAAGCCATTCTGAGATTCCATATTTAATAAATTCCTTCTCTTGGCATTCCTCACCCCCCTGGGGCAGTGGGAAGAACATGGCATCAAGTAATCAGACAGACGAATCCATTTGCTTTCCAGCCAGGCTCTTCCCTTGGCTGCACCACAGACCCACGGGACAGACTCAGCCTGAACTCCCCTGGTCTCCATGCTCCTCCTGCACCACATAATTGGTATCAGTTACTTTATCCCCATCTTTTTCTTGTCTTTTCTACTTAAGCTGCAAAATATTGGGCAAGAGGCTGCTCTAGTTCCTATTTAGTGCAGCCGTGTTCTACCTTTCCACAGGGCTTCCAAACACTTTAATGCAAATTTCAGGAATCTATAATTAGATCTGTAGCCATGCCTGGTGGTGGCTCATAAAGCCCATCCCATGTTTCCATCACTTTTGTGGCACTGCTGAGCATTGATAAAGCAATAAAAGCAGTGGGTGTGGGAGATAGGAAAGATTTCACTGCCACTCGGGGGGGAAAGAAGAGGAAAACTGTGAATTCTCTTGTTATTTTTTCTGCAGTCCATCTCCTGTTAACTATGAGCAGGAGCAGGTACAATCTGAGTACAGCACTCCAAAGCCTTTGTCTCCGTGATGTTTACAGCTGTAGAGCAGCCAAGGATGACAAGCAATTCCCCTGAAGAGTCTGAGCACTTGCAAGCCCAGTCACATCCACAGACGCCTCAGCGCTTGGCAGAATAAGAAAATTACAGTACAAGGTTCCTGCTGAACCCCAAACCCAACCAGGACCCTCCTCTTGATAAGGTAGGAGTCTCATTGCAGGGGGAATAGAAAATTCTTGGTTTCAGCTTGGCTGGAAATCCTGGTTCTGAGTTCTAGGCTAAAGGAAATTATTTTTGGTTTGTTTTCACCCTTGAAAGGCAGGAATGCTCCGTGGCCCACAGCATTTAAGGGATTAGAGAGCAGAGGTCCCTGCCCTTTAGCCCTGCCTTAAAGAGAAGCAGCCACTGCCCAGCAGTTCAGGTGGGAAGGAGGCTCTGAAGGAATGTACCTACGATGTGTGTGTTAGATAGATATAGCTGTCACTGGAAAAAACAACATTCACCCCAAAGAAGAGTTTAGACACAAGTAGCTCTAGCGGGATTTGTGGACATAAGACAGAGCAGAGAAATCAGAGCCTACAGCTGGAGCCCTGATCCCCAGAGGGAAAGGGTCCTGCCAGCCCCTCCCTGCCAGCCTTGAGCCTCCCAAATTCCATCAGCTGCCTCTAAGGGAAAGAAACTTGACCCTGTTTGTCAACTGGTCCCTGCGAACATGGGGGTGCCTCACTGGGAAGATAGAGCAAGAAAAGTAGGGAGGACTAAGCAGCCTCATTAGCAGTTTAATTGCATAAAGAAAGTCCTTAAAAGAACTTTTGCCTAGTCAACAGCTTTCCTTTTCAATTAGGGAGGAAATATCTACCTGCTTAGATAAGGTGTGCACCACTGGCATGCTCATTAACCTGGATGTATTTCCTTTGTTAAACTTGGCTGATAATTAAAGTATTTTCTTTTGCTCCTCTTGGGAATGAGATTTTTCTGTCTCTGTCATGGATACCCCTTGAGGCAGCAGGCATGGCTGGCAGTATCTGTGAGGGGCAAATTGTGTTTCTGTGGAGGAGCCAAAGCTGGGACCTGCCCCAGGCAATGCTTCTGGAAGCTGAGCCTGGATTGGAGTGGAGAGTTTGGGTGCAGAACCTTCCCCAGCTTCTGTCCTGCCTCTGGATACTCTGTGGTGACATCCTGTGCTTCAGGGACACTGGGAAGAGACAGGGTCAAGGTCTCAACCAGGCACCCCCTTCTTGCCACCAAGGAGCTGCTGTCAAAGTCCTGCCGAGGAAACTGCTCTTCAGGAAGGGGAAAACACCCCCTATTCTCCCTCCCTTCTCTCCAAAGGGATGTAAATCTCCTTTCTTTCTGCCTCTTCCCTGCCCCAGGCAGGCCCAGTGGTTATTTAGGCTAAATCCCCTGGATAACTCCTGCTCCCAGCACAGAGTTGGACCCAGCTGGGGTTGGACACCCTGGGAGTGTGAATGGGCCCCCAGCCCAGGGCAGACCCGGAGCAGGGGGTGGGAGGATTCCCTGTGCCCTCTAAACCCCAGATACGCAGGGAGGGCTGACAGAGCACAGAGAGGGAGGATCCTCCTCCCCTGCAGAGCCAAAAACCTCCACCTCACCCAGACACACTCGTGCTGCACCCACCTGCTACTGCTGATGAGGAGCCCAGAAATCCCTGAGCCACCAGCTCAGAAACCCCTGGATTAAAAACTCCCCTGCTGCCCTTGGGCCCCGTAAGCCACAACTGCCTGAGGACAGGGGAGATGTCCTGCCTGCAGCTCAGCACTGACAGCTGCAGCACCTTCCTGCCAGCCGAGGGGACTGGTCCTGGTGGGATGATGGGTTGAGGTGAGCCAGGCTGCAGAGAAGGCCTGGCTCAGGAATGGCCTCTCCTGAGTCTGGTGACCCTGGCCATGAAGAGGGGTGTCCGTGCTCTGCTGCCATGGACACTGGGTGCTTTAAGGCCCAAAACGCTCCAGCCCTGCTGTGGGCTGGGGCTCCCACGGCTGAGGAGGGGACTTGGGATGGGGCAGAGGCAGCTCCTCTGCACCCCTGGAGAGTGTGCTGGGGCTTGGTGGCTTCTCAAAGCCTGTGCTCTCTGTGTTCTTTCAGTACCTGGCAGAGCGCTCACACCAGGATGACTGAGCAAGCTCACCAAAGGCCACAAGCCCAGAGCTCAGAGGTTTGTCAGTTCCTTCCTCTTTCAAGTTTTCCAAAGGCACCAGCCTGGGGAGTTCAGCACTGTCTCTGCCTGTTCCTGCTGCAGTGAGGAAAAGGGATCAAACCTGCAGAGATTTCCTGTGTGTGTGCTCCAGACTGGCACTGCTGCCTGCACTCTGCTTTCCAGCTCAAGGACTAAAGCTGAGAAAGGCACTTTGAGCCCTAACTTAGCTGGATGGCTTCTGTGCCAAACTTGTGACTTACACGCGAGATTAATTCTTACCTCAAAAATTTTTTTGTGTTAAGGAGGAAGAGAAACGTTCTGTCAATGTCCAATAAATTATTTCAGAAGCAAGTTTTCCACTGGAGGGAAACAGAAATAGAATACAGCAGTCCAGGATTTCAGCAGGAAACACTTAACTCATTCAGAGCTGGACTGCTCCACACCTTTCAGAGCCATCCTGGTCACAAATATCACCTGGGTGACAACACAGGTCCTTTTCAGGCACAGCAGATCCTGTTCAGCTCTAGAGGTGGAAACAGCTCTGTCATTTGCCAAAAGAGAACCTTCAGCCAGTTGCTGGAGCCTGGCACAGCTCCAAGTGCTCCAGAAATCCTCACTCCCAGGGAGGTGTGAGTTGTCCTGCTGCCAGGGAGGTGTGTTATCCCACAGGTGTGCCCCATGTAATGTGTGTAGGGTCAGCAGGGGCCTGTGCCAGAGGAGGACCCCGTGGTCTGTGTGTTGCTTCCCCAGGCTCAAATTGTCTGTCAAACTTCGCTGGGTGGTTTTCCACACCAAACCTAAATCTTTCTTCCTACAACTTAAACCCATTATTCCTCCTCTTGACCCCATGCACCAGGAGAACTCATTCTGCCTTTCTCTTCTCTGTTCTCCCTCCTGCACTTGAAGGCTGCATTAATCTTTACAAGCTTCTCTGGAAAACAGAGCACTGCGGTTATCGCAAAAAAAAAGGATGGGAGCAGAGGAGCTGAGGATTTCTTGCTTAGTTTTAGATATCCACAAGTTCAGAGTCTAAACTTGTCCTGTGATGCTCTCTGTGCTGTCTGGCACAGACTTCCTCAGCTGGGAATATCCTGGAAGGGCCTCCCTGTGCTGCCCCTCAATCCCAACCCTTCAGTGCTGCCATCCTGAATTCCCCCAGCACAGAAGTTTTTAGTGAAGGACAGGATTAGGGGAATCCTGGCGCTGCTTTCCAAACAACTCTGAATTTCTGTAGCCCCCATGGACCCAAGAAGGGTGGAGAAGGGGCCATCTGAGAGGTTGTGCCAGCCAGCTGGCACAAATGCTGCTCAACACCTGAGACCCATCCTCGGCTGAAATACTAATTTAGAGGCAAGACTCAAGAAAAAGGCTATTTTCAAGTTTACTCACAATGCTGACGTTCATGTGCAAAGCACAAACTGCCTCACTTCATCAGAGCAAACAGCTTTATCGGCTGCTCCTTCCTTTCCATCACTTTTTAACAATAAGTCTGTGATTTGTTTGAAATCTGGCAGCAGAATAAGGCTGTAACAAGGAGAAGGTAAAGCTCTGTCAGTCTGGAGAAAGGGAGATGGAATCAATTTTTCCAGTGTAAAAAACCTAAATTATTTTGTTATTAATACATGCTGTAAATTCAAGCTGCTAATTGGAAAAAATAAGAACATAAACATTTCAAGGGGTTTTCATGTTTGTGTCAATCTGGCACTTTGAGAACAAATGAGCTCTGATTATTTTTCATTTGAAGTGATGTTTTACTCCAAAATCTCCTTCAGTTGGACTTATTAGCTGAAAATTGCTCAAGAAATGCCAGAATTGTAAAGAGATTTATCCAGTTCCTCTCTCAGGGTTTTTTAAAATTATTTTTTCAGTTCATTAATGATATGAGGATCATGTTTTTTCCTCATTTCCTTTATTCACCAGCCAACCATCCAATTGCTCCTTTGCTCAGCTCAGTGCAGGTGTGGGGTGAAAGGGAAATTCAGCCCCTGGGAAAGGAGGAATAGATGAACTGGGGTTGAGTTCCCTGAGCCTGCAGAGAACTGCCAGGTATGGCCTCAAAAAAATCCTTACAACCCTCTCTGAAAACCTCAGCTTTTTGCCAGTTGCTCCTTGTAAAAAAAAAACAAAAAACAAAAAAAACCCCAGAAATTAAAATAAAACAAAAACAGCAAAAAATGAGGAGGTGGAGAGGGACAAAAATGGAGACGTGAAGAGGGAGAGGGAATGCTCTGAGATAGAATATTTTGGTCTGAGATAATTTATTCTGAGTAGAGGTTTGCATAAAATAAAAAGGTTATTAAAAAAATAAAAAATCTTATTTGACATCAGAGTGAACAAAACCATCCAGGATTTGCTGTACCATTGGCAAACAGCAAATAATAAAACTTCCTCCCAAACTTACTTTCTGAAGTAACAAGAGTCTGCACTTTAGCCCCAAACCTCAATAAACCAGACAAAAGCAAATTGAACTGGAAGACCCTGAGCCAGCCCTGCTGGTGGAGCCGAGAGCCTTTGCCAAGGAAAGCTGTGCAGGATGGCAGCCCCTGAGTCCAGACAGCTCCCATCCAGCTCGTGGCTTTCTCTGCTGGCAGAGGAGAAGCTCCAAGTCCCAGGCCTGCTGGCTTTCCCCACGGAACGTTAATTCCCGAGCTTCGCCAGTCCCGTGCTGTCCCTGGCACAGGGAGATGAGCAGGGGTTTGTGCTGCTGTGGGATGTTCCCACTCCATCTGCTCCCTCTTGGGAGCTTCGCTGCCTCAAGCCCCAACCAAACGTGGTTTAGCAGGGCAGCCTCCCAACCCACTGAATGGGCCCTGTTATCCCGCTGACCTCCTTTCCTGGGAAGTGTGCCAAGGAACCGGGAGCAGGGCAGTGCATTCCAATGGCTGAGGGACAGCCCAGCATCCCACCAAGCACAGCAGTGTGTGGTGTTCCCAAACTCTGAGCCAGTACTTGGTGGCAGGAGTTTTTGGCTCTCTTTTGGCTTAATTCCCAGCCCTGGTCCAGCTAATCCAAAAACTGGATTAGCCATGGCAGGACTTCTTTTCTGTCATGAGCTTGATGTAGTTCTCAGATAACCAGGATTTAAAGCAGATTCATTTTCTGTGCAGATCCATTTCAATCTTTCTCTGCCAAACCCAGGCACAGAACCCTTGGATGATGACTCCCTTTTTCTTGGAATATGAAATCTCTGCAGCACCTTCTAGCAAGTGTAGTCCTTGGCCTGGATCCATAGGAAGGTTGGCCTGGCTGGTTGGATCCATAAGAAGTAACTCCAGAAGGAACACAGAACTCCCCCCGTTCTGGGGTGGTTGTGATGGGCTTCATGGGCTACATCAACTCCTCCAATCGTGCACTGACACAGGAAATGTCTGTTCTCTGCAGCACAAATATTAAATATTGGGAAGGAATCCTTCCCTGTGAGGCTGGGGAGGCCCTGGCACAGGATGCCCAGAGCAGCTGTGGCTGCCCATCCCTGGAATTTTTCAAGGCCAGGTTGGACGGGGCTTGGAGCAACCTGGGATAGTGGAAGGTGTCCCTGCCCATGGTAGGGGTGGTCCTGGATGGTTTTTCATATCCCTTCCAACCCAGGGATTCCATGATCATGGGGCAGCTGAACCATATTTCTGATTTCCACAGCTTCCTAAAATATTACCGGATAATAACAAATACCCTCATTTTTGCCCCCATTCTGGTGCCTGTCCTCCTCAGATTCTGCATGAGGCATTTGGAGGGACATCCCCAAAGACTCAGGAAGGGCACACTCCTGGACCTGAAGAGGCTCTGTGCACCCAGGAGAGTTTTTAATGAAGTCCTTGCAGTTGTCATCAGTGTTCATTCACTGAAACACCTGGATAAATACTCTGTGTTTCCAGCCCATTCTGTACTGAAGTAAGGGAACCCAAATCTCTCCCTTTCAGCACATGCCACTGGTGTCAGAGCAGGACTGGGAGCAGATGCCGCCCTGACACCTCTCCAGAGGGGATCAGCCATCTTCACCTGTCCATCAGTTCCCTAGTTCTGCTCAGCCCAGACAGGAATGTGGCACTACAGAGTGAGGGGACAGCCTGACCTGTCCTGAACAAGAACCACCTGAAACCATCACCCAAATCTTGCAGCCATCAGGCAGACATCCCCACCTAGAGCCACAAAGGAGATGTCTCATGGGAGAGCAGTTCCTCCTCTTCACACTGCACCTTCACATCAACCCAACATGCAGGAGCAAGAGATTGCACCACAACCACATGAATAAGGAACCAAGGGATGCATTCAGAAACATTTCAGTGTCTGCACTTTGGTGGGCCAGAAACAAATGATGCAGAGGAGCTGTGTTTGGGAAAAGTTTTCAAGTGATTATGTGAGTCTGTCATGCAGCAGTTGGATCTTCTGGGAGCTGGTGGAGGAGGCCTTGCTCTTGACATTGTATTTTTTGCTTATTTCTTAACCTTGAGATGACAGCTCTTTCAGGGAACAGGGAAAGATTACATCCAAAGGCTGTCTGATATCCAAACTTGGGTCTAATGATCTCTCCTCAAAGCACTGACTGTGAACTGGTTCTTCACAAGAGCCTGGGGGATTCAGTGCAGTGGGTGCTCTGCTCCTCCTGCAGTCACTCCTGAGCCACTGTCCTCTTCTCACAGCAATGCCTGAGCAGGTGGCACCTCCTGGGCAATGCCTATGCTGGAGACACCCACAGTGACATCCCTCCCTGGGATGGCTGGTCCGAGCTGGGGGTGGTGCCAAGTATCGGGTTCAAGGCTTCTCCTCCTCCCTGCATGGCCACACCACACACCTGTGGTGTTTGGGGCTTCATGTTACTCCCATCCAGTGGCAGCTGTGGAGAAAGGAAACACATGACACTGACAGAATCCTTGCTTCTCCCATGCCAACATCCCAATCTGCCTGGTTTGGGGGCGGTGGGGGGGAGTATCCAAGTTAAAGGGTCACGATCTCCTCTCTGTTTGGCACAAAGAGCTTTGCACTCTTCCCTTCCATCTCCTCTACCTCACCTCCCCCTTTCCCTCCACAGCAAACCACATTCAAAAGGTTCAGGGTGATCCTGTTGGTGCTTTGACACCATCTCAGGGTCTAACAAATGAAGGACAGACTGTGCCACATACCTGACTCCTGGGCCACACATTACTACACACACCCCTCAGCTCCTCAGGGGGCGGCAGGACCACACTGACGGGAGGGCTGAGCCTCTCCAAGGAAAAGCAGAGCTTGGCTGCCTCCTGCCTCTAACATTTGCTGAGGGGGTGTTTGGGTGTTCCTGCCAGGAGCAAAAGGACCTGTTGAAAAGAGCAAGTGTGGCTGTAAATGGGCACTTCACAGCACGGCCACCTTGCTCCTGAATGGAACTGAGGAGAGGGGACTCCTCACCAACACACACAGAAAGAAGGGGAGTCTCCTGCTGTAAACCCCAGAGGGATGAAACTTATTCCCAGTCAACTCTTTGCCCCAAACAAACACAGCACAGTAGCAACACTCTAACAGTGTGTACTACAACAAGGACAGTCCAAATTGGGCTCCTTCAATGAGCAGGTCCTGCCAGCTCAGAGTTCCTCTATCCCCTCTGAACAACCTCAATGGGAGCAGTTCCTTTCAAAAGGCTGGAAAGCCCAAGTGTGGCAGCCCTTGCAGGGTTCCCAGGGCCTGCACTGTTGTCACTGCGGTGTCAGGGAGCAGGACAGCAGGGAAAACTCTTTTGGATCATCAGGGTTTGAGGGCAGTTGAAACAGGGCTGAAAAGGTGTTGAGGTTTTCCTACAGCTCCAGAGGATGGAAACTGCCTTCTTGTTCTTCCTGGCAGGTCGCTGGCAGATGATCCTTCTTTGTCAGAGGTCACAAGGAGGGTGAAAGATTCCCAAATAGGCCCAGAGCCCCCAGGCATCCTTCTCTGCTGGGGGTTGGCAGTCCAGATGTTGATAAGGCTGTGGATAGTGGGCTGGAGGAGGAGGGAATGCTGTCAGAATATCAGGAGCAGTCATTGCTGAGTGTGGTCTCAGGAACACCACGGCCCATCTGTCAGCTCACCTGGAAGGATGGCATTGGTGGTAAGTGAGATGGATCCTGGGCTAATGAGTTGAATGTGGGCAAATTGATCCCAGACAGTGGATTGGTCATGGAATAAAGTACAGAAATTGATTTAAGTGTGGTGTGTTTGCAACATTCTCTTCCCTTTAGTAACCATGGTAGGAATCCCTTTGCCCTCTCCTGTGACAGATGCAGCTGGTATATAGCTGCACAGATGATTTGGCTTAACAGATATCAGCTTGACCAGCCCAGCTCAAAGTAAACAAGTGCCTGGACACGATAACCACAGGTCAGATTCAAACGCAGCCAGAGGACCTGAGCCAACCCCTTTGAAGCATGGATGCACCCATACCATTGGCGAGGGAGCTAGGCAGAGATGAGACCCTTGACCAATCATGTCTGTAAGCATGGGACATTTGAAAGATCTTTAGAGGGAGCTGCCAGACAATGAACGTGGGTTGTTGCTGCACAAACTCAATGTGTTAATGTCGTGTCCCTGTCCCTGACTCCACAGAGACACTCCCCAGCCAAGCCTTCTTTGGACAGGCCTGTCAGGAGCTCACCTTGACCCAAAATCTGGTTATGACCAGTGCCAGGGGTGGTATTTATACACCTTCTCAAGCTCATTCTGCACTCAGCAGTCTCTGGAGTTGGCCCCCAGGACTGACACAGGAAGGCTCTGGCCACTCCAGCTGCACCATCCATAGCCACCATGAAGCTGCCCAGGCTGGGACACTGCAGAGACCTACCCCAGCTTTTAATGCAAAGAAATCCCCTGGGCACAGCTCCTCTGGGCAGCTCGTGTCACTCAGGGAGGGTGGAGGTGAGAGCTAAACTGCTTCACTCCCATAGGATGCAGAGGCCAAGTGCCTCCTGGCTGACATTCTGCTCCCACAGGAGCATCTCTGATGTTCAATTTGTGCTCTCAGATCTTGCAGTATCTGTAGGCTCTGGGCCAACTCTTCCTGGTGATGCTCTGACGTTGCTGCTGCTGCTGCTCTGCCATTGCTGCTCCAACCCAGCAAAGGAGAGATGTTCCCATAAAACTTTGTAATTGGCCCACTCCCCAGGCTCAGATTCTTCCTGCATGCCAACTGTGAAAGAAACGTTTCTATTTTTAGCTCGGAGGTGTTGGCAAGAAATGCAGAGGATGGATCTGCATTACCAGCAGGCAGGTAATGGCACAACCCCTCACCCCAGGCCTTCGTTCCGTTCTGCCTGCTGCAGGGACTGCAAACCTTGGGGCTCAGACTCACGCCCTGCTCCCCTGTCAGCCACTCCCAGCTACAGGTGAGATGCAGGAACAGGGAGGGGTTTTCATAAGGAAGTGTTTGTGGGACTGAGAAAGCTTTGCATGGGCTGTGTTCAATAATATCTGTGTTTAAAGGCTGCAGTGCTTTTTCTACCAATTTCTTTCTCTCTTCCCTTCCGAATTTTATTTTCAAACAGGGGAAAATCTTTTCCAAGGTCAGGGAGAGGTTATGCTTTCAGATTTTTGCAGTACATAGCTTCAGGCTGGGTTAAAATTCCCATAACGATCAGAGCCTGTCTTGTCTGGGATTCATTTCTTATACTGTCTTTATCTCATCCCTTCCTGAATCCTGTTGTGAGGTTCAGCCATCCACCTTCAGCATACCAAAGGCAGAAGACTGATTTCCCTGTCTTTTTTTCCTTTAACCAACACTAGTGGTTTGTTGGCTCTTTTTGTCTTCCTCACTCTGTTTTCTCATGACATCTGGTTGACAGAAATGAGCTGCTCAACTCTGCTCTCAGGATATTGAGGGAATGCAGCAATTCCTATTCCAGAGGAAGCTGGGACACTCTCTGAGCATTAGAAACACCCATCCCCTTTTCCCAGTCTAACACGTTCCTCTACACTGGCTCACTTCATGCCACCTGTGTCATCTTTCAAGTTATGACCCCAAAATGGGGCAAAAGCACTTTCCCACCCCTTTTGTTGGATGCAAACCCAAACACTTGATTGCATTTGGGAATCAAAGACCCATGGGATTGAACTGTGGGAAAAATTCCTGTAATTTTATTAATTTTATTAATTCCGGCATTAACACATTGATGTTTTCTCTGTGGTGCTGCGGCTCCAGCCCGAGCATCATCTCTAATCACAAACCCCTTTGATTAGGGAGCCACAGTCTGGAGAAATGCCTTTGGAGAGGAGAAGGATGCTGTGCACTAATAAATAATGGGAAGTGATTATCCTGCCTGGGCCAGCAGGGAGGGAGAGCTACAAATCCAATGAACAGGTACAATTGGCATCCCCAGAGCCGAGCACGTGGAAGAACCTAAAACTGAATTAATGACTGCTGGAAGGCTGGGCTCTCAAGGGAGAACCTGAGGTATGCTTTGACTTCTCTCCAGATTTAAGGCCTTGACATAAGAGACTTTGTCTCCACTCTCATGCTTTTAACAAGGGCAGATGACCCTACATTTGCAAGGATGGAATGTTGCACAGATAAATTGTTCCTGGATTGGCTAAGCCTTGAGGAGAAATCACTGGATAATGGGGTGCCATGGATATATTCACTGCATGGACAACTGCCAGGCCTTGCTTGAGGTCCATCTTTCATCCCACTAACTTTGTAGGGACACAGGTACCTGGTTGCAGGTGGTTCATAGGTTGAAGGGCTATCCTAACTTTCCCATTTAAGATAATATTTCCCTCCCACAATCTTTGGCGTTGGCCCCAGCTGTGTGTGAAGGAGCTGCTGGGCCAGTAACGATCCATTCACTGCCTGGGAGTGGTCATTGTGGTCACTGCTCTGGAGTTGTCACTGCTGAAGCTTCTCAGCTGCTGCCAGGTCTGGGTGTTGCCAGAGGGGGCAGCCTGAGGAAGGTCGAGGGAAATCCATTCCTTGTCTGTGTGCCTGGAATTTCTGCATGTACAAGTGCATTAATATTCCTGTGTCCCTATTTGAGATGCTTTGCCTTGATCTGCCTTTGCCTTTTCCCTCGCAGTCCCAAGTGGTGTCCTCCACTTTTCCCCAGGCCAGTGATAACCTCTGCCCCTCCCTGCTCTCTCTTCCTGCTGTGCTCTCACGCTGTGGCAGAAACAACAGGAACACAAACACAGGCAGCCAATACAAAAGAGGATGGTGCTGTTTCTGAATGCAGCAGGGGCCACCAAGGCTGGGACAGGAATGTGATGGTGTATCTCAGTTGTGTAGCTCCTGCTACCGCTGGTGTTGAAGATTATCACACTCCTGTAGTACAGGACGGAATTTATCCCTGGCTCTGTGCTACCACATCACTTCACAGTGTGTACACAGCCTGCCCTTCAGATCCTTGCACTCTGCATCCTCCAGCTGATGCAGAGAGGGAATAAAAAGCACAGGAGAGTCAAGGTACCAGATTCCCCTAAATGATGCACCTGTGCTGTGCTCCAAAACAAAAGAAGGAAGTTGCCTAGTTAATCTCAGCTTCCCTGGAACCCAGTGCAATGTCTTTATCTGTAATTCTTTCTCTACTGTCAGGAGAAAAACCCAAACCCTTTTCACAGAATCATAGAATTGTTGAGGTTGGACAACATCCAGTGCAAGCATCAGGCCAGCACCAGCACCACATTCACCACTGACTGTGTTCCCACGTCCACACATTTTTTGAATGCCTCCAAGGAGGGTGATGCCACCACTGGACAACACTGTACCTGTGTTTGATAAGTCTTTCCATGAAGAAATTTTTCCTAATATCCAACCTAAACTTGGCCTGGTGAAACTCTAGGCCGTTTCTTCTCATCCTGTCATTTGTTACCTGGGAAAAAAGCCCAGCCCCACCTCACTGCAACAGGTATTTTTTATTAGATTCTTTGTAGATTCCCAGGGGGAAGGACAGGGCTGTATTTCTGCTGCAAAGAGCTGCATATAAAGTGTTAACCACAGAACTGCATTCAAATAGTGTCAAGACAATTATGATGGCCAGTTAAGTGCCAGGATCAGCAGCAGAGATTGCACGAGGATCCAGAAAGAGCCAAACATGCCAATAATTTCCACTGAAACAGTGCTGACAATGACAGAGCCCTGGGGCTGGTGGGACCTGGGGCTGTTTTAAATAAAACAGTGCTTTGTGGCAGTAGGGATCACTCTGAGGAGCTGATTTACCTCAATCCGAAGCTAAACATCTTCAACACAGCTAAGAGTTGTGCCTCAGACTGGGGGTCGTCTGCTGCATATCCCCCTCTTCTGGAGAGCTCATGCTTTTAAATGGATTTAAAGAGTTAAAGGTCACAGCAGAAATTCTCCAGGTTTCATAAAATCCTAAAATGGCCTGCGTTGGAAGGGATCTTAAATATCACCCAATTCACAGCTTTGAGAACACTGAACTTCAACAGGACTGAGACACCCACGCCAAACTGCTCCATGAACTTTCTCTGTGGGACATGGTCCCATAAGACAGAAAGAAAACATAAAACTCAGATCTGTAAGGAGACAGAAGAGCCCCCTTCGTTCAAAAGTAAATTGGGAAAGAATCACGTGGTGGAGGGGAAGAATGACAGCAGCAAGAAGGGAAGACTTCTCTTCATCATCCCATGTTAGATCAGTGAACTGGAAAAATCATGGCAAGTCTGCCAGAGAATAAACTGTCCAAACCTGGTATCAGCTGCAGAGCCACAGACTGTTTAGCAGCTGGGACAGAAAAATGCATTGCTTCCCATAAAACTTGCCTCCCAGAGAATTACAGCCTCTTATTTGTCATGCCAGGGTGGGTGTGTGGGGGGACAGGATTGGAAATAAATGCTACAAATGCTCTCTGTTGTGAGTAGGGAGTAAGTTTATCTCCTCAGCCCAGAGCATAAAACCCACAGCTGCACATGGAAACAAGGGTGATTTACAGCCCATCCCTTTGGCTGAAAGCTTCCTGGAAGGGATGAAGTGTTTCTTCTTCAGCACAAGTCTGACCTTTGCCTTGTGTGGGTATGGGAGGAATAAAAGTGAAGGACCCCTGAGGAGAGGAAAAACGGTGCTTTCCTCGGAGATGTCTTCCCAGGGCCATGCTGACAGACCTGCAGTGCTTCTCATTGTGGTGCCATGGAGCCCTTGACAAATGCACCCAGGAAAACCAATTCCTCCTGGCTCCAAAGCCACAGGGCTGGTGGGAAAATCCTCCAGCAATCCTTGACAAATGCACCCAGGAAAACCAATTCCTCCTGGCTCCAAAGCCACGGGGCTGGTGGGAAAATCCTCCAGCAATCCTTGACAAATGCACCCAGGAAAACCAATTCCTCCTGGCTCCAAAGCCATGGGGCTGGTGGGAAAATCCTCCACCAGTCAGGAGAGGAACCTTCTGGGCGCTTGGACCAAGATCTGACACCTCCCTACCCCTTCATATCCTTCTGCCAGGAGTTATCCCACGCTGGAAGCCAAGGTGGGTCTCTTTGGTTGCACACCCCCATGGCAGCCCATAACCAGGAGCTTTTGCAGGGCTTGAACCATCAGGGTGGGATTCAGGGAACAGTTTTTTCTATCACAGATAGGTTGCAGAGCCAGAAGAAATCTCTTCTTTGTTTCCAATTTCCCCCATGGATAAAAAAAATAAGAGAAGTCATCCCTTAGGAAGAAGGGCTGTTTGTGGTCCACTGATAAAGAAATCACATTCATATTGTTCCTGTTTTAATAATGACAATAAAGACTCAGAGCTTCCCCTTCTGGCTGGGGAAGGTCCAGTTTAGGGAGAGGAGCTCCGAAATAGAGCATTTCCTTAAAGCACTCTCAGACCTGCTGGCCCAAATTGTTGGGCCTTTTCACTGCCTTCCCTGAAGGATGTATTCAGATCTGCTGAGCAGTCTGAGCCCAAACTCATCAGGATCTGCCTCAGAAATTCCCCAGGGCTCCTCAAACTTCCCTTCTCATCCTCCTGCTGGAAGCTGCTATGGCAGACCTGCCTCCCAACACTGACACTCTTTGTTTGTTGTTAAATTTTCCTTAGGCTTCCCCCGGGCTATGTCTTGCCCAGTAAACAGAGACATCAGCAGATCTCTGCAGATCCCAGAGCCAGAGCATTCCTTACAGCTCCAGCCTTCCCCTGGCACAGACATCTGTCCCCCCTGCAGTGTCTGCTGCCCCAGTCAGCCCAAAGCTCCCTCAGAGGGTTTTCCTATGGCTGAATGGGGCTGGATGAGCCCTCTGGAGCCTTTTCCAGGTAGGCAAATCAGCTTCTTGCCTCACTGAGTTTCTCTCTGTTCCACTTCCTGAGGCTCCTCTGAAATCCAGCATCCAGAGACAAAATAAATCAAAACAAATCCTCCCATCCCAGGCTGTCCCTCAGATGGGTTTATGCCAACAAGGAAGGCATTGGTCATTAATAGTCAGAGTAGTCATGAGTACCTCAGAGCAGTCACTAATATCCCAAAGCAGTCACCAAAACCCCGGAGTCTGGATCAATGTTTGTGTGTTTCTGGCATGTTTTCCCTCTGTGGGATGTTGTGTATCAGGGGGCTCAGGTGGCTCCCAGCTCATGAAGGCTCTTCTGGGATTCCTGTTCTCCTTAAGAACCCTCCCCTGCTCGCTGTGGATGCACAGTGCAACCTGAGCAGCTCCCACAGCCCTGATGCTCTCCCTCTGCTGCCTGGGGAAAGCCAATGGTCTGGAAAGCCCAGGAGACAAGGGTGCAGGGGGTACCAAGGACTGAGCCCACCTGTGGCCGTTTTCCTCAAGGTTCTGAACATTCTCCTCTGCAAACACTCAGACCCTTTGCCCTGGTGGCTCCTGCTGTGCCACCAGCCTGGCAAAGCCCACTGGCCCTGGCTTGGAGGCTGCTCATTCCCGAGGCTGGGCAGGGGCTGGGTGGGGAAATGATCACAGAATCACGGCTTTGCTCAG
The DNA here is from genome assembly GCA_013397395.1 of Sinosuthora webbiana. Taxonomy (NCBI): domain Eukaryota; kingdom Metazoa; phylum Chordata; class Aves; order Passeriformes; family Sylviidae; genus Sinosuthora; species Sinosuthora webbiana. The sequence continues at coordinate 288,500 of VXBN01015904.1, forward strand.
GTTGGAAAAGCTCTCTGAGATCATTGAGTGCTACCATTCCCAAGCACTGCCAAGGCCACCACTGGCCATCTCTCCAAATACCACATCCACAAGGCTTTTGAACCCCTCCAGGGATAGGGACCCCACCAGTGCCCTGGGCAGCCCTTTCTAATCCCTGACCACACTTTCCATGATGATCAGAACACCCTTGGGAGAAAAATGTGGTCTCATCTCATTTCTAACATTTCACAGCAAAATGTCAATTTGATTTAGTGAAATCCACTTCAGATCAAAACTCCAAATTAATCACCTGGGTTTTCTTGTTTAGTTTCAAAAATGCTGAAGTATTTTACTCAAGGCTGGTAAAATAGGCAGTTTTGACTTGTCTCTTTAATCCATTTTATCTTTAACAGGTTGCTGTACCGAAATACTGATGGCATTTTATAATAATAAAACCACATATTAGATACTAAATATCCCCTTAATATATATGCTTGGAAACCTACTTAACCTCATATTTAATACAAATTCTTCATCATCTATGAAGTCCAGTGTAATACAGTATAAAACCCTATCATGGTATAACAAAGTTCTGTATTTTGTGGTAATAAAGGAATAAAATGCAAACAAGCCCATGCCAGGGTTACCTTCGTGTTGCTCTGATTTTTATTCTGATGGATTTGACATGCACCATGGAGCAAGAAAACACAAATTGGTCCCAAAAAGCTGCTTTGCCTGGGCGCTGCTCCAGCAGGACAGGAACCCACCCGAGAACAGCAGCACCTCCCAGGGAGCCACAAACCACCCAGCTGGAAGATGTCAGCTCAGCAGCTCTGGCCATTGCAGGCCTGTCTGGCCAGGGAGAGCAGGGGCTGGTTGCTGCTGGCTCAGGGGGCACTGGGGGCACTGAGGGGCACTGGCAGCATTCCCATTCTCCAAGGCCAGGGATCCCATCCCAGGCACGGCTCAGACTGTCCTGGCTGCACTCACCTGGGCACACCAAGGAGCTGAGCTTTGCCTTTGTGCCCTTCAGTCTCAGCTCAGTGGAGACAAGAGGGATGGGGGTGACACTGCCTGGTTAGAGCTGTTGTCTGAACGAGAACACTTGGCTCATCCAGCAGGGGATAGCACAGCCCAGAGCCGTAAATAATGCATGGATCCCTCACATGGAGCTCACTCCAGCCTCACATTCCTCAGAGAGTCAGCAAATATTATTTTCCTCTTCTCTTTTGTGTGTCTGTGGACTGGTGGGTGGCTCAGGGAGAAGGCAAAGCTCCTCTGAGGTGCTGTGCTGATCTGCTTTTACATCTTCCTTCCTCCTTCTTCTCCTTCCCTTCTCTGCCTTCCCAAAAAGCCTCTGCCCGAGCTGTGTCAGAACAGTAGCATTGCCAAGCTGCCCTGGAGGGCTGGAGTTGCAGCTGGATTTGGGAAGCAGATGGGCTTAATGTGTTCAGCTAAACGCAGGTTTTAGAGCCCAGTCAAACAGGACAAACTGCAGCTCTGTCTGGGACCACTCCTCCCAGGAAAACAAGGCACAAGAATTTGGCTGCTGGGCAGTGGCAGGGAAAAAACCATTCATTTCTCTCCAGCCTGATGAAAATGCTTCCCTGAAAGCAGGTTTGGAATTTGCTGGCATTGCTAAGAGGAGGGATCCAAAATTCACAGCTGCTGAGCAGGTGCTTGAAATCATAATTCATTGGTGTCCCCTTCCTGATTGCCCAAACACTAACGAGCTGCTCAGAACCTGGAACTGCTAATTACGTGTCTGAGACCTAAAAGGAGTACTCAAGATGTCTTCATGCTATTAAAATAGCCTAGACTGAATTGCTGTCAGACTGTCCAAAAAAACCCCGGGATTACTCAATAAGACACCAGACTCTGAGTGGACAATTAGGTTTTTGGGACCCCAAAAGCTGCTAAGAAGGTGCTCAGCACCTGATGCTTCTCCAAGTCCATTTTTTTGGAAGTAGTTTGAGAATTTGGACATCCACTCCCATGTTCCCCTTGCACTGTCCTTGTCTCTGCTGGAGTGCATCCCTTCAGGCAGGATTTGTGATCCATGGCTTGTCCCACCTAGCTGTAGCTTTTCTTCTGCATCTGAGTCCCACGGAGCAGCCAGTGGAGAACGACTCTATTAAAAGCCACAGTGGTGTCACACTGACATGTATTTCTTCTTCTAAGAGCATCCTGAGATGACTTCAGCTCTGACCTACTTTAAAGCCAGGCTGATTTTGTCCAAGCAGCAGCTGCATTTGAAGGCAAAGAGATGGAAGGAAAAGCTGCTGAAATCCAGATTCCTGGTTAGAGGTTTTTGCCCAGCAAGACCCAGAGCTGCTCGACTTTGTAGCATACTCTTTTGTCAGCTCTTTGGTTTTCCTGACACGTCTTTCCCCAGCACAGGGCACAGCCTTGGCTCTCCCAGCAAAAGACAGGGGAAGCAGTCCCTGTTCATCACTGCATTTTTACACAGCCAGCAAATGGGAGAAGTAATTAACTGCCACATGTTTAGCTACAGTAATTATGAATTTGCATCGCTCTCTCTACCAACAGAGCGGACTGGGCTCCCAACACCCTCTCAAGTGTTCCCAAAGTCCCCACATTTCCTTTTTGGGTGAGTCCTGCATCTTTAGAACAACCACATTCAGCCTGAGCTCTGTCTGTATTCCTTCTGTCTCTCAGTGCCTTTCTGAGGACCTGGGACTCCTGGGATGTTTCTCAAAGGCCCCTCATCACCGTGCATTCCATATATTCCGGTTTGCTTCCATCCCCCACCCAGATGATGGGAATACCAGCCAGGACAACAAACCTCGCGGTGGGAGCAGCGGGCAGTGAGGCACTCCAGAGTGGTAGTGACTGAGCCTATATTTTGGATTTCAAGGGAATTTCAGCAGGGCTCTGATTATCTCTGGGATTTTCCATTCCTTTGGCAGGGAAGTGTTCCATTCCTGTGGCTGCTGGGACTCTCTTGCGAGATTCCCATTCCCAGAGTCCCCTCCATCTCATGCTGCAGGCAGTCCGTGTCACAAAATATATTCCTGATTTTTTCCTGAGCTGGATTCCTCACCTCAGCCCGTGTTGGAGGATGCTGGGATGTGGGCTGCCTCTGCACACCATGCACACTCCCTGGCAAATGTTCCAGTGAGCAAACATTCATTAAAAACCAGCAAATGTGAATTATAACTGACTGCATAAAGGTGCTGGTGAATTGACAACATATGCCCAGAGCCACAGCAAATGATCCAGAACACAGCAGCAGGAGATGGAAAGCTCTCACTTCCCAGTCTGACACGGATCTCAGGGTGAGGCTGAGCTGTGGTTTGGGGAACGTCCTGCACACTCATGGCTGTGCTCACAACACGAAACTGGTACTGCTGACCAGAGGGGATTTCAATGTCTGAGGCAACCCTAGCAAGGCCACCCCCACCCTCTCCAACAGCTTTATTGCCCCCCATCCCAAACAACCAGCAAGGATTTAGTCCTGAGGCTCTCTGCAGTGGCTAAGCAGAGCATCCCTCCTTCTGCAGCAGGAGCAGCCCAGCTCTAGCAGCCTGATCCATCCTTTACCTCAGGATAATCCCTCTAGATATGGGTCACAGAACCTTGCAAAGCACCCAAGGGTGCCAGCAGTACCAGCTCTGCCCCCAGCACAAACGAGTCTTAGCAGGGTCGTCACTGCCCTGCTTCAGGATGGACTCAGAGCAAACTCCCAGTGCTACCACTAAAACCAAGGGAGAGGAGGTTGAACTGCACATTCAGCACAAAGCTGGGCTGCCAGCCCCATCTTCATTAGCTAAATACCCCCTAAGTCAACACAAAGTGGGTCTTAATTAGTCCACATCTGGACCTCAGTTCGTCCTAAGAGCATTCCCACATCAGTGATGCCAGAGCCCCATCTCTCCCGTTGCCTCCCTTCAGCAATCCCGGCTCTTCCAGGGCAGCTGATTTGAAGCCTGGACCACAGCCCTGCCAGGCACGTTTGCTGCGGCTCCAGCTTTGCCGGGGACGTCTCCATACAGCTCCAATTAACGGCGGCAACAAGCACTTCTGAGCCACAGAGGGGAACCCCGGCGGGGAGAGGGGATGTTCCTCTAACCGCTCCCACAGACGTTTCTCTCCAGGAAACCGGAACGCAAACTTCCAAATCTGTTCCCTCTGCTGCAGCACATTCCAGCCCTGCGGGGGAGCCAGGCTTTGCAATGAGCAATGCATTTGCTCTCCCCTATTTGTGGGATAACAGAGCAGGTGCTCTGTTTCCCAGGTGGGTAAAATTGAGCCCAAGGAACTCATTTCTGCAGAGGGAATTTTTAAATATATTTTAAAAACAGGTTCCCCTTTCTCTCTGTGTTGCATTGTGAGTACTGGTCAGAATCAACTGAACCAATGCTGTCCCTCCCTTTTCCCCTTTGCTTCTCTGAGATCCCATAAACCAGAGAGAAAATGATATTATTTTTAAGCAGGAGAGAGGAGAGACCACTTTTCTGCTCCGTTTTTGTGTGATGTCTAATAAAACAGCATACCAGGGGCTCCCAGATGGGATATGAGTATAGATAAACAAAAATCCAGCCACATCTAATGCCTTGACTTCAGTCAGATTGGCCATTAGCAGGATCCCATTCTCACTGCAGGCAGCATGAGCACCCTCAAGGGAAGCTGCTGCAGCCTCCAAAGGGGATCTTCACCCAGCCCTGGACAGGGTTAAGCACCCACAGGATTTACACCCCAGTGGACTCAATATTCCTGTCTCCATGCAGACACAGACAGGAGCTGAGTTAATTGAATTCCCAGAACTGACAAGCTGGGTATTAAAGTCTTTTCAGGATCACGAAACACAGAATTGATACTGTATAACTGCAGGAATGGAGGGGAAAGCCCTTTCCAGGACATGGCTGTGTTTTTCCAGGTTTCCCAGGCACCCCACCACTCTGCTGAACCCGGGTGAGAGGTGCCTGACTCCCACGATTCAGGTGTACACCCAACCCATTCCTTCAGTCCAGGAAAAGGTTGTCCATGGACTTGGAGAGGTCCTTGGACACAGCCTCCTGTTCCTGGCAACCACCTCACACAATTCCAGCACCGATGGATGATCCTGGTTAAAACCCTGCTGGGTTCTTTATCCCTATTAATTTAGAATTTTGTTCCTTCAAAAAAATAAAAGTAAAAAAAGCTCCTTCCTAACTTCCAGCATCAAGTTATCCATGAACAATCTGTACCATTTGCTCCAAAGCCAGCACCATGCTTTGCCTGAAATAGCTCCATTTCCCCCCGGTCGTCTTCCCCTTGATGGATTTCCCTGGAGTTATCCCAGTCCTTCACACAGCCTTTGCCAGGCTCACTTAAACAAGCTCAATTCTCATAATCTCCCCTCTAGAACAGGTGTTTCTTTTCCTTAATCCTCCTCCCAGTCTTGCTCTGTACCTGTTCCAGGTTGGATTCAGCTGCTTTGGGATGAAGCCGCTGCCTTTTCCAGTGGCATTAACATCTCCTGAGCTCTGGAAGAGCTTTGTAAAGAGCCTTGGCAAGGTACCACGAATTGAAGCAGCCACTTCATTAAACCTCCCCAGTCAGGACCTCTGCCCTGGCACCCTGGTGATTTACACAGCTGCACACGAATCCCCAGGTGCTGAGCACTGGGAGCACTGCCTGTATGCCCGGGGATCCATGTGCAAAACAGGCGGGGATGGAGCATGGAGCAGGTCTTTGCTCACTGATGTTTGAGATCTGTGCTCCAAAATATTCTTTTTGGTGCTCCATGATCCTGGAATAATGGGATGGTTTGAGCTAGAAGGGACTTTAAAGCTCTTCTTATTCTTCAAACCCCTCTGGGAAAACTGTTCCAGTAGCTCTCTGCCTTCCAGGATTGTCCAACCATTCCCTCCATTGCAGAGGCCACAGCTCCTGCCCCTGGAGGGGGACAAAGCTTGGCAGAATGGATGAGGAGAAAAGGCTGAAGGTCAGGGAGTGGTTTCAGGAAGGCCTGGGAACCCCAGCTGGCAGGACCAACTCCCAGCTCTCAGCTCCAAAATTGTGCCCATGGATGTAACTCCACACCAACAGAAACCTCCCCTCTGGAGCTGAGCCCAAGCTGATCCATGTGGCTCATGTCAGGGGATTTGGTTTCTGAAGAGGAAACATTTTACATCTGAAGTCTTAAATATTATTGTTCCCTGCTGAGTGTGGGTTAAAAGAGGAAAACAGTGATACTTTTCTCACTGACTCTTTTTCAGCCCTTCTAAAGACATATAAGAACAGTAATGAGTCAGTCAAGCACTTTAAGCAGTCAGGCAATGATAAATGAGACCCACTAAAACCCTTCTGTCTTTGCCAAGGGCAGTCTGGATTATACTTGAACCTGTTCTAACCTTAGCACTTAACCTTCTTTTCCACAAAGTTGCCTTTGCACACAACCTCCATGATGGAGCTCAAAATAACAAGTCAAAGGAATGGCTCCCCGAGAGGAAAAGGAATCTTTACTTTACAGTTGGGACTGGGGTTTAAGTGTATTATGTGCTTGCTAAACCTCAGAATTTTAAAGGAATGGGGATATAATTCCATGTTACTAGTAAGGGAGGGAGGAAAGGCATGAAACTCAGCATGAAAGTATTTTTTTATGTGGAGAAAGAAGAGAGATAAGTATTATTTCCAGCAGTCAAAGAATCCCAGAATCACTGAGGTTGGAAAAGACCTCCAGGATCATCAAGTCCAACCTGTGCCAAATCCCCACCTTGTCCCCAGCCCAGAGCACTGAGTGCCACCTCCAGGAATTCCTTGGACACCTCCAGGGATGAGGACTCCAAACCTCCCTGGCCAGTTCCAGTGCCTGAGCACCCTTTCCATGGGGAAATTCCTGTTGCTGTCCAACCTGAGCCTCCCCTGGCCCAGGCTGAGGCCGTTCCCTCTCCTCCTGTCCCTGTTCCCTGGGAGCAGAGCCCGACCCCCCCGGCTGTCCCCTCCTGTCAGGGACTTGTGCAGAGCCACAAGGTCCCCCCTGAGCCTCCTTTTCTCCAGGCTGAGCCCCTTTCCAGCTCCCTCAGCTGCTCCTGGTGCCTGCAAGGAATGGGCTGTACATGCCAGTATCCCTTGGGATTATCCTCTGCTGCTCTCCTTCGCCTCCCTGCATCTCCTCCCCAGTCCCCACCAGCCCAGGCATTGCTCCCAACCATTCCCCTTCCCCCAGCCCTTTTTGCCTCTCCAAGCAGACACTGGGAGGGCAGAAAACCCCAGTTTCTGGACACTCAGCTCAGGAGCAGGACACCAAACCTCTGCTGTGGGGATGTCCAGCTGGGTCTCAAAACCAGCAAGTTGTTAAGGTTAGAAAACACCTCTGAGCTCATCAAGTCCAACCCACAGCACCACCACCGTGTTCACTGTTAACCCTGTCCTCAAGTGCCACATCCATAATTTTTTGAACACTTCCAGGAGTGCTTGGTGGTTGCCCTGCCCTGCCTCAGATCCAATGCTTAACAACCTTTTCTGTGAGGAAATTTCCCCCGGTTTTCCCTAATATTCAATCTAAACCTCCCCTGGAGCTACTCAATGCTATTTTATCTCTTCCCCTCAATATTTTAGGAACGTGAGATTCCTTGTGAGGAGCAAGGAATCAAATGCCTTTAGCTGGGATTTACTGCACCACTGTTGCAGTAAGTGATCCAAACTCATCATCTGCATCTTTGAATCATCATCATCTTTAACAATCAGTTGCCCACACCTTGACTGACAAACACCACATGGATGAGACCAGGGGAGAACCCTGGTGCACCCCAAAAAGCCAGAATATCACACACCTGGATGTGCCTGGACTGACAGAGGAGAGGAATTATTTCAAGTGAGAAGCACTGCAGGGAGATAGAGCTGCTGGGGCACAGCTCTGAGGAGGGGGGAACTGAAGGGTTTCTCAGCACTAAAGCCACAATGCTGATTTCTGGGTTTTTTGGGTTTAATGAAAGTGTGTCTTTTTTGAAAGACAAGTGCAATTACAAGAACATACTTGACTTCAGACACTTATTTCTCCTCCTGACAGAAGAAAAAAAAAAGCATGGAAAGGCCAGAATACACAAAGAGCTTGCAATAACTGTTAACAACTGAAAGCTCCTCCCCAGATTTCAATATTACTTTGCAAATGGGGACTGTACTAACCTGCCTGATTTAGAACAAAATAAATGCACACCGCATTTCCCTGCCCCTGGTAACTGAACTGTCCTTGCTTGTTCCCCAGGAATAGTTTGTCACACGAATTTACCTGTGGTAACTGGGCTTTAACGCCTGGTGTTAGATGGGTTTGAAACACGGGAGGAAAATATGCTGCAGTTAATTGTTCCAACAGCCACGGGCACCCCCAGTGGAGGGATTTAGGCTCAGAAATACCCATCAACATTTAACAGCGTTCCCAAGAGGAAGGGAGGTGGACGCTTTACCTCAGGATGCTGTTCAGCCTGCAGGCACTTGCAGAAGCTATCTGGGGTTTGCAGAGCTGCAGTAGCTGGGGGTGTGCTCAGGTACTCTGTGCACCTGATTTGCAAATGCAGTAAGAAAGGCTTTCAAAATGCTTTTTTGAGTGAAGACATTTGTAGAAAAATCTGTTTGGTTTCAATCCCTTCCAACCAGGAATGATGGATTCTCTCGTGTTTGCACAAAATCACAGCCCATGTCATTCTCTGCAGCAGGTGAAAGCAATTCCCCTCCCTTAGTTAAAGTTTAATCGATTTTAATAATAAATGTTTAATAGCAAACATAAACCAGAAAAACAGCCCTTGCCCCAAGGAGCTGACAGTTTGATTTCAAATCCAAAGGGTGGAGTGTGAGCCTTGGATTGACAGGGGGTTGTGGACACTCTGAGCTGGGCAGGATTTCCCACTCGGGATCTGAGGAGGAGGATGCAAAGTTGAGGTCACTCCATGGATTCTGAGTCCTGCAGTGCACCTGCAGCACCATGGGCCTGCTCTCAGCGCTGGGAATTACTCAGAATTCGAAACACAATAATGAATGAAGCCTGTGTTCCTGAGGATTTTGTCTTCTAACCTCTCCCTGCTCTGTCCCAGGTTCCTCAGCACCATCAGAACAAACCAGGACCTGCCTTCACACGCACACCTCCCCTGGGATGGTTCCCCTGTCCCACAGGGGGCACAAATCTCTGCATCCTGCTTTGATCTTGCTTGTACTGTACTGCCAGGGAAGTGTGAGCTGTCTCATTATCGCCAGGCTGCTCCTGGAGAAAGTGGGGCACATGTTGTTTGTTGGCCAGCTGGTCCCTGTCAGACACAATGTAAAACACAAGCACTGACCCTGTTTTCCTCCCCGGGCTCCAGTTTGGGTCTCTCCCAGCTGCCAGTTTTTGTGAAATTAGTAAAAATCACATGGTTTTGAGACTTCTCCTGTTCTTTCAAATGGAGGGAAATTGCTGAAACCTTCTCTTATCAGGAAATAAGCCTAAAACCATCTCCAGAAAGCTCAGAGGTTAGGCTGTCAGAAGCATCTTGCATCTTGAAAGAGGGGACTGGTTTGAAAGTACTAAATTAAATTCCCCTATTCAGGGAAAGCCAGACATGAATATGTAACTCAGGGTTCCCCCTTACCAGCCTCAGATGACACCAGGGTTTGCCTCAAAACCCCTATAAAATAGAACCTGGGTGCATTAGAACCTGCTGACCTACAAGAGCAAGACGTAGAGGCAGAACATGGTGAAAAGTTCCCCAGCTCGGCATCACTTTTTCCATTACTTAATTCTGAACCAGATTATCCATTAAATGAGACATCCCAGGGTTTCAGTGTTTTATTTTGCACTGAGATTTTTATTTTAATTAATTTCATGGAAAATAGAAATGCTTTAAGACAAAAAGCGTTCGTTTTTCACATGGGAAATCTCATCCCAGGAGACACTTGCACATTTTTCTGGTATCATGCACAAACACCATAGAAAAACCCTTTTCCTCTTGATCTGTTTTTCCCTGGAGAGATGCAGATGTACAGAGACATCATCACAAGACCGACCTCTGAGGGTCTTTTTGTTCTACCAAGAGATAATGAGGAGAGAGAATGATTTTTGCCGGGATGGATGCAGTTGTGGGAGCTAACAGAGGGATCTCACTCTCATCAATGTCTTTAGGAGGCAAACTCCACTGGGGTTCTACAAAACTGGGACTGCTTTGTCAGCCTTGTCTCCTCCCACAGCTCGTTCAGAACTGCCATGTACACCCTGGCACCTCCTTTCTCTGTGCCTGTCCTGGAATTACAGGGCCCTACGAGGGACTCATTGGGACTGGTGTGGGTCAGCTGCAAAGCCCCTGTCATACCTGACAGAAATTCTTTTGTTATTCATGTGGATGTCACACATTTTTCAGGAGATGCTCCAACATAATTCAGCATTAGTGAATGGCTATTTAGAGTGATCCTGCAGCATCTGCAGAAGGGATGGTGGCTGCAGAATCTGAGGCCAGGGTAGAGGATGAAAAATGCAGTTCAATCAACAAGGATAAATATTAACATCCAACACAGCAGCTCCTTCTCCCCAGCATGATCTCTACACCCTCATCATACTATCCATGCAAACTGTTCCATCTTTTACATAAAGATTGGTTTAGATGGGGATGCTGCTTGAGAAATGACCACAGCAGCAGTTTTCCCAAAGCCTTATGGGAAAACCTGCCTCTTTTCATTAAAAAAAAAAAAATAAAAATCCTCTGTCTTGGATTTTCCCTTTGTCTGCTAGGGAAGGCAAAAAGCCTCCCTTGGAATGGAGAATGTAAAGCCCCTCCCTCTGAATGACTATAATTTTGAAATCAAGGGGCTCTTAGGCAAGGATATGAGGGGTAGGAATAACAGTTCTTTACTAGTATGTGTGACAAGGCAAACAACCAACAACAACCGCAGCATTAACAACAAACAGAGCCAGGAACCTCGTGACGGCCTTCCCGGCCAAGATGGGAAGGGATGGAGGAGAGGCTTTGCTTCACAAAACCCCGGGGCAGTCTGTCCCCAGTGCCCCTGGTGTCTCTGAGGACACCAAGCTGGAACAGCAGGAATGAGCAGGAATGGATGAGATCTATCTGAAGCTCCGTGGTGGTAACTGGAGTGGTGGGATGTCCGGGCAGGGCAGGGCAGGGGGTGTGAGCCCACAGTGGAGCAAAAAGCCTCAAGGCAGCGCCGACAGGGCCGGGCCAGCTCCAGCAGGGCAGGAGGAGGCGAGCTCAGGATTCCTGGCACAGGAGGAGATGGTGGTAGGTCTCTAGGACTGGCTTCCAGCGATAACCATGAATTCTCTCCCTGCAGTAAGAAACAGCTTGACCCCCCTTTCTCCCAATGCTGAGAGCAAGAGTCAGAAGCTGCCCCCAGCCCCATCCTTTACCTGCCCCCAAAACTTACAATATCTTCCCCCTCCGGGAGAAACTCCCAGACATCAAAAGAGGTGTGGCCAGGTGCTGTACTCCTCTCCTTTGGCCACTTCTTGGTTTTGCTTAAGTGCCCATAAGTACCCAGTAGTTAGTTTCCTAGCAACTTATGGGAAAAAAATTCTATAAGTAAAAAAGAAACAAATCTAACCCCCAATATCCCCAAACAGTAAATGCTTCAAAGGAAGAAATTAATCTAGCAGCGTTGTGTGACTGCTGTATCCCACCAGCAGCTCCTGAGCAGAAGAGGACACAACACGTTATGTCCTGTGAGATCCTGATCCCCACACCCCTAATCCCAGTAGTTTATCCAGAGAAAAATACCAGTATGATGAACAGAAACTGCAATTCTGAGCAGAATTCTGGTTCACCTGTTCATAGAAACACCAAGAAATCTGTTGGTGAATGTCAGCTCCCATCCAAGGTCCCCTTCAGCTAAACCACCCCATCCCAGATGGCTGAGTCCCTCCTGTCTGCCAAAAGATAATTCCATCCCTTATTCAAGGTCGAACTGACACCTCTCTGACATCCTGGTTCAGCTTTCACAGGTTCCTCCATCACTGGAGAACTGCTGAGGAGTTCATAGCTCTGCTGCCACCACTTCACATGTGACAGAACCATAAGCTGCTCTTCCAAAGCCTTGCAGGAGGCTCTGGAAGGGATAAAGAGACTTTCCTGGATGTCTCAGGGTTCACTGTCCATTTCAGTGCCAGGGAGCAGTGGAGTGTGGTGTTGGAAGTTTAGATGATGAAGGGTTAAGCTTCTATTAATTCCTCCCACTGCTCATTAACTCTCCTCTTCAATTAACTTTGTCCTGCCTATGGCAACTGCAGTGATGTTTGCTGGGCTGTCATTGAGCAACCCCACGTGAATCCTGTCCTGTCCTCCTGCTGTTCCAGAGCTCCAGCTCATCATTTTTTACTGAGCTGGGAGAAATCTCCTGCCACGGAGCCCTTAAATTACCCCTCTCACAGTAACACAGCTGAATCACCAGAGAGCATTTGCTGGGGTTTATTTATTCTCTTCTCCTGGCCTAAGATAAATGTCCCTCAAACCTTCAGGTGAACCAACAGTTTGAATCACTGTTATGGGATTCAGCCCCCTTCATAAAGTGAAATCCTTGCATGACTCCCCCACTGCATGAGCGTGGGATTTCAGAGAGCCTGGAAAACGCCAATAGAACGAGAAACCAAAAAATGTCTAAATGGGTTGCTTTGAATTTCTGCTTCCAATAATGACAGAACCTTTAAAAAGCAAAATAAGTTTCAATGATTTTTAATTTTAATTTAATTTTAAACCGCTTTAATGTCATGCCCATCTTCATATTACATTTATATATCAGTATTCATCACTATTGAAACAACATCATGAAAACTCAATTTTATAGAGCAGCTACAACTTGGTCCCACTGAAATTTTTAAAACTTTTGGACCTCCAGTGGTTTAGTTTGGCGTTTTCAGTTTGCATTTGGAATTTCTTTCATATAGGCAAGGAGGACAGACTCAGCAGTACAGGTTTCCCTCAGGAAAAACTCCAGTTCCTGAGAAACTCATCCTGGAAGTGAAATCTTTGGACTGACTGCAAGAAAGGGAAGCCTACAGACCTGGCAAGAGACAAGAGCCTGGAATCCCCTTCTCGTGCAAGGTCAGACCAGTGTGGGGGAGTACCTGAGGAGGAGATGAAATTTGACTCAGTATTTTTCACTTCTGATTTTTTTTTTCAAATTTCCGTCTCTGAGGAAATCACAAAGCAGAACTGGCTCCTCTGAAAGGAGCAGACAACTGAGCAGCTCCTCTTGCACATGAAAATCCCTGATGGCCCCATTCCCTTGGATGGGCTCCTCTGGGAAATCCAAGTGCAGATTAAACCTCCTTTCATCCATCTCACCCTGAGCAAATATATGTGCATTTTCCATTACCCTTCACTCCTTCACTTCACGCTCCTTGCCTTAACACACAGGCTAAATCCTTCCTTGCACGGCACAACAGCAGCAAATGATCAAAACAATTCAGCTTTTCTTCAAGTAATGGCATCTGCTTGGTTGTAAATATTCATGGCTGGGTGGAAATTGGTTCCTGATGGCCCTGAGCACACTGGTGTCAGTCCTGCTGAAATGACTCTCAGTCTCTTTTACCTCCAAGGGGCGATTTTTTTCTTTTTTCCTGGTGCAGGTCTTATATATTAATCCATGGCAGATTGAGTCAGACATGACCACCTCATCTACCTCATTTTCCCTCTTAACTTGTTGGGCTCCTGGTGCCTGAGAGGTTTCCTCATGGATTCCCACAGGTCGGGAAGTCCCAACAATCTTCTAGAGGACCATTCAGTTGCACTCACCCCTCAATAAAGTCAACCTGTTCAAGGCTTTTCATCATGACCTCTCAGCAGATGCAGGTGTGTCAAAATAGACACTGACTTTCACAGCCTTCACATTTAGCCACAGATCATGGTTTCCTCCCTCAGGAAGATCTGAGTCCTCCCCACTCCCAGCTCTCTCATGGCTGTCATCACTTGGTAAGCAAGGAAGTTTTCCATGGGTCTGTTTTTCCCAAAGAGCTCTTCCTATGGAATGCTGCAGGGTCTCATCAGTCCAGTAGGCAGAATGCTTTTTGTATTCTTGAGTCCCATATAGAGCTGGTGTAGCTGTGGCAGCAACACAATCCCCTGACACTCTGCTCACACCCACCTTATCATGATAGCTTATCACCTTCACTGCCCTCACCCTCGCCATGCCAGTGGATGCAGAACTCTGCTGCATGGCCAACCTGAGCCTGGATGGCACTCCGGGCATAAATCCCTGTGACAAATGCCTTTGGGAAGACACAGGAGGGACTCCAGACCCTGCCAGAGGAGATGGAGATGCTGCGCATGAATGCCCATCCTGACTCTCCTCAGGAGCTGCCAGGCACATTTTTTGTCAGCAGGAGCTGAGTGATGGATTTGAGGGTTTTTTTTGTTTCAGGGAATCACCACTGTCTGCTTCGAAAGCAAACAGGGATAGCAAATAGGAAATGGGAAAAGACAGGGGGTTGCTCAGAGAAACTCTGGTGGAGTCATTATGGAATCAGAGCTGTGAATGCCTCAATGCTCAGTGCAGATGGAACTGTCAGCAACTCTGCATTTTAGGGCAGTTTTTGTCCTTAGGTCAATAATGCAAACTTGAACTTGTGCACAGAGTTCACAGAGAGAAAGGTGATAGTGTTCCCAAACTGGCTTTCATTTCTCAGGAAGGCTGAGGGTGAACTGAGTGTGAGAGCAGGTCAGAGACAGGCAGAGCTCCTCAGGGTTAGGGCTGTGGTTTCCACCTCTGTTGGTGACACAAACAATGGGACTGAGGGTGCCCTCAGCAAGCTCGATGACACCAAGCTGTGTGACACACTACAGGGAAGGGATGGGATCAAGAGGGACCTGGACAGGCTAGACAGGTGGGAATGTGTGACCCTCACAAAGTCCATCTAGCCCAAATGCAAGGTCCTGCAAGGCTGTTCAGCCTGGAGAAAAGCTCCAGGGAGACTGAGCTCCTTCAGAGCCCCTTCCAGTGCCGAAAGGGGTCCAAGAGAGATGGAGAGAGACTTTGGAAAAGGGACAGGACAAAGGGGAATGACTTTAAACTGAAAGAGAGTAGGTTTGGATTAGATATTAGGAAAACATGCTTCCCTGGGAGAGTGGGGAGGCCCTGGCACAAGATATCCACAGAAGCTGTGGCTGCCCCTGGATCTCTGCAAGTGTCCATGGCCAGGCTGGATGGGGCTTGAAGCAACCTGGGATAGTGGAAGGTATTTCTGCCCATGGCAGGGAGTGGAACTGGATGATTTAAAGGTCCCTTCCAACTCAAACCATTCCAGGATTCTATGTTTCTATGAAAATAATTAGATACTCCAAACATAGCAAAAGGATTTAAGACCCAACAGGTCTGCACATGCTTTCTGTTATAGAATCATAATTCAGCTTGGAAGGGACCTCAAGAGGCCAGAGGCCCTCACTGATGTCAGATCAGTTTTGGTTTTTTTAATCAAGTGGGAATTTCTCCTGTTTCACTTCATGACAACTGGTTTAGATTTTTACCCTTTTCTGTCCGTGGGGATCACGGACCTGGTAGTCAGAACCTCTCAGGGAGAGTTTAGATTAAACCCACACAAAGGTTCCTCAAGAGGGGACATCTGGCAGGTTGTTTATTATCTGCCAAGGAGACTCCAAGGGACACTTGCACGGGGCAGGGGGTATGGACAAGCTATGTTGTTCCACTTTGCCTCTCTAGCTGGAAACCAGGCTGGGTTTTTTATATATTCCTTGTCTTTCATGGCCTTTACTTCTAGCTTTGGACATGACTAGACTGAGTCTGGTTCCTGTAGAGAGAGCACAGTGTATGTGAAAGCTTCCTGGGGTTTCACCCTCCACCCATTGCAGACAGAAAACTGTACCCAGGAGAACTCATCCAGGGCCAGTTGTCAGGGAGACCCTGTGACATGAACTGTGTTAGTCACAGAGAGCCACAGGCGAGGGAGGCACCAGGACATGGTGGCTGCAAGACATTTATCAGATTTGTTCTCTGTTGTTGACAACCTTGATTTTCCACAGCTTTGGGCACTTCACTTCTCGGTGTCTGGGAGAAATGAGCTGAAGCACAGGAAGCTGCACTCATTTCCAACACTAAGAAAAGCCTAACACACAATTCCAAGGACAACTCTGATAAATCCTGGCAGCCTTCAAACATCTCCTCTATCCTTGGAACTCCAGTGACACCCACCTTGCTCAGCAGTTCTTCCCCATACCAAGGGTGAATTTGCATTTTGCTCCAGCTGCTATTTGGAGTTCAAATCCCTGGGCAGGTGGGGTGTGGAGGACAGGAGCTCTCATTTGGCCTCCTGATGAATAACTCTAACGAATGGGAATCGCTCAGAAGTGAGAAGTGGTTCTTGCTCTCCTCCAAACCAAGTGCCAGCTGCTCCAGCAAGGGAAGGCTGAGCCCACATCTGGCTCTTACACACATAAATTCTTTGTCCTTCCTCTCCCAGGGCCCTCCCCCGTGCCTCATCTCCCTCATCATTCATCCCCCTCTGCTCTCCAGCTGGCTCTGACACTTCGGCTGTGGCTGTTGCTGACATTTCCCACTTGTTTAAATCATTCCCCATCCCAAAGCCCGAGTGAGGGAGGGCAGCATGCCTGGCCAAGAAACAGCTCAAAACACAACCAAACACATCCAAGCCCTTTTTGAGGATCATTAAGGAGGACTGTCACTGTTCTGGTCAGGTCTGCAGTCAAATCAGCATCCCAAATGTGGAGCACCAATCCCCCAAGTTAACAACCTACGGCCCATTTCTCCAGTTTCTCTCCTTTGGAGTTGTTTCACCCAGTGTTTATACTTCCAGTACGTTGTGGTTTGATACTGGCCAAATGCCAGATATCCATGGAAGTCCTATGCTTACCCTCTTCTGCTACAGTTGGGCAGAGGAGAGGGAGAAAAAAAGATTAAGAATTAACAAAGAGTCCATGAGTTGAGGTAAGGACCGAGAGAAAAACAATCTAAGGGCAAAATAGGTTTAAATTTAAAGGTATAAGGTAAATCTATTATTAACAGAGTCAGAGAAGGGTAATGAGAAGTAAAATAAGCCCCTAAAACACCTTTTTTCCCCCCAGCCCCTCCCTCCTTCCCACCGACAGCGCAGGGAGAGAGGGAGTGGGGGTTTTGGTCAGTTCATCACTCCAGATCTTTTTCTGTTTGTTTAGGGAGAGGAGTCTTTCCTCTGCTGTGCCGTGGGGTCCCTCCCATGGGCAAACAGTCTCCCCAAAACTGTCATCGAGTGGGTCACTCGTCCATGGGGTGCGGTCTGTAAAGGATGGGCTGCTCTAGTTTGGAGCAAGGGCCCTCTCTCTGTATCTCTGGAAGCAGGAGCCCTCTCGCTCTGTTCGGGTCTCCCACTGGATCACAGCTTCCTCTGGCACCCACCCACTCCGGCGTGAGCACTTTTCCCACAGGCTGCAAGTGGATCTCTGCATCCCCCATGGGACTTCATGCATTACAGAGGGACAGTTTATTTCACCATGGCCCTCACCACGGCCTGTGGAGGAATCTCGGCGTCAGCTCTTGGAGCACCTCCTCTCCCTCTTTATTTTCCACTGCCCTTGGTATCGCCGTGTTTTCCCTCACGTGCCCTCATTCCCTGTTCTTCTCTGACTAGAAGAAAAGCACCTGCTCACAGGTACCATTGCCAGCAAAATCCGCTAATTCAAAGACGGTTGCAAGACCCCACAGCACCGAGAAGCTGATCTTGTCTGGGCTCTGCGTCGGGGAATCGCTGGTCTCGCTCCCGCTGCCGGCCGCGCGTCCCTGCGGCCACAGCACGGGCAATGCCGACTGACACCTCTCCTCCTGCTCCGGGCAGGGGAAGGGGAAGCTGCCACCACCACCCCTGTGCTTCTGCCTGCAGCACGGCGGGCCAGGGGCGGCCAGGCAGGCAGGGCTCCCCACGGGTGGCACGGGGATGGCCCCCGGCAGCAACACCGTGCCACCCCTGGGAAAAAACTGGCGGGTGCTGTTTTGATTTTCCTATAAATATGTCATCACAGAGGGCATTGCCAGCCTCTCTAATTGTACATCTTCAAGCATGTCCATCCTCAGAGCTATCAGACATTGGCTCTGTCAGGCATGGTGGAAGCTTCTAGCAGCTTCTCACAGAAGCCACTTTTGTGCCCCCCCCCCAAAAAGAACCAGGCTGTGCTAAACCAACACACAGTATTAAAGACTAAAACTGGGTTTGCCATGAGAAGGCCCCACTGAAGCTCCACAGCTTTCATTAGATTTTAACTCTATTAACCATTCCAACCCAGGAATGGTTTTCCATGAGCATGGATCCTAAATGGCATCCATCTATGACACTTCCTGCAAAGTATAAAGCATCATCCTACCATTTTTAATCAATAAAGGAAATACAAACCCCATCAGTGCAACAGGGAATTACCATACTCAAAAATCCTTACGGGACAGAGAAATTTAATTCAGGAAAGCACTGGGTAGAATGAGGCTCTGCATTTCCCAAGGGCAGGGTTTGCCAGATACCTGAGCCAGGAGCAATCCACCTCCTTTTAGACACCCAACAAGACACTACCCGCAGCAAAATGATAACCCTGCACTCCCTCTGTGCCCACACCCAGACCCTCAACAGCACCTGCAAAAATTGAGATATTCCAGTGCAGACTGGCAAGGCTGCACAGAGACCTGATTTCCTGCTGGAAGAATGACCTGTTTGTATAAAAGTTATCACTAGATTGCACATCTTGTTATTGCACATCTCATTATGGCAGACCTCATCATGGCATCTTGGATTCTGGAGCAAACATTGGAAAAAGTTGTGACTCTACAAAAAAATCGTTAAATAGAAAAGAAATGTTTTTCTGAATCAAGTACACACTATCCTGACTTTTTTTCTTGAAGAAGGTGAAAGTTGGATAACAGATGAGAATGGACTAGTTAGTCTAAAAAGCCAAAGCTATTCACTAAACATTGGCCTGATAGATACACTACAAAGAATGGCAGAAAAAATATGTCTAGAGAAAGCCAGATAGATTGACAGAAACTCGTGTCTTAAAATAGCAATATTCACATGAGATATGCTTCATTATGTGGACCCTGTCGGTCAGAAGAATGTACATTGAAAATAAATGAGTTCTATCCTTCAATTGTCATGGCCACTGGCAATAAATAGACACCAGATGAAGCAGAGTGGGCACGAGGGAGAACTTTGTGTTAGCTGGAATGACGGGATGTGTGAGGAAGCACAGCCCAACACTGTACTTAGCAAACAACCCAACTGAGGGACATGGTACCCCCCCAGACACCCAGAACACTCTGGAACATCCCCCAGAGCCACGGCCGGGCTGTGCTGGGCAGGGCTGTGCTGTGCTGCTGGGGAGCATGCTTCAGCAAGGGGGGGAGTGAGGGATCCCGTTCACCTGCTGCTCCCATTCCCAGTATCCACTCCCAGGCCATCCCATCCCTCACTCTGTGTTTGCCCCATGGGCTGAAAGGATTTTCAGAGGTTTTCTCCCCATTGCCCCCCACATTTGCCAGGCCACACACAAAATCCTCCTGCAAGTGTCCCCTGCCACTGCTCAGCTCATCCCAGGCTGGAACAGCGAAGGACCACGAGCCACACCAGTGGCCCTGGGAAAGAGGCTTTGCTCCACACCCCCACAGGGACTCCTAGAACATCACATTGGTGTGGCCAGGGCTGATGAGCCCAGGCTTTTCCAGGAACAACAGCAGTGGGATGGAAGACCTTGATGTCACATGGAGCAGCAGGAGCACAGCTCCTCCAGGAAAATGCCATCTGCGAGGTCAGCTCCAAGCAGGACCTCCTGGGGGGAGCAATGCAGAAAACAACGAGGGGATTTCCTTGGCTGCTGCTGTCAGGCTTTCCTCCTCCAAATACTCCAAGGGAATGGCTTTGCTGAAGCACGTTCTGCCAATTTTCTCTTCTTCACTTGCTTTGCCTACAGCAGAGCTCTGCATTATCTTCTCTGCTGTTCTGTGCGTGGCAATGCCAGCACAGGATCCGCACATCCTGCTTAGACCTGGCTGCTCCCTTTGGGGTATTCCTGAAGAAAAGCTGTGGGGACTCACTCCAGGGAGCAGACCTTAACATGGGAAATGTTATCTGAGAGGTATCAGGGGGAGAAGGAACAGGAAGTGTAGGAACAAACCACAGCTCAAATCCTGTTATTAAAGCAGCGACAGAGGATTTTAAGAGGGCAGTGGAGGAGGAAGGAGGGTAAAGTCAAGTGTTTTCAAAGTGCCAAGATGCTGCCATTCAGCTCCTGCTCTCCATGCAGCAGCAGCACTGTGGGCTTTATTCAGGACCACCCTGCACACAAAACCCCCCATGCAGCAGGAGGCAGAGCTGACCAGAGACAGCACAGCACTGGCTCCTCCAGCAGCACCTTATTGCAGAGTTCCTGTTTGGTGCAGCCGTCTGCTGCAAAGCTCCTGCCTCCTCTGCTCTCAGCTGCCAGGATTTGGGGAGTGTGGATAAAAACCTCGTAGTTCTTCACCCTGCTGACGTACTGCAGAACTGCCCTGGGATTTACACCCTGTTTCCCTTCAGGAAACAAATCAGGCTTCAGTGATGACTCTTCTCCAGCGGCTGCTGCAGCAGGATGGATGTGCTGTCACTGAGCCTGTGTGCAGCTGCAACAGGTTGGTGGTGATTAAATGCAAAATTCACCCAGGACATGAGGTTCTGATTCAGCCTGGAGGCAGTTCACAGACCTTTACAGCATTCTCCCTGTGGAAACACCTACTCATCCTTCAAACAGACTTTTTTTTCCTGCCTTTTATCTCCAAGAGGTGAAATCTGGAAGGAAAACAGGGTTGTTGTGTCCCTGTCGAGTGCTGCTTCCTGGATTTCCATAACCTTGGGGATTACCTGGAGCCAGTGAGACTGAAGCCCTGATTCTGTGAGAGACAAGGTTATCTTCTGGCTCAGGTAGGAGCTGCTTTGCAGAATGGGCTGAAGTATTGCACTCAATCTCTCACTTTGACAAGGACAAGCACTGTTAGTCCATAATATCCTGTCTTTTTCTAGTTTGCCCTGATCTGTTTTAGCAGAGCATTTATTTGACAGACAGGGAATGTTTGTCTTTCTGGAAACTACAGCATCCCCCATGAAATAAAAAAAGAAAATAAATTAGAAAATCATTGTTTCAGAAGCAATTATTTCAAAACCTCAGTATCCAGGGGTGACACCCTGCTGGGTCCCAGGGGGGCTGCCAAGAGCTCCTGTCTTCCCTAAGAACAGGACCTGCTCTTTAAAGTCCTTTTTTAAGCCCTGCGGGTGCTTTGAAAGTGCTGGTTACTCCCTGGCTTTGACGTTTTTGCTTTTGGCTGGCTCTTATTTCACTCTTGGCAAGTCCACAGGCAGAATACCTCCTGGTCCCCACACTTTGTACAGTCAAGGGAGGTCTGTCCATCCTCCTGGGATGTGTCCCCTGGACTTTTCCATCCTTTTCTCCTTTTTTATCCCATTCTCCAGACTTGCTCACACATGGCTTTTCTTTAGCAAGCTCCTCTCCTTGGAACTTGGTTGACACCTTCTTACAACTTGGATGCCCCAACCCCTGCTCGGACCTGCCGAGGGAGCAGAAACAAGGGAATGGTATTCCTGGATCTCCAGTTTGAAACAGGTACAGCATTGGAGTTATGCACAGGCAACAACTAAGGCACAAAATTCTATGTTTCTGCTCAGAGGTGTAAAGAAAGCACAGTCCAGGGGATGGCAATGACTCCAGCTGGAGTCAGTTGGACTCACTTGCTCAGAGATCCAAAGCAGCACAGACAGAAAATATTCACTTCTCCCCAAACCAGACAAGGATTCTGCTGATGAACCAGGCAATCACAAACTCTGCCCAGGACCTGCTCTCCACAGGATGCACCGTAATGAGCAGAAAAGCAGCAGCACTCCCAAGAAACAACCACCTGAGACCTGTAACATTCCTGACTCCAGGATCACAGAGCCAAGGCACTGCCCAGCTTGGCCTGAGAGCACAGTGGGACTTAGCCCAGACCCCAGCACCCCGCAGCTCGGCCAGGATGGGGCTCAGCCCCCTCTGCAGCCCCCTGCCCAGACCCCTCACCTGCCCCAGCAGCACACATGGGCATCACTTCATCCAGACAACCTCCTAGCAATTTTTGTTTTACACTCACACATTAACCACCACAGCGCCCAGACCAGCCTGCATTGTCATCAGGGTGCCAGCCAGAAGCTGGAAACTCAGCAGCAGCTGCTTCCCTCGGGATGCTCAAGTACCCAGCTCACTCCACCTGCCCCCATCTCAGAGCAGACTGGGATCAGAGCAGAGCTTCTCAGTTGCTTTTCCTCTCCTTCTCTTTCCCCTCCTTTCATCTAACACAGCACAGGAAGGACACAGCACCAGGCAGGTACCCAGCTGCTACCCACACTCCGTAGCAAACCAGGATTTATGAGCCATGAACAACAGGAACAAGAAGAAAAATTTCCCCTTCCATAGTTCCAGCTGTAAACACCTGGAGAAATACAGCTGGACACTGCTCAGACTGGCCCTGAGCAGCTGCCCTTCTTGTTGGCTCTGTCCAGCCCCCTCTGCTTCCTTCAGCTGGCTGACATGCACTGGCCATGGCAGAGACCCTCAGGCCCCCTGCGATGCTCAGCAGCACCCATCCGAGCCCGAGCAGACACTGAGGGCCGTGGGCCTTATCCAGGATGGAGGCTGGACCTGCTACAAGCCCCTTGCAGGTCTGCCCCCACAAAACCCCCACTAGGACTCCAACAAACTTCAGCTCAACAGGCTTCCTCCTGCTCCTCCTCTGCCGTGCCAGAGCCTGGCAGACACTGCCTCACCACACCGGACCCACTCAGCTTGGCCAGTGACCTCCAGGGCTGTCCTGGTCCTGCAACACCACGGTCCACATGCCCAGAAAAGAGAAAAGCAGAGTGTCTGCTTATACTCACAGTTTTGAAGTCCTTGTGGTTGCACTCCTGGCCTCTGAACTTGCAGTACAGCATCATATCCTTCAGGTCGTGGCCAACCCGTGCCAGGAACTCCTGCATACTGAAAACTTTGGGTTTATACTGCTTAAAGTTGGCCTTTTCTTGGAGGATGGCTAAGACAGCGGGGTCAGCCAGGTGAGGGTTGGGGATCTGCAGGTTGACGTCCAGCAGAGCCAGGAGCTCCCCAGCATGGTACAGGTCATTGGTGGTGAGGCGGGAGAAGCGGAACTCGTTGAGGTTACAGATGGTGACAGCAGGAAACACAAGGCTGTTCGCCACCACCTCGTCCACTTTGGTCACGTGCTGGTAGGAGAAGTAAAAAGCCACCCTGTCTGAGCTCTCCACCAGGAGGAGCCCCAGCGAGCCCACAAAGGCCAAGGTCCAGAGCAGGCGCCGGATGGTCACCGGCCCGTAGACAAAGACGTGACGGATCCCGTGGAGCGTGGTGGTGTTGGCAAAAATCTGGATGCTGGAAGGCTGCAGGCTGCCCATGCTGCCCTCGCTGGTGCTGTCCTTCAGATCCATCGTTCATTTAAATCCTGGTCCCGCTTTTTGGGTCAGTCTGGAGGCAGAACTGGGATCTGGATCTCTCCCCTCTCCTCTCCAAAGTAATTAAACCCTTCCAGGGGCGAGCAAGGGAAGCAGAGTGAGACCAGCTGCTGTGAATTTATCCCACAAGCTCAGCAGTAGCTTCGTCGGGGTAAATATTTATATAAAATCCATTCAAACTCTCGCTCTTGATTTCCTCGGTGCGATAAGGAGGGCTGGTTTTATTTAGGGAGACACCAAGGTGATGTGGAAGAGATGTGGGTGGGCAGTGAAAGCTGAGCCAATGGCAATAAAGTCCTCCCCCTGCACACACTCAGAGGCACACTCGAGCCGAGGGGAGCTGAGATTAAGCAAGCGAGCCTAAAACAAGTGGAGACAGCTCGCAGGCTGTTAACTAGTGCAGAAAGCCGAGGATGCTGCTTCCCGGATGTCTTTAGCCCGACCGGGAGATGGTCCCCGAGCTCCGGGGATGCGACTACAGGATTTAGGCATCTCTCCTCCTCCCCACCTCTCCATTTTGGGCAGAAAACACCACCCCGAAAACCCAGTCTGTGCTGTCGGTGTGATTTGCGTGGGAAAGATGGGCAGCTAATTCAGCGGGAGAAATAGGAGAGCAAAAGGGGGAGGGAAAAGGAAAGGCTGAAAAATAAAAGGCAAGGCTGAAAAATAAAAGAAAAGGAGGGGATTGCTGCTCTGCTCCATGCACGCACACACACAGATTAGAAAGCAGTGGCATGAACGCGCTTCTTTACACTGCAGCTCCGAGCAAAACCCAGGCAGGGCAAGAAGCGGGGAGCGGCAGCGGAGGGGCTGTAGCATCTCTCATCTCTCCTGTCTGTCTCAGAGCTTTCCCTCCCTGCAGGACTTTCAGGGAGAAGCGCTGGGAGCCGTGAGTTGCACATCGATCCTGAGCCCCGCGGCAGGGCAGGGAGAGGGAGCTGAGACCCGAGACCCCCAGCTCCAGCCTGGGCTGAGTGTGGACGTGGCTGTGCCTCGGCGGGGCCAGGGGGGCTGTGCCCAGCGGCTCCTGAGCCCCCCACCTCAGCCCCCCGAGGCTCGGAAGGCTCCGAACCAGCAGGACCTCCAGATGTTCTGTTTGCCGCTGGAAGGCAGCTGTGCTGGATGTTTGGGGAGGGTGCTCCCAGATGTGCGTTCAGCCGGGAGGCTGGCAAAGAGGAGGGAATGGAGGGGAGGAAAACTGGGTTTTCTACCCAGGAGATGCTGCAGATCCTGTGACGATGCCTCGGTACAGGAGAGCATCCGTGGTACAGCTGCAGGAGTGGGGATGAGGGGGATCCATACCAGAGGTGTCAGGTGCTGTGTCCGAGCAGGGCTGGAGTGACTCCCTTCCATATCAGCTCCATGAACAGCAGGGGCTTTGCTTGCTTTGTTTCAGATCCAGAATTAAACCCCAGGATTTCTGTCTCTGTCCAGCAGGTGAGGGTCCCAGAGCATGGAAGCACCCAGAATGTGACTTTCCCCGCTGGGATGAGATGGGAGTAGAGGGTTGAAGCACAGGCAGAACCTGTCACAGTCTGCAGGGCAATGCCTCATGACTCTCAGCCATCTATAAAGATTATATGGGATAAAGTGAGCCCAGTTTCTGGATTTATAACCCTGAGTGCTGTTACCATGACAACAGACCATTTGCACCATTTTACCCCTTCGCCTTTCAGGGGCTTGACTTCACTGATGGACCCCCAAGACTCTTGTCCCCAGGCCATGAGCCACCCTGTCCTCCCCCTGATGGTTTTCACCCAGAGATAAGATAATTTCAGCTTTGCTCCCTCCACATTTGGCCTTGGCAGCCAAAGGCAAGCCCAGCTGTGACATCCCCCAGCATGGGTGTTCCTATGGGAATATCTTTCAGTCTGAGCTACCCATACCAGCCCTGCTACAACACTACTTTCTCCATTCTACACCAGGGAATCTGAGGCAATGAGTGGACAAAGGACTTGGAAGCCCTGAGCTTCCCAGGAGGACTTTTCAGCATGCCAGGTGGCTGCCCTGAAGCTGAACCCTCCTTCCACAGCCAGAAGGCTCCAGCACTGTGTTGTCATGGATGGCTGGGGTGCAGAGGGAGCAGGAGCTGCCTCCAGAGTCTGGTTTCCTCTTGTACAAATCCACATCAGCCCGGAAATGCAAAATATGGTCCCTCCTCCTGCATCTATGCCTGTGAGTGAAGCCGGGCTCTCAATACAGTCCATTGGTGGCTAAACAGCGCTGTGCTCCTCCTGCGTTACACAGAAATTCAGACAAGGAGAGAGGCACACACCTCCTGCACCTCGTGGTGCCTTTTCCAGGAGAGTGGAAAAGGTGGAGCTGAGCACACCCAAACAAGCTATGGCCCAGAATTAAAGCAGCTGAGGACAGAGTGGCCCCAGCACCCTTGCTGCTAGCTCCAGACCTCGCTGCCTGTCCCCGCCGTGTGCTCACCACCCCTGCATGGTCAGGGACAAGACCCTTCCCCTCTAAAAAATTCCTGGCCAGAATGGGCTCCCTCTCCTGCCCATTCCCAGCCCACCTGCGAATCCCCTGCACTGGCTGGTGTGTCAATGCTTTCATTTGTTCCCCGTTAATGCTTTCATTTGTTCCCCGGGCGTGCTGCCTTTGCAATCGCGTTTGCTGTAATTCACACCATAAACCATCTGCTGCCTTTATTACTGTTGAACTGTGCAGAGAGCTTTGGCTGCAGCCCGGAGGGAACAGCCCCGTGCCCAGCAGAGCTGCCTGGCACCAGCTCCGGTACCCACTCTGCTCCTCTGCCCCTGGGGATGGGCACAAACCAGGGACACAAATCACAGAATGATGGAATGGTTTGGGTTGGAAGGTATCACCTCATCCCACGCCCTGCCATGGGCAGGGACACCTTCACTATCCCAAGATGCTCCAAGCCCTGTCCAACCTGGCCTTGGACACTTCCAGGGATGGGGCAGCCACAGCTGCTCTGGGCACTGTCATGCTCTGGTGAGAGCTGGTGGCTGAGGCTGTGCCCAGGAGCTGCCATCAGCCACGATGTCCTGGGAGCCAGGCCTACCAGTGGCTGGGGGTGGGCTGGGGAGTAACACCAGCAAGGGTGGGGGACATGGGGTGCGAGGGCTGGTAAGGGCTGCTGGCCCCTCTGGCCACCCCTGTGAACAACCTCTCTAAGAGGACATGCAGGGGGAGGACAAGGCAGCCTGGCTGGTCCCATAAGCCCCCTGAGGTGGCAGAGCCCAGCTAAGGACACCTGCACAAGGGAACGCCCCGCGAATGCAGAGCATCCCTGGCAGGTGGAGGAGCTGCTGTGGGAGCTCATAACCCAGCCTCAGCCCCTGGATGTTCCCCGCAGAACGTGTGCTGCTTCAAATCTGCTGCAGCAGACGAGCCAGGCAGGGCAGGAAGACATATCCCTGAGAAAAATCCCTTCTCACCCCTGTGCAGAGATGGAGGGAAGTGGAGAGGGCCAGGCTGGCTGGCGGGAGGGCAGGCACAGGCTGAGCCTTCTCTCCTTTGCACAGCCTGTGCCTGCCCTCTTGTGTCTCCAGCACTTGCTGCAGTGCTCGGGATCCCAACCCGAAGGACCGGGAAACGGCTCCATTCGAGGAAGAAAAAGGGATGAAGAAGAGGCCCGACTTGTGTGAGCCCCTCTGCTTCCACAGCCCCACCTGAGCACAGCCCAGGTAAAAGGTTTGCAATGAGAAAGGCAGGACTGACCTCACAGACACAGCAGTGGGATGTTTTACAGAGAAAATGAGGTGCTTTGGTCCCCCATGTGGTTCAGGACATGGTCCTCACTGCCCTGGGCCAGAGCCATCTCCTTAACCCTGGAAATTGTGATGTTTTCTGCCAGTTCATTTTTTTGCTGCTCCCCTCTGGGCTGGAAGAGAAAAAGGATTTAAAAACCAAAAAAAGGCAATGATGGCTGAAGTCCAGGGAAGAGGTTTGTCTGACAATCACAGAATCATTTAGATTGGAAAAGTCCTCTGGGCACGTTGAGTCCAACTGAGTTGACCCAGCACTGCCGAGGCCACCCCTGACCACATCCCCAAGTGCCACATCCACACGGCTTTTAAACCCTGCCAGGGATGGGGACTCCACCCCTGTCCTGTCCTGGGGAGCTGTGACAGGGCTGAACACTCCTTTCCATGACCAAATTTTCCCTAATCTCCAATCCAAACCTCCCCTGGCCCGGCCTGAGACCGCTCCCTCACCTCCTGTCCCTGTTCCCTGGGAGCAGAGCCCGACCCCCCGGCTGTCCCCTCCTGTCAGGGACTTGTGCAGAGCCACAAGGTCCCCCCTGAGCCTCCTTTTCTCCAGGCTGAGCCCCTTTCCCAGCTCCTTTAGTTGCTCCAGATCCTTCCCTGGCCCAGCCGCAGATCGTTCTGTGGTTGCCTTGAGCACCAGGGAAATGTCCCATCGATGTCACACCGGGATTTCAGTTTCACAGGATTCTGCTTCTCCTGTGGGCTTTGAAGGCAGGAAGGACAACAGGCATTTGGGAGGGAAGTCAGGGAGCATTGGGCCAACGACAATGACTCCTGGAAAAAGGACTTTGGTTAAGTTAATCTGTAACTCTCCCTCCATTACTCAAACTTTCTCCAATTTTTATGGACTCTCTTGTCACTTAAATTTTTACTGCCAGTGTCTTCAAAGTGGGAGCACAGAGCTCCCCTGAGCAGAGAGGGCTCAGCTACTTAAAGGAGTCCACCTTTCTTAACAGGAACATAATGCTGAGTGTTGATATTTCCCCTGAAATTAAATCTGATCACTTCCAAAGTAGCTTTGGCTCAGTTAAACAGCTTTTTAATATATAAAGAAAATTGAAATTTTTATTAGATTTCAGGGCATTTAATATTGTGCTTGGATTCATAATGGGGTATAAAATGAAAGCAATGAAAGCAATTGAAAAGGAAGTCTCCTTGAAAGAAAACTAAAAAATATTCAAATGGCTGCATGAAATGACTTCTAAAGGAATGTCATAGAATCCCAGGCTGGTTTGGGTTGGAAGGGACCTTAAAATCATCCAGTCCCACGCCCTGCCATGGGCAGGGACACCTTCCACTATCCCAGGTTGCTCCAAGCCCCAGTGTCCAACCTGGCCTTGGACACTTGCAAAGATCCAGGAGCAGCCACAGCTTCTCTGGGCAGCAAAGCTGCTGGAAAGTAAGACAATTAAATGCTCCATTTCCATGTCCATTTCCCTCCAAAGAAAGGTGGTGATGAAAGCATCATACTGGCAGAGAGCTGAACCAGCATTTTCCGGTGGAAGAATGATTTGGTGGGGGGGAAGATTTCTCCCCCAGCAGCAGAGAGGATGCTCCAGATGCCTTCCTCCTCCCCCTCCTCCTCCTCCTGAGAAACATTAATGCACATTAATACTCCCCTGGAGGCTCTGGACCCCAGCCAGGGAATACTGGATTTTTAGAGGTGTTTCCCAGCACTCAGGGCCTGCCCTGCTCCCTCTGACATTCCCCACAATTACAGATTTACCTGCCCTTCCTCTGGGGCTGTGTTCATCAGGGTTCCAAGGTGTTCCTGTCACAGGTGACTCGTGTGGCACCTGCTCAGCTCCAAAGCCAGCTGGGACATCCCAGGGACTTCGGCTCCATCCTCCTGTGCCTGTCCTTCACCGCCCACCCTGAGCAAGCCGTGGTGTCTCTTCATCCTATAGAAAAAGAAAGCAGTGCTGCTTCTGTCCTGTGTCTTGAGTTTTAAGATTGAGGGATGAAAAAATGTACTAAAAAAATTATATTTTCTCTGGTGCCTCTCCATTTAAATAGCCCTTGAAGTCGTACTTGTTCTCCATTAAGTTTTACACGGTTTTATTTTCAGTTATATGTGTTAGTTCTGCCTGATACTCTTGTTCCTCAGAAAGTCTGTAAAAACACCTTGAATTATTCATGAATAATTCAAGTTTAGGACCCATTCCAGGCTCTTGTTTCTGGATAACACCAGACATTTTTTCTTGTTGGCACATGAAACAAGCAAGGAAAATTCACCGATTTTTTTTTCATCCTTTTGCCCAAAAAACATCTTCATTAGTTTTCCTTTCTTTTTAACTTCTCCTTTGGTGCCTGTGAAGCCCTTAACTAAATTTCTCCAAAGGAGGCAGTTTTCATGGGATTACAATTCTCAGAATAATTAGAGAAAGAATCCCACAAATTAAGAAGTCATCCTTCCATTGCCATGGCAACCCTGATTGTCCTTCCTTAAGTGGCTGAACTGGGAAAACAAGGAAAAAAAAAAAATCTCAAAGCTAATTGCAATCCTGGTGCCAAAGGAGCAGAGCTGGGAGGTGACACAGGACAGATGTCCTTGGGGGACCCCAGGGGGGATCTCTCTGTGCCAAAGATCCAAAGCTGTTGAAAGTGTCCAAAGGAGAAACACGAGGATGCAGAATGGTCTGGGGGGGCCACACAAGGAGCAGATGAAGGCACTGGGATTGTTCAACTGGAGCAGACTGAGGGCAGAGCTCAGCAGGGCTGCAGCTCCTCCCCAGGGGCAGCTCCAATCTCTGCTCCCTGGGACAGGGACAGGACCCAGGGAATGGCTGGAGCTGTGTCAGGAGGGTTTGGTTGGTGTCAGGGGAAGGTTCTTCCCCCAGAGGGTTCAGGCACTGCCCAGGCTCCCCAGGGAATGGTCCCAGCCCGAGGCTGACAGAGCTCCAGGAGTGTTTGGACAGCACTGCCAGGGATGCCCAGGGTGGGGTTGTTGGGGTGTCTGTGCAGGGCCAATGGGTAAAAAACTTCTGTTTGCATTTGTATTGGGAGCAAATCCCAGCTTCCACTATCCCAGGTTGGTCCAAACCCAATCTAACCTGGCCTTGGGACACTTCTAGGGGTCCAGGAGCTTTTCTGGACACCCTATGCCAGGGCCTCCCCACCCTCACAGCCATCTATCCCTGCCCTCTGGCAGTGGGAAGCCATTCCCTGTGTCCTGTCCCTCCATCCCTTGTCCCCAGTCCCTCTCCAGCTCTCCTGGAGCCCCTTTAGGCCCTGGCAGGGGCTCTGAGCTCTCCCTGGAGCTTCTCCTCCCCAGGTGAACACCCCCAGCTCTCCCGGCCTGGCTCCAGAGCAGTGGGGCTCCAGCCCTCGAAGCATCTCTGTGGCCTCCTCTGGAGTGGCTCCAGCAGCTCCACATCCTTCCTGTGCTGGGGACCCCAGGGCTGGAGGCAGCTCTGCAGCTGGACCTCCCAAAGGCAGAAATATGAAGTGAGTTGACTGAAACGACCCTTTGCTGTGGGGACAGATTGATTCACTGGAGAAATGTCCTGTGGCATCATTAGAACTCTATGGAAATCAGTCATGGATAACAGGTGAAGTTTGCTGGAGGCCACACAAGATGCTTTTGGCTGGAACATGTAATTTAATTTGTGCTCCCCAGTATGCTGGATGGGCCTAATACTTTCCCCCCTGGGGAATGTTGGGTGAGTTAGTTCACGGTTATTCAATGGGCTGAGAAGCAGCAGGGACAGGAACTCAAACAGATTATGGTGTTTACTCTCAGCAGGATTCTATCCACTCCAGGGGAGCTGTTCCTGCACCAAGAGAACAAACCTCATCTTAAATCCTTGCCCTTTCTGAGGAGGAAGAAGACATGAAATTTCTTCTGTTCCTTTTGGATGTGATTTAAGTCAGTGCAGTAATAGCTGCTCCTGGCAGAGCTGAGCAGCTCAGGCATTTTGCTCCACAGAGCTGCCCCAACTAAAGAGGTCCCTTCAGCTGGTGTAAGACGTGACAGAAGAGGGTCCTACCCTGAGCCCTTTGCTCATCACATGTTCTCTGAGAGGGTATCTGAGGTGATGGGTAAGAAAAAAGGCCCAGAAAAGCTAAAGAATATTTTTGCCTGCTTTCAGAAGGGAAAAAAAATTGCAAATTGGGCTCAATAGATCATTTATCCAAGTTCATTTCTTTCTATGAATACTTCCCTGTTAGTGGGGGGGCCCGTGCCCAGAGCAGCTGTGGCTGCCCCACCCCTGGCAGTGCCCAAGGCCAGGTTGGACACTGGGGCTGGGAGCACGCTGGGATAGGGGAACGTGTCCCTGCCATGGCAGGGAGTGGCACTGGATGAGGTTTAAGGTCTTTTCCAACCCAAACCAGCCTGGGACTCTCTGAATGGCATGAAATGCATCACCAGTCCTCTACCACGGTGTCTCTCCTGGTCTCCTCTCTATAGAAGGGCAGAAAGTTCATTCCAGAAGGTGAAGGAAGGTTCTGTTTTCCCATCATACAGGAAAAAACCCTCTGCTGAGTCCTCTGTGTGGGTGAGAGCTTTGCTGGCCTGGCTGGGGGAGGCTGTGACCAGGCTGCTGGGGATGGGAGTGACTCAGTGCTCTCACTTGGCAGACAGCAGTGAAGATCAATTATCTGAGCAATGGAAATGCATTTTCAGGTCAGTCAGAGCTTCTTGTGGTGAAGCTGGTCAGTGATATCTGGGCAGGAAAAGGCTGCCTGGAAAATGAAATTGAAGGAACCTAAACCTTGTACAATAACAAGAAAAAATCCAAACAAAACCAAAACTTCGGAATTTTTTTTTAAGTATTTTGAAGCAGAGAATCAGTTATATCAGCCTAAATTTAATAGATTAATGTCCCCATCCCACCACGTGCTGGGTGTGGGTGGGAGAGAGTTAATTTCCTTCACAGTAACTTGTCTGGGGCTGTGGTTGGGATTTGTGCTAGAGATAATCCAGGGATGTTTTGCTTTTGCTGGGCAGGGCTGACAGAGTCGGGCCTTTTCTGCTCCTCACCCCACCAGAGGGGAGGCTCAGGGTGCCCAAGAAGCTGGGGAACACACAGCCAGAATCCCAGCTAATCCCAGCTGATCCCAGGGATATCCCAGACCACATGAAGTCATATTTAGCTGGGGGAAGAAGGAAGAGAGGGAATACTCTGAGTGTTGGCTTTTGTCTTCTAAAATCACTGTGCCAGCGATGAGGCCCTGTTTTCCCGGGAGGGCTGAGACCTGCCTGTGATGGGAAGTGGTGAATGGACTCTTTGGTCTGCCTTGCTTGCACACACAGTTTTTGCTTTACTTATTAATGTTTACCCCAACCCAAGCTTTCTCAGTTCTACCCTTCCAATTCTCTTGGCCCATCCCATCAGTTGAGTTGCCACTGGGGTTAAACCAGGATTCCCAGCGTGTTCCCTACAGTCCTTCCAGCAAGGGGGATGTTTCTGGGCTGGAGTTTTAGGCTGGATGTGGGATTTTGAATCTCCACCCCTAAGAAATCCATCCCTGAATTTACAGCTGAACAAGATCTGAGCAGCTGTTGGTCTGAGTTACAGACCAATTAGGAGGAACATTGCCAAGTCTTTTTCCTCCACAACCCTGTCGGTGATTTACAACATTGCCAGCTGGCAGGCCCAGGAAAATCCAGGTGCTTTATTAGGATCACTGAGAGTGCTTGCACCCTCTTGCAGAGACAGAAGGGGCCAATTCCCTGTTTCATTCTGCAAAGGTAGCAGGGATGGCTCTGTAGGAAGACTGATTTAGAGTTTTAATAACAGCCAGCGAGGTGCAGAGCCCTGTGTTTGCCTTCTCAGTAATTCATGCTTAAATACAGCACCAAATCAAGTTCTAATGAAAGAACAAAGCAAGCACTGCTTGTTTCCCTGCTGTAGTTCTGTGTCTGGTCATGTTTCTGGCCAGGCAGGATGTGATGGAGGTTTGCTGATAGCCAAAAACGAGCTGGGACTCAGATCCCAGGTGCTGCTCATGGTGGTGAGGGAGCAGCTCTCCAGGGCAGGTGGGGAACTTCAGAATTAAATTCTCAACTGGCAGAAAATTGGCCATCACTCATCTGCACTTAGAAGCCAGGTGTGACAGCAGTTATTGCCAGAGCTGCAGCTCCTGCTACTGGGAATGGAAGAGCCTTTCAAGGATCTTGACTCTTACAAAGTGGCCAGGAAAGGTCTCACTGAGTCAGTGCTGAGAGGACGATTAGGAAGGAATTGTTCCCTGGGAGGGTGGGGAGGCCCTGGCACAGGGTGCCCAGAGCAGCTGTGGCTGCCCCTGGATCCCTGGCAGTGTCCAAGGCCAAGTTGGATGGGGCTTGGAGCAGCCTGGGATAGTGGAAGGTGTCCCTGCCCACAGCAGGGGATTGGGCTGGATGGTCTTTAATGTCTCTTCCAACCCAAACCAGTCTGGATTCTATGAGCAGAGCAAAGCCCAGCAAGTGAGAAAGGATCCCCAGTGCAGTCACTGTAGCTGAGATAGAGCAGCAGAGATGGTGGAGCAGAAACATCTGCTGAAAGAATCTTCCTGAATGCATCTATGAAAAACATCTTACTGAAAGCATCCCCCAAAGGCGTTTCCCTGAAAGCCTCTCCTGAAACCATCTTCCGAAAGCACCTTCTGAAGGCATGTCCCAAAAGCATCTTTCTGAAAGCATCTACTGAAAACATCCTCCTGAAACCAACTCCTGAAAGCATCTACTGAAAACATCCTCCTGAAACCAACTCCTGAAAGCATCTACTGAAAACATCCTCCTGAAACCATCTCCTGAAAGCATCTACTGAAAACATCTTTCTGAAAGCATCTTCCTGAAAGCATTTCCCGTGGTGGCATCTCTCCAACCCTTCAGCATCGTGCCCTTGCAATTAAAATTTCTGCTGTGGGTCACCCCCATACACCAGAGTCTGGCCAGGAAGGAGCTGTAAATACAAGAAAAGGGAATTTGCAAGTGGTAAAAGCCCTTAAAGAGAAAATTGTGATTTGCTTGAGCAAACCTTGCCAAAACCTGCTTTGTTTTCTCCTCTCAGGGAAATTGCTGAGAGGCGCAGGATAGATGCAGGTCTGGCTCTTGCAAATCAAAAGCAGGCACAGCAATGCAACCCAGCCTCTACCAGAGCTCAGCCACTGACATTTACTCATCATTCACAGCTCTCAGTGGCTGGGATACGGGAGGAGTATCCCTGGGGGAGTCACTTTCAGTGTGCCATCCGTTTTTTGGCTGACTTTCCACAGGAAGCTGCTCTGTGGTGGTGGAACTCAGGTATTTAGGAAGGTGAAGAATTTCTATGTTCCATTCCCTGCCCAAGTATTACCAAACCAGTCTGGTTCAGGCAGTGGGATCTGCTGTCAGGGTGAGCTGTCTGATGGCACATTTCTGTTTACACTCTTTCATTGCATCATGAAATAGTTTGGGTTGCAAGAGACCTTCCAGCTCATCCAGTTCTACTCCCTGCCATGGGTAGGGACACGTTCCACTGGAGCAGGTTGTTCCAAGCCCAGTTGAATCCAGCCTTGAATGTTTCCAGGCTCTGAAAACATCCTCTGGTTTCATCCTCCCCCCAGTTTCCAACCGGTTTAAGAGGAATGAACATGAAACCACTTGAAAGCAAAGTCAGCGAATGTGCAAACATCTTTGATGATGATTCAAGTCCCCTCTGATAAAGCACTGTCCTCCTGCAGAGACCAGAGATCAGAGATCCTCACGAGGATTTCACTGGGATTCCCAAGGTGCAAACTGCAGCTTTGGGCAGTCACATTTTTGTCACTGATCGTTCCAGGATTGCTCGTCACTGCACAAACACCAAGTTCAGAAACCAGAGCAGGTGAGCACAGGGAGCCTGTCCCTGCAGGCAGCAGGGGATGCTCAAGCTGTTCATCCTCTGCTTCCCCTGTGCTCTCCACACTTGCTTTTGTTATGCTGAAACCAAATACAAGTTCATGTAATTGCAGAATAACTTTGTGTGAGATTGCATTTAGTCCAGAACATAAATGCCTTGCCCAGGGGAAGGTTAATTGAGTGTCAGAGAGTAAACCACAAGGAGACTTCACTGCAGGAGCGTCCAAACTGAGTGAATCCAAGCCCATTTATTTTGCAGGAAGATCTATTTGGGGCTGCCTGGTAGCAGAGCCAATGCCAACAGAATGATACCAGTCTTTGATCAACACAACCACCTTTTAGCAAACGGGGGTTTATCCATCTTTTAAAGGTTTGAAAGGGGTTAAAAGGAGACATTGAGTCCTTTTTAACGGCTCCAAAGATTTATGAGGATTTGATGAGATCATCTCAAAAGAAAATGGGAAGAAAAACTGGAAAAGCAAAGATTCTTTGTCTTGACACTTGCAAAATGAAGTGTTTTGATGTCTCAGTGCAGTGCTTTCAGCTCAGAAACTGCCATGGTACAATACTGGGAAAACCTAACAAACCCAGAATTTTAAGGCCTTTTAAATTAAACAGAAACATTTTGTTGTTGTTGTTGAATACAACTTCCTGCTTCACCTACAATTACTCCTGTTTTTAAAGTGAGTAATGGTTTTCATCATATTTATTTGGTTCACCTTTTCACACAAAACTATGCCTGTCAAACAAAAGCAAAGCAAACCAGTAATTCCTGAGCTCAGGTTGTAAATAAATGAGTATTTAGGTGTTTTCATATGATTATTTTGCCATGCATGTTTAGCAGCAGGAAACATAACTTAGTTTCCTTTGCAGGCAAAGGGTTGCAATCAGTTAATTCAGCCCCTGCAAGAGATTTGAAGTCCCTCATATCCACTCTCCTCTCATGCCAGTTCCTCACAGGTTCTGAGAATAGATGATTTCTAATTTAATTTGGCAGAAACCAATATATTTTCACTGAAGCTGGGAAAGACAATGCATTTTTCATTAAATCAGTTCTGCCTGGAATAATGTAATTTTATTTCCACTTCTTCAAACTTCTGCTTGGCTGTGAGCGAGTGGTAGGGATGGAGAGTGCGCCGGTGGCTGAGGACCCACAATACCACCACCCAGAGCTCTCTGCTCATTGTTAATTCCCACAAAACGTGGCAGGCCATTGGACCTGATGATCTTAAAAGTCATTTCCAACTGAAATGGATCTGTGGTTCTATGCTCAGGTTGTGACCATAAACAGGATGCCCTGGCTTGGGGACAAGCAGGGGGCTTTACATGATGCCTTAGCAGGCAAATCTCCACAAAGTCTGCAATTGTCTTAATGTTGCAGAATTTTTTAGAGTTTGGGCATGGAATTTGAGCTATCCCAGACTGGGCCTCAGATTCAAGGCCTTTGAAGCCTCTGGTGCAGTTAGAAATTCCTTATTAAGGTGTTCACAAGGGACAAAGGGTTTTTAGGCATTAATAAGTGCAGTTTGCAGGGTGAATCTTTTAGCCACCTTAAGAATAAGATTAATAGTGTTTGTTCGCATTTTTTCCTATGCTGTGTACCAATGAGAAATACTTGTAACTTTAAACTATTTCTAATTTTATGTAAGCCGCCATTTGAGGTAGAATAAGGGGAGGACATATGAGAATCATATTGGTTCGAACGTGTGTTTTGTTCCAGTCCAGATTCCCAATTATTTTAAAGAGTTCCCTGCTTCATCTTCATATATGTCTTCATATTTGGGAAAATCAGCCTCTGTTTGAAACCAGTATTGGAGGAGTATCTCAAGGCCAACCAAGATGTAAAGCTACCTCACATGGAGGTAGCAGTCACATTGCTCCCTCTTTCTCTAATTTTGGGAGAAATGCCAGTACCCTCGGAAGAAAAGCAGGTTGTAAAAATCACGGCATGATCCCAGACAAACTCTGAGACAGTTTTCAGGTATGGAAAAGCCAAGGGACCTCTCTGTTTGCACTTTCTACACATGATCCAGCAGTGGGGCTCTGGGAGCAGGAGTCAGTGCTGGCTGAGGAGCAGAGACCTCCTGCACACCAGGCCAGTGCTGCCTCCCTTTGGAGCACGTGAAAAATGAGCCAGACTGAGAAGCATGGAGAGCTTTGAAGGGCAGACAGGCAAGGAAGCATCAGAGGAGAGGGTTGTCCATGTGAAGGCTCTGCTCAGTTCTCTGGTCCCCTTGGGAAATATCCACAGTCTTGACTCACACACAAACCTCCCATGAGGGGATTTTTCCTTTCCCTTGCTCTTGCTTATGGCTACCCATG
Source organism: Sinosuthora webbiana (assembly GCA_013397395.1). NCBI lineage: Eukaryota > Metazoa > Chordata > Aves > Passeriformes > Sylviidae > Sinosuthora > Sinosuthora webbiana. The sequence goes on from VXBN01015904.1 coordinate 325,806, forward strand.
GTTTAGAGTAGATATAAGGAAAAAAATCTTCCCTCTGAGGGTGGTGAGACACTGGACGAGGTTTCTCAGAGAAATTGTGCCTGTCTCATCCCTGGAAGTGTCCAAGACCAGGTTGGATGGGGAGCAACCTGGGATAGTGGAAGGTGTCCTCCCTTGCCCATGGCACTGGATGGGCTTTACAGTCCATTTGCACTCACACCAGTCCAGGATTCTGTGGTTTTATCCTGCCTGCCTAAACAGGGACTGAGTCAACTTCAGAATCAAAAAAAAAAAGGTCTCTCCTTTAAGACCAGCCAGAGCCGTCGCTTTGCAAATTCCCTTTTGGAGACAATGAACTCATTCCCTGGCTGTGGAAGTCATGTCCCCTTTGAGAACTGCTTGCAGTGGCTAAGGAAAACAAACACCTCGGAGCAGTGGCTAATTCATTAAGCACCAATTATTCCACCAGTTGCACATTGCAATTGCAGGATAAAATCCAAGGGGAAAACATGAAGTTCCAGTGCACTGCACTAGGTGGTGGTGCCTGCACAGGAAAAAGCCTGGAGTGGTTCTATCCAGGGTCCTCGGCACCGGGCACTCCAAAGTTAGGGGGAGATGTGGAAGAGAGACACGTTCTCCCACTGGGACAGGATTTTGCTCAGTTCTGGTCCTGTACCACTCCAAACAAGTCTACCAGCAGCATTCAGAAACCAACTCTGTATGTAAGGAGAAGGCAAAAGGAACCTTGTGAGAAAATAATCCTCACCCAAAGTAATGAACAACCAAAAAAAAAAAAAAAAAAAAAAAAAAAAAAAAAAAAAAAAAAAAANAAAATCATCCCTGAGTGAAAGTGTGCTCTTTCCAGAAGTATAACCCTCAGGATTCTAGGGAACATGCAAGCAGACCCAGCTTGGATAAATGAGGAAGATACAGTTGGAGGTAAAAGGGAATTTTTCCCCAAATTACCTCCTTAGCAATGAAATGAGCAACTCCCCTGTCCCAAGGAGTTGTAGATGGTGACAAACCTGCAGATGGAAATATTCGTTTAGCTTAAGTCAGTGGCACTCTCTGGACAGTGCTGGTTTTCTCCAAAGCCAGTTACAGGAGGCTTGGGCACATCCATCCATCCATCCCCTGCTGCAGCTGTGGGATGTCAGTGCTGCCACAGCCCAGCGTGATCCCTCTAAACTCCTGTCACCAGCCGTGACTCACAAAGGCAAAGAGTGGCTGGTCTCCAGCAGCAAAGCCAGAGGTTTTTGGAGTTGGGAGTTAATGAAAGGAGAAATTCTCTTGTAACCTCTAAGCTTGTTTGCCCTGGAGTCACAAAGATTGCTGCCCTTGGCCTAAACCCCTGTCTAAGAGCTGTGGGGAGGGGGGAGAAACAGGAGTTATTTCAGTAATAACCAATTCCCAAGGAATATCCCTTCCTATGTAAACATTAATAATTCACCTGGAGAACAATATTTCACTGTCAGCTTTGTCACGTGTTTCCCTACAAAGGATGTCATCCCCTGCCCCAACACCCCCCACTGTTACTGTCTTTTTTTCCTCATTAAGGCCAAAACCCAGTTAAGAATTTCTACTTAACTCTGTGTCATCAGCTGTAGACCTGGGACCTCTGGTGAGGGTGTAAATTAAAGAAAAATACACAAACATAGAGATTTTCTATGCAAGCTGCTCATTTAAGTCTGTTTCATTTGCCCAGCTGAGCTGCCCCACAGGGATGGGGCAGAGATAAGAGGGGGTTCATACCTGCATCAAGGAATTTGGATGCACATCCTCACCCTCGAGGCCAGGCTGGACAGGGCTTGGAGCAACCTGGGATGGTGGAAGGTGTCCCTGGCCATGGCAGGGGGTGGGACTGATGCCCTTCAATGTCTCTTTCAACCCAAACCATTTTGGGATTTAACCAGCTGGTTTCTCTTCTCTTTACACAAAGGACCCACAACCAGTCGCTGGGATGCAGCAATTCGGAAGAAATGGAGGAAAGGGCTCATGTTTGCTTTTGGGCAGAGCAGCAAAGAGATCTATCAGGAATACCCTTATGGGAAATCATGGGCAATCCCCATTGTCATGTCAGAGCAGAAGGCTCGGACACTGTGTTAGTCTCAAATCCCTGTTCTGGCTTTTCAGCACCAATTGAAAATGCATTTATGGAATTTTGAATTTCCTGGCATTTACCTCAGAAATATCACGCAAGGTTTTTGGTTTGTTTGTTTTTTTTTTTTTCTTTTAATAATGTCCAAAGGTTTGGGTAAATAAAAAAAAAGTGAAACGTTTAACACTCTTCAACATCTGAGTATATTAAAAATCCCTTCAGTACATCCTACAAAATGTATCAAGAAATACCAGCTCGACATAACCGTGTAAGATATAAATGGAACAAGGAGGCCAAGCATTTTCATTCTGTGGGAGTGAGTCTATACCATTTTTAAAAACATTTTCCCTGTGCCGTGGTAGCTAAGCCTGTGTGTTACTATAAACCATTTCTAGCAGATTTACACTTGCAATTGGAGGCACCTCCAGGTAATTCTGCATCTACTGAGGACACGAAACAGGATTTAGCATTTGCAAAAAATCAACTGGGCAAAATATGGGGAGCAAAGTCTTATCTTTTATTACCCCAGCTAGCATAGTTGGGATAAAAAATAATGTTTGGGAACAGCCACATAACTGTCACTTGAGAAAACACATTGCTCTCTTGTTCAGTTCTATATGATTGAGACTGTAAGTTCATTAAGTTCACATCTTTCATCCCTTTGCAGGAGTTTGTTTTTCACATCCAGCTTCTACTCAAGGCTAATTCGTTGTGACTCCTTGTCTGCTGGAAATTAAACAAGAGAATTGCTCAAAAAAGGAATTATTTTTCATGCCAAAAAAAGTTCTACCGTGTCAAAATCAACCTGTTCAAGTTTCTTCCCATTGTGAGGGTTTCTAGACCAATCCATAGTATTTGCAGACTGGAGCTATGGAAAAAATGGAAGTGTCCTCAGAGGGAATTCTTTGGGGTTCCATCCTGGGAATAAGCCCATTGGTCTTGGTTTTCCCACCACAGTCAAAGAAAGTGTGGTGTTAAAAACCTCCTTTCCCATGATTTCTGATGGAAATTTTCAAGATCCAGGTGGAAACCATTCATGTTCTGCTTGAAGAAACCAAGGCCCAGGACACACAGAGTCTAGGATTAATCCTGCTTGGTCTAATTTCCACGGGGTTCTCAACAGGCCCAACCTCTCCATTCCACCAGTCTCAGGCAGCTTGAACTCGACACTGGTGGGGCAGCATCTCAAATCCAGTTTTGGGCTCCTCACAACAAGAGAGACATTGAGGGGCTGGAGCATGTCCAGGGAAGGGAACAGAGCTGGGAAGGGTCTGGAGCCCCAGGAGGGGCTGAGGGAGCTGGAAAGGGGCTCAGCCTGGAGAAAAGGAGGCTCAGGGGGGACCTTGTGGCTCTGCACAACTCCCTGACAGGAGGGGACAGCCGGGGGGGTCGGGCTCTGCTCCCAGGGAACAGGGACAGGAGGAGAGGGAACGGCCTCAGGCTGGGCCAGGGGAGGCTCAGATTTGGTATTATGGGGTATCATGGAAAGGGTTGTCAAACCCTGGAAAAGGAGTGGAGCCCTTATCCCTGGAGGTGCTCAAAAAGCAAGAGGACAAGGCACATTGGGATGTGGTTTATTCAGTCAGAGGTTGGAACCTATGATCCTGGAGGTCTTTTCTAACCTTAACAATTCCCTTCATTCTGTACTTGTGCCCCCCTGGTGGGTCTGTCTGCAGCCAGGCTGGAAGGGGCAAGAGGCCCCGTCCCAGGTGGGAGCTGTGCTGGTGAGGTCTTGAGTCTTTAAAATGTAGGGAGTCCACTCCAGCTCCTTCCCTAAGAGATCAAAGCCTCATTCCCTGCTCTGGTGTGTGGCATGGCTTGGCCTTCATTTCTCTGCCTTGACTTTAATTCCTGCAGGGAGGATCCTTTACAGCCTCACAGCCAGAAGTGGTTGTTTGTACGGCTGTAAAGAGCCAGTAACATTTATAGCCCTGAAGAAGTAAAAGCGGGGGCAGAGTGTGTGGTGTCAAAAGCTCTTCCATTTTCCAGCTCTATCTGTTGGTGCATTATCCCTCTGAAGGCACTTCACCTGCACCAGAATGTTTATGGTCTCTCCATGCCCAGCTGCATCTTCTGTGGCACCAGGCATGAGCTCTGCTCCAAGGACAGCTCCACAGGGATGTGATTCCCAGTGACAGCTCCGCAGGGATGTGATCCCTGGTGACACAAAGCCAATCTCACAGAGCTCCTGCCTGGAAGCACACGGAGCTCTGCACCCTCCTCAGTGCTCCCAGGCCTGGCAAGCAGTCTAAGGTTAGCTTGTTGTCAACAGGAATCAGGGCTACCCATTGAACACCCCCTGGCCATGAAATCAGCTCTGATATTAGGGGTTTGTTGAGCCACAGGAAATGAATCCCAGCTGTGCATGAACCCTCTGTTCCCTCTGACCAGGGAAGCGGGAGGGATGATGGGAAAGTTTGAATTGTCACCAGGACACAGCTTTTCTCACCATCAGATCTGCTGCTTTTCTTCTCTGCAGAAAAGCCCTAAAGCCATTTTTATCTGAATTTCCTTCCCCCCCCTTCCCCGTTTCAGGTGCAGGTGAATAGTCAAAAGTCCAGAATTTTTCACAAATGAAGAATCTGCACAGAAGTGCAGAAATTCAAGTGCTGCCAAGTGCTGTGTTCTCTTACTACTTTTCAATGTTTTTGACTTCTGTTTTATACAACTCCGCAGCCTGGAAGAAATTGTGAACCAAAATGGTAATTATTATTTTGGTCATATCAAAACAAATAGTCGATATTCTCAGATTTTTTTTTTCCTAAGTTTTACTATTAATATTATCTTTAGCACAAGTAGCTGTAAATCCACAGAGGTGGCATTTGGGGAAAAGACTTCCATTAACAATTTCCCACCTTGCTGTTACTCCAGATTTGGAAGCAACGTCATATCATTTCTCCAACTGCCCATTCCACCCCGGTCAAAGAAAACAGAGCCCTGTCTGCCCCATTTCCTCCATTAATCCAGCAGCTTTTCCAGTCTGTTGTGGTTCAGCCTGAGCTCCCCCAGCCTTACATTTAACACCGGCTGATCACGCAAAGGCTCAGGCCGCAATAAGGAGAAGTATTGAGCAGCCCAAGACGTGAATCCCTTATTTTATTTCTGCACATAGCAACCTCCAGCATTTCCTGTTCCCCCCCGCCATCTCCCATTTCCAGTAGCGAGGCTGCAGTTTGAACAGCAAAGGGCACGGGGATTTATTACAGGCAGAACAAAAACTGAGTAGCAAAGGGAAGATTAACAGCAGCTGCTTGCTGAGTCCTGCTGTCAGGGACCTTATAATTCACTGGCTTCCCTCAGCTTTATGCCTTCAGTGGGATGCACTGGAGCAGCTCCACAGAAAGCAGCCCTGGAATGAGTGAATAGATGGGTCTGCTGCAAACAAGGATCCCAGAATTTATGTAGGGGACATGGGAAGTTGCCAAAACTTCCTCCATGAGCCCTTTGGGGCATTGCTGGCTGGGCACAGGACAGAGATTCCTCACAGGTTCATTTTCTGGTGGTCCCTGATGTATCCATGAGGTTTTCCTTGAAGATCAGGCAGGCTGCAGAGCTGATCCTTCCTGCAGATCCCTTGGGAACACATCCTTAGCACGGGTTCTGGTGAGGGCCAAGGAGCCCAAGGAGATGCTTTGGCCATCAGACCACTCCAGATTGGGTTTGCAGCACTGGGATAGGGAATTAGGAGTGGGATGGATCAGTGGGGTTGCCCCAGTTGGGGAAGGCTCCCAGCCAAGTTGGAAAGACACTTGCCAGATGCAGACTCCTGAGATTTTCCTACAGTGAAACCAACATAAATTGCTGCTCCCAGTCCTGGCTTTACCCATACCCTTATCTTTTATTCAGCAATTAAACACTTTTGCCAGTGGCGTGTCCTTGTTGTGGCATTTGCTCGGCTGTCTGTGCCTCCTCAGCCTTTCTGAGAAAAATAAAGCAGCCTTTCCCCCACGTCCAGGCAATTTGCTGTTCTGATTCAGCAGTTTGTTTGGGTTTAATTGCAATTATGTTTTTGGGTCTTTAATTAACCCAGTGCTTTTGCTTCTCTTCCACACCAATGGCAGCACTGAGACTCTGCAAAACCAGAAGTTTTTCTGGGGTAAAGCCCTGGCAGGTAGGAAAGTGGGGAATCTGGGCTGGGCCAGCCACACAGAGCTGCCAGCAGAGGAATATCTGCCATGTCCTCTTCCCATCTCAACTCCCGCCTCCTGTGGCTGTTCTGGGAGTTTCAGGTCTCCAGATGCTGGACATCCACAGCTCTGGAAAAGTTACACCTCCCTCCCATCTTTCTCCAGAGCAGCAGAAAAATCAACGTGATGGAGGAAGTAGAGGAACAAAGGCCTCAAAACAACACCTTGGGCTCATTAACATTCAGGATGGTGTCACAGAGTTGTGCTCAGCAAGTTCCCAACAAACCCACAAATGGGGTTTTTATCCTTTTCTGGGTACAGAAAGGGATAGGAAAGAAAGAACTACAGATGCAGAAGAAAGCAGGGACAAGGAAAGGGTCAAGAGCATCTTTTGGGAGGGACACTCAGATGTGGGCATGAGGGTCCCCGTGGCCACCAGCAGCAGCCAAAGTTCTGCGCACCCCAAATGGTGCATTTCCTGCTGCTCCTGGCTCACACATCCCAGAACACACCTTGGCATCTTCCAGCACAGGGAACAAGTTGAAATCATTCACTAAATAAAGCCTTGGGAGAGTGTGACAAGCGTTGACAAACCTTGAAATGCTTCAGCCCAGAGTGGCCGCGGGGCCCCTTCCAGCTACATCTGTTCAGTTCTCCACCTGAATTCGATAAAAGCAGATGGAAAAAGCTTCAATTTCCACTTCAATCTTCTTTTTGACAAAATCAGTCCATTCAGGGGCACATTCCATTTCTTTAAATCCTTCTTTTCAGCTGAAAAGCTGAACCTGTGGGGCACTTCTAGCCAGTGGTGCAAATTAGAAGAAATGCCCGTGGAAAGCAGAGGAAAACTGCCTTTTGTGTACCTGGCAAGCTTGGAAATGTCACGCACCACAAAAATGGGCAAGGTTCACATCTCCCTGCCTGTTTCACAGCAATGGTCGTGTCTAACATTTATGTATTTTGCCTCATTTTTTTTACAAGCACAGTGATTTTCACTTGTTCCCAACTCAGATTTTGGTCTGGCCAAGGGAGTGAAAAATTGCATGTTCTTTCTTTCTGTGTGTGTGGTTTTTTGGGGTTTTTTTGGGTTTTTTTGGGTTTTGTTTTGTTTTGTTTTGTTGTTTGGTTTGGTTTGGTTTGGGTTTTTTTTGTTTGGTTGGGTTTTTTTGTTGGTTTTTTTTGTTGTTTTTTGTTTGTTTGTTTGTTTGTTTTTTGTCTATGACTTTTGGTGTTTAATACCTTCATTTCCATTACTCATGCATGTGTTTCACAAGGAATTTCCTAAGGGGCAACATTTCATGGAGTGCGTGGTGGAGCCATCCTTTTGTGCATCTCTAAAAGATGCAGTCACAAAGAGATGGACTTTAAATCAAATCAAAGAAATAAATAACTAAAGGCCATCAGCCTGCACAAAGTCCATGGAAATTTATCACAGGGAGCAGGAGTCATCATCCTTGATGGCAGGGATGTCAGTGTTTTCAAAAGCCTTGGCCAAGCACAAGGATGTGAGAATCTGGTAGTGCCCACTCAGATGAACCTTTTCTCCACATAATCAGCAAGCATCAAGTTTCCAATTCCTTGTCTCCCCAGCTATTAAAAAAAAAAAGAAGCTTCATATTAATCATACTCTGAGTTATTAATTTCTCCAATTTTCTTCCTGCTTGTAGTTTAGTAAATTAAAGTCTTTTAAAATATATCTCTGCCTGTTTCTGCTCCTAAATAGCATTTCTTGGTTTAAAGAGTGTATGCAAGAGCAGATATAATCAGTTGGCCAGAAGGGATGGGATTTTCAACTGAAGCTGAAGCAGAAGTGTAGCAGGAACTTTTTTGCCTGGTTGTATGGGCATGACCTGCTGTGCTTGATTCCCCATTGCTCAAAAAAGTCAGTGGGAGGAAAAAGCTATTTCCTCCCTCTGAGACAATTCGTGACCATTAATACACTGACATTTATGGGCAGGCAGATAAGAGAACAAGTCACAATGTAGAAAGGTCTTTTAATTATGTTTAATATTCAAATTAGGACTTAACATGGCTTTTTCTAGCTGTACTTAGAATAATTGCCGTGAAAATAATGGATCTTTCTTTTCAGGGATCTAACAAAAAATGATGAGGGAAGAATAAATAATCTTTGGACAGGCCCAGTTCCAAATCTTTGCCCAGTCCACAATAAACGAAGAAAGAAAAATAAATCCAATACCCAAAACATCCCAAACTGTTTACTTTCAGGTTGATTAATGCATTTTTCTCAAGCTGATATGAAATGTTTTCTCCTCATTTTCAGGCTCACCTTTTGTTTTAAGTTCGTCAGGGAAAGGACAAATTGATTTCTGAGTCAACATTCTGCTCCAAAAATAACAAAATACATCTGCTCCAACTGCTTCTGTGCAAACCCAGGGAGAGGCTGCAGATCCTGTGTATTCCCACCTCGTTTTCCTCCCTCCTGATCAGCAAAACTCCTTTCACTTCCAGGGTCACAGATTTCCTCGTTCCTGGGGGCCGTGTTTGCCAAGGCCACCTTCCCAGCGAGCCGGGATCCCGTTACTGCCCCGCGGGTACCCCAGGCCTTGGTCCAGCTCTGGGCAAGCAGAGAGAGAGGAAATGCATCTCCCACCTGTCCCCCCCCGCTACATTTATTGCCAGATTTTTCTCTCCTCTCCTGAACGCTCTTTGGTGCATTTAGTAGCACTCAAAAAGCTGTAAACATCTTTACATGGTTTCTTTTATCTCCTCTCAATAAGCCGATGAACTTATTGTGTTCACAGATTGTGTGCAAGGAAGGCTCAACCTCCTCTACCTCCTACATTTTCACAGAATTCATGTTTGGATCAAACAATGGCTTTCAAGAAGACATAATTTCAACGAACTGTTTTCTGTCAGGGAAAAAGTGGGAATCTTTAAAAGATGCCACGGGAAAAAAAAAATCTTTCCTCTCCACCCCCAAGAGATACCCCATTTTCCAAGTGAAAAGGACATTTTCTTAGGAACAGTCTCCTTTTATCAGAAACCAGTGAGAAAAGACAAAGAAGTGCCAGGAGTATTGTCTGAGCTGAGGTCCCAAAAGTATTTGTTCAAGGCAAAGGAAAGTCTCATTAAACTCTGGATCAACAAGGAAATTTGAAGGCATCATTCAAAGCAAAATACAAACAAAAATAAAGAGTATGACAGTGATGTCAGAGATGTCACTCAAGTGATGTCACTGGTTTTCACCAAGCCCTGCTCCTGCCCCAGCACCTGAATCCTTGTGTTCCCTTTTCATCCAACCAAATAATTTTCCTGCTCTGGAGCTCTTCCTGGCCCTGTTTCCACTCCTGCCTCTTTCTTGCTTTGAAAACCCACAAAATGATCTGTCTGCTCTGGGTTCCCGAGAAAACCCACTGGGATGAAGCCATTCCTCCCTGCAGGAAGCTGTGTGCCCTAATCCTGACATTTCAAGCTCCACTGTGTCCTTCAATAAGAGCGATACCCTTGTCCCATCGTCTCAGCTGGACCTGAGACCTGACATTTTGATGACTAAATTTCATTGAGTTTAATTCCATTTCACTGCAAGGGACTCATGTACTTTTTAATGCATGAATAATTCCATGCAAAACACTTAAAATTAGTCACTTTGCAAATCCTGGGCACTCCATGATTAGGGATAGCAGGCTTCACTGTTCATTAAATATTAATCTGCCCAGCTCCTGCATATCCATTCTGATCCAGCTTCTCGTTATATCAGCGCACTCCACTTTTCCCAGAGTCCCTGCCTGGAATTGCTTTTCCCAAAGAACAGCCCTGAAAGACACTAGGTCTGCCAGGAAACTGCTATGATCTCTCATTTTCATACAAAATTTATTTTAATGTCTCTGCCTAGCCCAGCCCTTTCGATTTGCCTTGACTACAACATGGCTTGTTTTACAGAAAACAAATCATGTTGTGCCCTTAGTAATAATGACAATAAAGAAAAATAATAATCCTGGAGGAGAGGCGAAAGAGCTGCAGCAGCAGTTTTGTCACCTAACGTGTGAATATGGGAAATCACTGAGAATAAAAGACATCTGGGTGGGAGTCAGCTGCTCCACAAAAAACATCTCCAGGATGGGGGGAGCAACCCCAGGTGTGCCTCCTGCCTTTCTCTGGTTTTATGATAGTAGTTGAGAAAGCTCCAAGTAGAAAGGAGCCCCTGAGACCCTTGGGTTCCTTGGCAATATGTGCAGCACCAGCCCACGTCTCACAGCAGAGCACTGCAGAAAGGCTGGGGGGCTTGACCCATTTGCAGCTTGAAAACAAAAAAAAAGGAGTAAAAGAGGTAAAATTTAGTTTTAATTTCAAACATCAAAGTCTCCTGAATGCTTCTTGAACGCTGAGAATTGTGTTTGTTTTCCTCAGGCTTCCCAAACAATCCCATGGCTGGGGTTCATAGGATCTGTCTTAATTTTAGAATTATATAGAATCCCACAATGGTTTGGATGGGAAGGGACCTTAAAGTCCAAGCATTCTCCAACCTGGCCTTCCAGGCACTTCCAGGGATCCAGGGGCAACTAGAGTTTCTCTGGGCACCCTGTGCCAGGGCCTCACCACCCTCACAGGGAAGAATTTCTCCTTAATGTCCTATCTAACTACTTCCCACAAAAGCACAAGGCAGAAAAGTGTCAGGAATTGTGCTTGTGGCTTTTCTGAGCCCCCTGAGTGTTGGCAGAGGAAAGCAAAGGGCTCATATGGGACCTAAGGGCAATCATCTGCTGAGATTTCCTGGGTGGGATCCTTGCAGCTGTAACAGTGCTTGGAAGGCTGGAAGGAAAGCAGGATGCCATCCCAGCTTCCATGGCTGTCTCTGAGAGAGGCTTTGCGCTGGAACAACCATGGGATTGCAGTGCATTGTCTTGGACAATGTGGATGTGATGTCCCGGCTCCACCCCCCACGCTCAGCCACAGCCTCAGCCCAAATGAGAGGTTTACAGAGAGGAACCGGGAAAAATGGTGCTGCCAGCAGAAGATGCCTATTGCTTACAAATAAAACCAGGCAGATGGCCTGCTGAATTTTAATCCTTAATTAAAAGTGCTTTACTCTCTAAGCTAATTATAGACTAATTCCTGCTGTGGGAGGGGCTCCTTTGGCACGGAGAGGGTGGTAATGAAGATCTCAGTTCGCCTCCGCATCAGCAGGCTCGGCCCTTCCCTCTGCTGCCTGAGGGATAAAGGAGGGATAAAGATACCCCTGGCTGTTAGCTCCAAGTAGACCTTGTGAAGAGAAATGAAAGGAAGGAGCGAGGGGTCTCAGGCAGCCCTGCTGTGATGGAGTAGGATCACACTGAAACATCTGTCCCTGCATGGATAACCCAGAGAGCTCCTAGGGGGAGCCGGACCCCAAACCAGATTGTGACTAATAGTGAGAGCTCTGCCAAAGCAGATTCATTTCTTCCAAGTGACAAAAACCTGGTTTGGACTAATGTTTGATATAACTGCAAGAGGCTTCTGTTAACACTGAGATTCCTTTCCTCAGAATTTGAACTTTAAACTCAGTCCAGCCTCCCTGTGTTGCACAAGCCTGAAGTGCCACCTCCCTGCACGTTCCTGCGCTGTTTCCATGAGAACTTCTGTGTCCACTGCATGGTGGAGGAAAGCTCAAAGCACAGATGATAAATTGTAGGGAGAAGGACCATTTGTGCAAGATTTAAAAGCGTAGCAGCTGGAGCAACAGCACGTCCTTGCAGCCACTGGGATCCTGGGATGGCCTTGCTGTCTCAGCAGCTCTCACCCCACACCCCCTTCTGCCTCAAGGGGTCTTTTGTCTCCCAAACTCATGTCCTGGCTAGGACAACATGAAATGGCCTCTAGTCACACCTGGGCAGGTTTATCTTGAGCATTAGGAAAAATGTCTTCACTGAAAGGGTTGTCGAGCCCTGGAACAGGATGCCCAGGGCAGTGGTGGAGTCACTGCCTCACCCTCCCTGGAGGGATTTAAAAGCTATATGGATGTGGCACTTGAGGACATGGGGCAGTGGTGGCCTTGGCAGTGCTGGGGCAGTGGTTGGACTAGATGATGTTTAGGTTTTTTCCAACCTAAACAAATCTCTCAATCTGATTCATCATCTATCACTTTGATGTCTTTGCTAAGTGGCAAAAGAGAGCAGGATTTTGTCCTTCTTCCTCATCTGTCTCCCTTGACCCTTCCTAAGTGGAAAGGCAGTGAGGTTCTCCTGTCCCACTGCCATCCTTTGCTGAACACGAATTCTCTCAGACAGTCTCTGTGATTTCCTAGCTCCTCACATCCATTGTCCCATCTCCAGCCCCACCTTGCAATGAGAGGAGAAAAATCTGAGGCTTCTAAAGCTCAACCCCCTGTGTGGCTTAGGCTGGTCTGGCCTTATCAGGCCAGAAGTCAGCCTTATCAGCAGACGTTGGCAGGGCTGTGTCTTTCCAAAGAGCCCAGGGAATGGAAATGTTGCTGATCTCTATCTGCCTGGCATTTCTCTCTCTTTCTCCACCAAAATCAGTGTGAAAGATCTTTTTCAGCCCCTCTCTGGGTTCAGGAAGGTCGGGTTGAGGGAGGGAAAGGGATGGAAAAATACTCAGCAGATGAGAAACTTTTCACACAATTTTTCCTGCCTGCAGTTTCTATATATAGGTTTAATTAGAACATTAAAGGCACCTCAGGATTATGCTGTGAATTTTGTTTCCTTAGCCCTGTAACTAATGCCCTGCAGTTTCTCTGCCATGACTTCATTAAATCTCCCAGCAAAAATCTACCTATGGAAATTGCAGAATTGCCATCCTGGGTGGGAGCACCACGTGAGCCTGGGGAAGTCGGAAGCTCTGCTTTAAATGCTCTCTAATTATCTCCAGCCGAGGTTACAGAGGAAGTGGTTTGGCACCTGTGAATTGAGTTCTTGGGAGAGAGCCCCTGGAAATAACCTTCTTTGCCTGATACTGGAAAGTTTTGTCTCACTTCCCACAGCCCTCGGTGGCGGACAGAGATCAATTCTTTCTCACCTACCTGGAAAAGGACTGAGACATTTCTAATGGGGATGTTGTATTAACCAACTTCCTTCTGGCTGCCAGGGGAGGTTGGTTTGTTCCTTTGAACAGCAGAATCACAAAATCACAGAATGGTCTGTTTTGGAAGAGACCTTAAATATCATCCATCCCCACCCCCTACTCTAGGCAGGGACACCTTCCACTGTCCCAGGGTGCTCCAAGCCTTGTCCAGCCTGGCCTTGGACACTTCCAGGGATCCAGGGGGAGCCAAAGCTTCCCTGGGCACCCTGTGCCAGGGCCTCCATACCCTCACAGGGAACAATTCCTTCCCAATATCCCATCTAAACCTGTTTTTGGTAGTGGGAAGCCTTTTCCCCCCATCCTGTCTATTTATCCCCTGTAAATAGTCTCTCCTCTTCTTCTTTTTAATTTTTTTTTTTTCGCAGGCTCTCTTCAGGCACTGGAAGGCCACAGTGAGGTCGCCTCTGGTCCTCTGGTCTCTTTTTCAGCTGAACAATCCCAGCTCTCCCAGCCTTTCCATCCACCTCCCAGCCTTTCCTCCATCCTTCTGATGATCCTGGTACATCCTCTGGACTCTCTCCAGCAGCTCCAGGTCCTGAGCTGGGATCCCCAGGCTGGAGGCAGCAGAGCAGGGGGGTCTCAGCAGAGCAGGGTCTCAGGGATGCAATGGAGATGCAGAAGCCAAAAGGGCTCCTACAGTTCCACCACACATTCAACCCCACATTGCATTTCCCCACATACTGCATGGGATTCCAGATGAGAAGGAACAAGCCATTTCTTTCTCTCAGTTCCCCTTCTGTATCTGCCATCTTGTACTTTTTACTCACTTGAGCAGAGGTGAAATGACGTTTTGTAGTCTTGCAATGAACACAAAAGCATCATTTCCATTTTGACAATGCAGAGATCTCTGAGTCAATCAAAACCTGTTAAAATACTCTGACATTTCCAAAGTTACTGTTTTTTTTCAGTCCCTTAGAGTTTCCCCTCATTGTGCTTGTAGAAATAAGGCATATTGAGCTTGACTGTGAAGGAAAGAGAAATGCTAAAGTAAATCCTCAGTTAGAGGTTTGGATCCCCCCAGAAATGTCCATGAACACCTTATAGACAGGAAGGAAAGACCCCATTAAGAGATGATCTCCTGGTCCTGCCACATCCACCTTGACACACCTTCAGTCCCCACAACACAGCAGCCAGCACTGCAATATTTTGGGATGGTAAAAAATTAAATCTCAGGCTCTGTCATACCCCCACACCACAGCTTTCTTTTGTAGCAGACATTGGATCAACTCCAAACACAAGCTGTTAACCAGGGCATCCAAAACACCTCTGATATTCACTCACCCTACTCGTAAATTTATCCAGGTCCTGCCCAAGGAGAAATCCCTCGGAAAGAAATCTGTACCATGTTGTGCTGTCAAGCCCCAGCACCCAGCTCATGCCTTCTCCTTGCCCTGCTCCCTGTGTCACATCCCACCCCTGTCATTCTGGCGGAGATTTCTCCTGGAATGAGGAGAAGCATCCAAGATCTGAATCATCTCCAAACTCTTTGTAGTATCTGTCAACCAGACTTTGAGGCATCAAGCAGCTTTTCTGTGCCCAAAGATTAAAAAAAAAGAATCAGTCTGTGAGTGAAGACTGGACTGAAACTCAGGCATCAGAAATAGGTCTATAAATATATTCAACCCATTTCAGCTGTAATTAATGTACAGGAAATACATTCTGCTCTTTGTGAGAAGCCAGACCTATGGAGCAGATCCATCCGAGGAATTATCTCCACACACCACTCCAGTGGCTCACAGAAACATCTCTCTCACCAAGCAGCTTTCAGACAGCCACTGGTATTTTGTGTTTTAGTAGAACAGCTGTTAATCTTTATTCATTTATTTATTTTCCTTACAAAGCAAAACAATTAATTTTTAACCAGCCCATTATTAGCTTTCAGCACCTAATTCTCAGATCGAAAACTTGC
Organism: Sinosuthora webbiana; assembly: GCA_013397395.1. Taxonomy (NCBI): domain Eukaryota; kingdom Metazoa; phylum Chordata; class Aves; order Passeriformes; family Sylviidae; genus Sinosuthora; species Sinosuthora webbiana. The sequence continues at coordinate 340,957 of VXBN01015904.1, forward strand.
TTCCAGAGTTATATGAGGGAGGAATTATGAAACACACAATAAAGAAAAAATCAGATAGTCTGTGAATTAGTCAGGCTGGAAACAATTTTTCCCCCCCTGAACTGGAGAACTGGTACAGAAAATACAGTGAAGGTATGAAAATACAAATTAAACAAAAAGCTAAAAGGCAGCTGAAAGCATTCCCTGTTGAGAGGGGGGTTCGCAGAGCACTTTTCTTTGTCTGTCACAGTGACAGCTTCAAGAATCAACAGGAGAAAAGAGAAAATGACATGTCAGGGTACTTCAGGAGACTGGTGAAGCTTACAGGGAAATTCCTTCGCAGGCAAAGAACAAATATTTATTGCCCTTGCATTATTTCTTCTGCCCACTCCAAGACACAAAGGGCTTTTGCTCAGATCTCAATAAATAAGAGCTCACATGAACCCCCTGATCTCTCACCCAAGTTTAGATCAGTGCTGGAAGTCACCATGAGCATAAAAACAATTAGTTCTAGTTGTTAATTTGGGGGAAATTAATGGAAAATACCAGTTTTAGAATTGAGGGGAAATGGTAGCCATGACTGGGCTTTGTCATAAAGCTTGCTGAGATTCCCAGCCTGGGATATTGAATGCCAAAAATCCAAGTGCTGGTCCGTCCTTAACTAAATGTCCAGCCTGAGACTCTGCTCCAAACCAAGACATGGAGGGAAGTTGGGCCAATTTGGTCCGACCAGAACTTGCCATTCTGTAAACCCCAAAATTTGTTCTCCCATTACAGTAGAATAAAGCTAATTTAGTGGCCCAGTTGCATTTTATGTGTTTTTGAGTCCACAGAAGAGTGGACTCAAGTGAAACTGGAGATCCACAGGAGCTGGAAGGAAAGGGAGATATTTCTTTTGTTGAGAAGTTGGGTTGGTCTCACACTAGAAGACCGTGGATCCCTCTGTTCCCACCCCTGCCATGGGATTCACAACCACACCCAACAGCAGATCCATCAGTGTACTGGAGTGAAATCAGTAGGTGCTCTCAGGAGCAGGACCTGCATCCCAGTGTTTTGCTGCATTTGCTCATGTCACAAATTCATGTCCTGGGAGCCAGGAGGGCTGAGTCATCCTTGTCTTGGTGCCTGACACAGCAGGGGGACTTTGTCCCCTTGTTTCTCCAGTGAACTCCTGGTGAGTTCCTCTGGAATCCCACCTGAGAGGGTGTGACCATGGCAGGTTCAGCATCCACAGATGGCACGAGGTGTGTCAGCTCATGAAACCATGTGATGGTTTGGGTTGGAAGGGACCCTAAAGACGGTCCTGTTCCAACCCCTGCCATGGGGCTGGTGTCTGAGCCTCAGCTGCAGGATGCAGTGAACAGAACAGGAGGAGTGGGACAGCTCACCAGCCACAGGGCTTCTCATGGTTGCCTAGTTGGAGGTGTCTCACTCTGTGTTGGGTGCAACAGGAACTCCTCAGCCTTTGGCTGTATCTTTAGAAGGGTGCAGTATTCCCACTGGTCCTATATCCTCTTTTCCAGCCCCGAGGATCTCATGGACAGCTTGTAGGACCTCAGACAGCAACAGCCACATGTTTGGGCAACTGAACTCAATGTGTCAATTCTGGTCAGCCTCTACTCAAAGCCATGAGGTACCAAGAAGGAATTCCTGACCCAAAACTATCAGTGCTGAAATACTTCTATTTTCTGCCAGCAAATTCTCCATCAGCACCCTGCCAAGGCCAGGCTGGACAGGGCTTGGAGCAGCCTGGTTGAGTGGAAGATGTCCCTGCCCATGGCAGGGTGTGGTATTGGATGATCTTTAAGGCCCCTTACAACCCAAACCATTGTGTGAGTTTATGATTCTGTCCCAAAATGTGATGTGGGGAGTCACCCTGCTGCCCTGGCTCCAGACCTGTGCCCTCACTGGGCAGTGATCCTCTGGCCCCGGGTGAAGCCATGTGAGGGAGGTGATGGCACAGTTCTCTTTTTGCTTTGTGGTCTGTGACTCCTGATCTGCTGAACTCCATGGTTGTCATGCAAGGAACATCAATGGCTGGTGGGTGCTGTCTGGAAGCAGAGTGGAAGCTGTTTGCTGAATATGTAATGAGAATTATATATGTGTGCAGCTCACCTGGAGATTGGCTGACTTTGGCCCCTCATGAAGATGCAACCACCTCCTTGTCTCATTTTGGTTTTCTTAAACCCTTTCCCCCACCACACTGGGAAATCAGGATTCATCCTTCCCCTCTCCACCCTCTCCTTCAACTTGAGGTGAGTGATTCAAATCATAATATTTTAGAAATTCTAATTGGCTCTGGGTGTCTTTTCAAGTTGCTTCTTGATTTTTCTAAGATGGGATAAGTAAAGATTTCAAACTAAGTTTCAAGTGCAAATTATAACCCAGCCCACTTCAATCTATAATGCATTTCCAGCACCATTCCCAGCTGGGTTTGGATGGGACCACAGAGAGCCATGGAAAGAAGCCACATGGATTTGGGTTTAGTGCCTGTTCCCAGTGCTGCCACGTTACCCCTTTAAGCAAAAGCACAAACAGCAATGGCATGAAGGCCTTGGAGGCTCAGGGCTCCCAGGGTTTCTAAGGAGCATTTTGCTTCCCATGACTATGGCTGCAGGGAGCTGAAAGGATGGAGAAGGGTATTTTCTGTCAAAGCTGGAAATCAGTCTAAACTTGCAGAGGTGGATTGGGACACCTGAGTCATCCTGCTCCTAAACTTCACAATGTGTGTTTTTCTGGGGCAAAATTCCATTTTAATTTGGAGCTGGTTTATTGCTGGGTCTCTGTGTGTGTTTCTTGGGAAAGGACAATGTACCTGCCCTGCTCTTCTCCTCAGAGCCCCGGGAATGCTCAACGCCCACTCCATGGACCTGAATCCACGCTGAGTGCAAGGGCGTTGCCACCCCCACCAGCTCCCACACCACTCCACAAATCTTTCATCTCTCCTTCTGTGCACTGGGATTCTGTGTAACAGAAGAGTTGGCTCAGATGGAGAAGTGGGGAGGGTGAGAGGGGGAGGACACAGGGATGAGATGTTAGAAGGGGGAGGAAAGGAGAGACCATAATGCAAGACCTGTGTTTGTACTGTCTCCTGGAAGATTCTGTTTTGATGACCATGAAGACCCTGCCAGTAGAAAGAAAAGATAATGTTTTTTTCCAGGTAAATCAGCTGAATATCCAGTGCAGCACAGGAGCCCCAGCTCCCACTGGCACAGCTCTGCTGACCCTCAGCAAAGCACCTCCAATGGGAGACACTGAGACGTCCAGGAGCATCAGGAGCGTGGCTCTACTCACACCCTCAGCCCTTGAATGTGACTGCAGTCAGCAGTGGAGGCACCAGGAAACCTCGAAGGCGGCTGCAGAAAATCAGATTCCTATCTCAAAGACCTTTTCTGGTAGAAAGTGTTTCAGGGATGAGGCAATGTAATGACTGAGGCAGGGACTCAGAGCAGCAGGGAATCTGAATTGTTTATTCGAAGAAAGGAGCTGGTTTTATACACTGTCTCAAGGCACAGTATTTCCTTACATGGTAATTCTCACTAAGCGACCTATCGTACATCGCCACATCAGCAACATGCTTTCTTAATGTCCTTCTGTGGGGTGATATGCGCTGTTCACCTGTCTGTCAGCCTCAGGCAGGCCTCTCTGTGCAGGGCTCTGCCTGGTGGCACCTCCTGTCCCCAAGGTCAGGCGGAGACAAGCCTCTCTGTGTGGCCATGTGCTTCTCTGTGCCCCGATGTCCTTCTGCAGGTGCATGCCACAGCCTGCAGCTCAACTCCATCCCGTCTCTTCCCACAAGGCAAATTTCTCTATCCAGGGCACAGGAATTTCTTTGGCAGCCTTAGGTATGAGGAGGGCTCAGTCCTTCCAACACTCATTTCCTGACTGGGGAGGGACAGAGAGCGGCTCTGGGTGTCTGAGATGTGCAGTGTCCCCCAGCAGACAGAAGGGAATAGTGGGGCAGTTAGTCCATTACTTCTATGTCCTTCTTCCTTTTCATTTTGCTTTTTCTGAAGGCTTCAGTTTCTCACACTGTGTGCTATAAATGATTGTTTGTAACTGTGTAATTTTCAGAACAAGAGTCAGAGGTTGCCTTTGCTTTTTCTTTCAAAGTATTTAAAAAAATAGCTTCCCCTCTCACAAAAACACTGGTCATATTTTCCCTTGAGAGCACTAACTGGGTTACTTCCAGACTCATCCTTTCATGAGGTTTCATTCTGCTGTAAGTCTCTGAGAAACAGATGCTGGCAGTCTAAAAAAGATATCAAATAATATTTGTATTTTGTATTAGTGAAGGGGTAGGAAAATATGCTTGTGTGGCATCAGAGAAATAAACTACTTTTTGGTCCATTAGTAACTAAGGAGGTTCTTAGCCAGCTTCAGATGGGAACAAAATTGTATTTATATAATTTCAAATCGGTAATTTTACATCAGTTTTATTCCCAAGTCTTCAAAAATATGGTCAGAGAGTTGTCCAGCACACTGAGATTAAATACTAATGAGTGGGAAATTCTTCCTTTGGGGAACTGCAGAATCTAATGGAGCTTTGTGCAGAGAAGAAAAGCAGGATGTCATAGACTGCATTCACTAGCAGATCCCTGTCAAGGGCAACATAATGGGAAAGCTGATCTTGGGATTTAGCAAATGACGAACTGAAGGCTGGGAATGTTGTGCCATTCATTGACTGAGGCTGTCTCTGGTCAAGAGGATTTTCAGACTGAATTTACAGTTGGTAGAGTTTGATTTCTGAAAGACCTTTGGCTTAGCACCAGTTAAAAGATCAGCACCGAGCCAAAAATGGCTTTTTCAGCCCAGCTGGACTGAGAAAAGATATCATCTGTCCTGGCAAAGCCAGGTTTGCCAGTGCTGATGAAGCAGATGAATAAAGAGCTGCCAGAAGGATCTTTAGGAGGGATGTTACTGGTGGAGAACTGCAGAACCACAACCAGATCATGGAATCATGGAATCCCAGAATGGGTTAGGAGGGGACTAAAAGACCATCTTGTTCCAACCCCCTGCCATGGACACCTTCCACTAGAAGATCCCTCTCTGCTGATTCATTACCACTGTTGAAGCAGATGGAAAATCGCATGTAACCAAGTCATGTGCAAAGCTCAATAATTTAGGGAAGATCAAAGAAGAGAAGACAGGCCAGTGATTATGTCTCCCATAAAACAATTCTAATCCATCTGTTCTAATCCACCTCTTTACGCCTCTTCCTTGCCTTCATGTCTCCTAAACCAGTTAGGGACAAGCCAGGCTTACCTGTGGGGGGAATTTGACAGCTCAGAAAATGAACCTACATGAGCACCAAACACCAGACGTGCCGAAAGTGCCAGAGACAACAGAACCAGAAATGCCCAACTAATGAGTATGTGCTGCCCTAGCCCTGCCTACATGGACAGCTCAGGTGCTGCCAGCATTTGTGGTCTTGAAAAGAAGGTGAAAATTCAGATGGGACTGAAAGCAGAGACCAGGTGTGATTGGTGAGCTACAGAAAACGTCACACCGTGGGAGACTTACAGACTTCAGTCTGGTTTGCTGCTCAAAAAGGGAAAAAAAATTTAAAAATATAAAGAAGGCAGCTTGAGACGTGATTTGATCACAGTGAATAAGTGTCTCTCTGCAGAGAAAATACAAGGTACTCGAGTGCTCTTGAATGCAGAGACAGAAGCAGTGGCGAGGATCTGAATCAGGGCAGCTTTGCATTGGAAATGAGGCACAAGGTTTTTCTGCACTGAGCATGACTAATCCATGCAACACAGACTAGCCATCCTTCTGCTGTTTCCAGAGCAAAGCTGGGTGCTGTTCCAGCAGCAATGATCAGGCTCAAGAGCTCAGTGGTGGGAAAACTGAGTAGTGACTCTGCTGTCCTCCCTACAGATTCCAGTGGGACTGCATCCTCCTGGTGAGCAGCAGTCACATATTACTCCATGAACCTGCGTGCAACAGTCCAGGAGTGGGGCACTAGATGTAGATGTTGCACCTACTCCAAAAACTTAAAACAAAGCGCAGCTTCTGCCTTTAGCTTCCTCCTCCCAGAGACATGGGGTGATTCCCAGATTTACACTCCAATAACACAGACTCCAGGTTAACTCCTGCTGCTGGTCCTATCCTGGGGGGACCCCACCAGCCGGGAATGACTCAGCCTGAGTGGGAGAAGGCACTGAGCAAGTGGCACTGGGGGATGACTCACAGGGGGGGTGTCTGCAGGGCTGAAGGCAGCAAAGGAATTCGCCTTCCCCAGCACTGGGTGATGTAACTCAGGTGAAACTTTACCTTTTCCATCCTTAATGAAAAGTAAAAGCATCCAGGTCTGAAGTACCTGGATATTGAAATCCTCTCTGGACAGAGCATTGTGAAATGCCAGTTTAGCTCATTCCAGCTACTGCAGCTGTGGGTTTGACTGCTCCACGGAGTGTTTCTTGTCATATTTCCAAAGTAGCATCTCCGATGAGGGAGAAATTCCTGCAGTCTCTGCCTGGGCAGGCTGCCAGACAGCAACAGCTTCCTGCTGTTCCGAGGAAAACCTCATTCTCCTCCCAGCACCCCTTCCTGGGCATCGCCTGCTGCACACCCGGGACCTCCTGGCAACTTCTCCTCATCCTGAGAACTCTTTATCATGGTTAAAAGAAGCTGCATTCTGCTTCTGATGAAAGCCAGTTCATCAGATACATGCTGGAAACAGCATAAAACTCCACAAAGGAGTTGATATCCCCCTTCCGGAGTTCCGTGTGTTTAAATTAGTCTTGCTGACTAATTAAAAACCCTTCATCCATCTCATAAACATCCTGGAATCACTTTTCTCGCTGACTGAATTATTTAAGAGTCATTCTCTCAGGATTCAAAACGATTGTTTTGGTGTTGCATTACTGCAAGTTCAGTGTGGAGAAAACCCTTTGGCCTCTGAGGAACCTCCTTTGAATAACAAACAAACACAGAAATGCTGTTGCTCTGCATTCAGAAAACTTCCTTCAGTGGAACCTGCAGCTGGTCCTAGAAAACAGTGAGGCAGAGCCTTTAGGGACACCTTTCCTGCATTTGTGCTGGTAGAAGTGCATCAAATAAAATAAGAGAAGGGAGAAACTCAAAGCTTCAGTTGGATCCTAGAATGGTTTGGTTTGCGAGGAACCTTAAAGATCATCCAGTTCCAGCCCCCTGCCAAGGGTCTTCTGCTAGACCAGGGTGCTGAGAACCTCATCCAGCCTGGCCAGCTTGACTAAGCAGACCCAGAAATTGTACAGCACAACCAAGCCTCATATGGGACTGAGGGTGATGAACAGGGTGAGGAGGAGGCAGGAAATGTTTAATTAGGCATTGCCACGATGCAAGATAACTGTGGCATCACAACCCAGTGGGCCACCAGAGACAGATTTGGGGACTTGCAGGGTATATCCGTGCAACTGGACGTGGAAAGCCTCTGCCAAACTGCTCCATCAGGTTCCCAGGTTGGTCTCCTCTGCTTCTCCAGCTGCACTTCATCAATTTAGAAGGTGGCGGTTGGACACAGTAGGACAGTCAGGGCTGAAAACAGTCAGGGCTGACTGAAGCCCCCAGGAAGATGAGTTTGGAGGTCTGGAGCCCAGCCACAGCTGCTGCTGTGTGATGGTGTTGTTGGTACCCACCCTGCAGCCTACTCAGGGAATGTCCCCCGGAGATCTCTTCACCTGCAGCAGATCCACCCATGGGGAAAGAGACTTCTGTAGTTATGGCTGCAGCTGCATAGGTAAACTTCTTGCTAGCCCAGTCTTTCCAAATCTGCTTTAAATTCTTCCCCTTTTCTTTTTTGTAATTATTTTGGTAGGGTTTGGCCCACCAGCACAAGAGCGAGGCTTTCAGTTCAGGCAAAGCTCCACACCCGCAGCAAGAAATGGGCTGAACCTTAGAATCATGGAATATCCTGGGTGGAAAAAGCTCCCCAAGGATCACCCAGTCCCACCCCTGGCCCTGCACAGACACCCCAACAACCCACCCTGGGCATCCCTGGGTGTCCAAACACTCCTGGAGCTCTGACAGCCTCTGGACCATTCCCTGGGGAGCCTGGGCAGTGCCTGAACCCTCTGGGGGAAGGACCTTTCCCTGAGATCCATCCCAAAACCTGCTGGCACAGCTCCAGCCATTCCCTGGTTCCTGTCCCTGTCCCAGGGAGCAGAGATTGGAGCTGCCCCTGGGGAGGAGCTGCAGCCCTGCTGAGCTCTGCCCTCAATCTGCCCCAGCTGAACAATCCCAGTGCCCTCAGCTGCTCCTGGTGTGGCCCCTCCAGACCCTGCCCCATCCCTGTGTCCATCATTTGGACTCTCTCTAACAGTTTTAGATCTTTCTTACATTGCTGTGCCCAAAACTGCCCCTAGCACTCAAGGTGGGCCCTCCCCAGCCCAGAGCAGAGCAGAACAATCCCCTCCCTGGCCTGGCCTCCCTGATGCATCCCAGGACACAGATTTCCCTCCCGGCTCCAGGGCACTGCTGACTCAATGACCTTGCCAGTGACCAGGAGCCCAGGTCCCTTTCCCAGAGCAGCTCTCCAGCCTGTCATCCCCCAGGCTGTACAGGGCAACCCTGGATGTACCACACACTTTAGAGAGCAAAGCACTTCCCACCCTCTCAGCTTTTTGGGCCATGAATGACATACCCCAGAGTTCACATTTCCTGGACCAGGCAAGTCGATGCCAATGGCAAGGAATGATGCTTCCAAATGACTTTAATACCATGGGGAAGTGATGGAACAAGGCATTTCACATGAGCACTGTCACTTTACCTGTCTCACATTCACTCTGGGATTGCTAAGCATCATACATCAAATGCAATTTAATTTCAATTACAATTTCTCTGATGAAGCTTATGGCTTCTTTCCCCACCCCACTTGGAGCACCCTCATGCAGTGCTGCTCTCACACACACAGCACAGGGCACATGCAGAAAAAAGAAAATCCAATATATTTCTGTGTTTCTGGGGCACTAACTAGGAGTTGTGCTGGATCATCCCCCCTCACACACTCATGGCATATTGAATAAGTATGAACATTATTAAATGAACATTGTTCATAATATTAGGACTTAATAGATTCCCATGGGAAGGAGTCACAGTTCTGAGTTCAGTATGACACTTTGGAAGAATTAGAAGGCAGAACATTCCTTCATTTGACTGGCACACCACTTGGAAATCTGCAGAAAATTGTGCTGATTCCACTGAGGCTGTAGAATCACTGCAAAGTGCCTGTCTGGAACATATAAAATGGGTATTTCTCCATTCTACAAAAGGCATCTGCAAGGCTTTGGATGTCCAGTGTCAGCTGGGAGAGTCAAGGAAAGAAAGAAGTGTTGGCATCTACCCAGGTCCATGACAGATGACCAGGGAGCTGAGAGCAGGAGGGTACAGCGTGAACAAGGGCAGGTAAGGTGAGAACTGAGGGGGACAACAATTTGGTTATCTTTGTCACCCAGCTGACACTTGCATCCTGTTGGAGGTGACAAGGGAGAGCACTGGAAAGGAAGCATGTGGGAGCTGCCTGCACACACAGGTTTGGCCATCAGGAGTTGCTTGGCTGAAAACTCTGCAGTCAGCAGCCAGGGCAAGAGCAATGATGGCACTTGTGAGCCTCCTCCTGGCACTGCCTCCATCTCTGGCAGGGAGTGCTTTTGTCAAGTCACTTATGGGCAGAAATACACCTTCTAGTGCAGCAAAGGTCCCGCAGGCCCCTGTGGAGCACAGCAGTTGTCACAGCTGGTCCCAGCTCAGGGCTCTGCTCTGTTTTGGACCTGGCGCTCCACCTGTTCCTCCAGCACTGCTCAGACTGTCATCTGATCCTTTGGATTTGATCTTTGCCAACTCCCTCTACCAGGAGGGAAATTGCCAGCAGCCTGGCTGAGGCAAATATGTCTCTGTTACCAATAAGTAAGGTTTTATAAAAGAGAAGCCTCATAAAACCATGGTTCAGGCTTGTTACTTTGGCTATGTAGGAAAGGACTATGGAAAAGAGACTCAGCTGAATTAGGGGTAGAAAAGCATTAGGGTTACATAACCATCGTGTGTTCACATCATGGTGTATGGTGGTTGGTTCAATTATGTTTGTTATAATTTAAAAGTATGGAATTGATAACTGGCCAATGGCTTAAAAATACCAAGTTTTTTTGAATAAAGCAGCTCTCCTTTGCACCTGCCTGGGGACTCTGCGTCACTATGGATCCTCACCTCACAGGTCTTCACTCTGGGAAAAGTCCCTCCATCCCAGCCCACACTGGGGGACAGCCCTGTGAGTGGAGGCTCGGCCCCATCACCAACAGCGTTTGACCATCCCCAGTGGTGTGAGCTGGATTGCAGTGAGACATCCAACAGCCACTGTATGCACTCCTTGGAAAAGTCGGCTGTGGATTTTGATGGAGTGTTAGGCACCTGTCCCATCCTCACCTGCCCTGCAGTGCGGGGGTTTAGGAGGGGACAGCTGTGTCCAGCTCTGCTTTGAGGGGGTGGCTCAGACTCTGCATTTCAGATATTCTTTGTCTGGAGCAGAACTGCCTTCAGCCACTGAACTAAAGTCATTGACCCTGAGCCTGAGGAAGAAGTTTGCTGCATGGGTGACCACAGGCTGGAACAAGTCACCCAGGGAGGGCCTGGAGTCACTTTCACCAGAGACATTCCCTGTGACATTCTGTGCCACATGCTCTGAGTTTGCTTGAGCTGGACCAGATGACCCACTGTGGTCTCTTCCAACATGATCCATTACGTGATTCTGTGATTCCTTGGGCCCTCTGATGCGTTGTCCATCTCTTCATCCAAATCCAGCCAGTCCAGGTGGATGAAGGATGCTCCCTCCCTGTTCTCTTGGTCCCAATGACCTGCTGCTTGCATCTTCCCTGCAAACACCCCACGGTCCTGCAGACTGTCACAGTCAGAAAACCTCTGCAAATCACCATGGAACAAAAGCAGCTGATTCCCAGTTCATGGGAGAGCCTCTTTTCTCCTCCTGGTACCAACTCCAGAATGCCTTAGGGAAAAGCCATTATTGAAACAGCAGAAATGGAGAAATAAGTTCCTACATGCTGAGATATGCACAGAGAGCAACAAAGGCATTGAATTACTTCTTTAGGACCACCTTTTTTGCTGGTAGGATCTGACTGAGATTTATTGGCCTCCAGGTAATATCAAAGAGTCCAGGGATATGCTGTACCTCCCCAGCATCCCCCAGACCAGGGTTTGATCCCTGGCTGGTTTTCTTAATCTCTACTGTTCATGAAGCATCAAAGCTGGAAACCTAACGCTCCCAAACACCTCCCTCCCCCCCCCAATTCCAGAGCCAATGATAATCCAAAATATTTGTTGACACAGCCGGGCTATCTCCTGCCACGGATCAGTGCCTGTGCCTCTGGCTGGATTTTTGCCCCCTGTCTGAGGTGTTCTGGTGTCACAGTGAGCACAGGAATCTCCCTCCAGCTCTCACTCATTCACGCTCTCTCTGTCCTCTGCTTTTAAGTGGGGACTTAAAACATTGCAGCAGGGATCTTGTCACATTATATTAGCAGAGCATCTCTGGATAATTCCCTTCCATCCGCTCAACTAGATCTCATTTTTCAGGAAGGTTTTAGGAATTTTTATATGTGTTATCCAGAAATTAAGTCTGACTTTCACAGCAGAGTTTTCTCACAGACCAGCCAGTCCTTCACTCTCTGCTTTTGGTCCATTCTTTGAGCTGATTTTTTCCCCTGTGTCTGATAACTTTCTTCCTTCTGTCTTGAATTCACTGAGGGTTTGATTTATCTGATCTAACAGATGTCTTGTTTGGGGTGGGAAGGAGTTTAAGGTGACTAGTCCCAGTGAGGAGACCTCCACAGTGAAAAAGTACAACCTTTCCCACCAAGCAATATAAAAGTTTAAACAAAATTAATTGAAAGGAAAAGGTGAAATATGTCATTTCACTATATGAAATATATCAGTGCCTTTAGAAACCTCTCCCATGCTCAGTACCAGGATGCCTTTAGGCCTTTTCCACTGTGAACCAATTCCATTTCCCACTGAATGGTGCTTTCCAGCCCCCAAATCATTCTGTGTTAAATATTCCCAGTTCCAGGCTGGTTAAACGGCAGCAGATACCCATAGATCAGTCTGTCTCATCCCTCCAGCCTGGTGATTACATGGAAGATGGATGGGCTGGGTAATATCCACAGAGCAGCTATTAGGCTGTCTGGGGCTGCTCCAGGTCCTTTGGCTGGAATAACGAGGTTAATCACACAGACTCCTTTCCCTGTGATCACTTTGGTGGCTTAGGCTCCCCCCTCACCTTCATCACAGCAGCACAAGCACAGCAGACTCCCCTGGGCATGGCATGGGGGAGATCCAGGCTCTGAGCTTATCCTGCTATTGGGAAACAGGATGATTTCAGCTTCCAGACATGGATTTAGGGATGGAAACTGGTTGAGCCATTGCCCAGAATCCCACAGTCAAACCCTGGTCTGCATCAGCAGGGTTTTCCTTCCCAGTCCGTGAAGGGTACTGCAGCCCTAGAAAGCTCATGGCAGAGTAAAACTAAGGCACAGTTGACTGCTCATGGAGACTCCCATGAAATAAAAGCAACTTGAAGGGACCAGAGCAGCACCCAGATCTGATGGCACCATAGGGAACAAGGGCTGACCACAATCAAGATGCACAGAACTCTTTTTCCTACCTCTGAAGCCAAGTGTTCCTGAGGCCTGGCTAACAGGGTGTCATGGTTTAACCTCTGAGCATGGGGGTTGGATGAGATGACCTTTGAAGTTCCCTTCCAATCTAAACCATTCTGTGATTGTGTGATGAGATTGCAGAGCCTTGCAAGTAACTCTGGAATTTGTCCTCTTTCCCATGTGAGGAGGGATGGAGGTGCTTCAGAGAAGCAGCTCCCTGACCTACCTGCCTTCACCGGAGAGCAGGATGTTCTCTGGAGCTGCTGCCCCTGAAGCACACATGGGATTCAGCTGGGAAGGCAGTTCAGTGCCCTGGAAAGAGCTGGGATGCCGTGGGATCCAGTGCTGGCTCAGCATGTTGGCAGCATGACATAAATCATCTCCTGTCCTGCCCGTGCTGCTGCTCTGTGTGCTGGGAGTGCAGGACGCACATTCCCTGCGCTTGTACCACCAGATAATAAATGTCTGGGCCGTGCCCAGAGGCACTGACAGATTGGAGGCTCGTTTTGTCCCGACCTCCTTGCACGTGGAGGAGCTGAGGGTTCAGCCCTGGTGGAAGCCATTCTGACATAATTCGTCCAAGGACAAGGACACAGCCCTCCTCTTTCAAGAAATTTTACTTTGCTAAGGCATATTTTAGATCCTTTACCCAGCATCTAAGGATACCAAGACCATAGTGCATGGTCTGGAGGCTGGACTAGGCTCCCATTTAAAAAACAGCAGCCCAGAGAGGCTTTTATGCTTGTCCTTGCATCCTCCTGGTCCACAGGAGCAAAATGAACCTGTGGGGACACCCTGACCTGACCTTGTCCCTGGGCAGAAAAGAGACCTCTTGGCAAAGCCACAATTCACTCAATCCTGAACCTGTACAAGGTGATGAGTAGGTGATGCTATCAGAGCTGGCACTGTCTGGCTGGGATTAGCTGTCAGAAAGATAAACCAGCACTAGTAACCCCAGGAATGGAGGAGAACCACAAATAACGTTCCTGGAGACCCCAGTGAGTGTCCCGAGCAGCTGCTGCACTCCCAGCCTGCCTCCCCACCTGCTCCCCTGCCTGGGCCACACGGCCAATTTTAGGTTAAAGGCCTTTTATTGGCTGACAATAAAATAGAATGCTCCAGGCACTCTAGAAGTACTGACTTGATCCCTGTGGCTTGCCAGAGGGAAATATTTAGGTGGTTTTGAGGGCACAGAAGTGACAGCTTCCTGCGAAGCAGCCGTACCGCCAGCGATCTGCCCTTGGAAGTGCCAAGGAAAATATCTCCCAGACCAGAACTTTTCAAAGGGCATTTCTGTGCCTCACTCAACCAGTTTTGGCATCTTCAGTTTCAGCAGAGCATGTCACCCGATGCTCAATGCGTCTCTCACTGACTAGAAGGCCTTAGTTATTAGAAAGCCTAAATCTCTATGTGATTTATTAAAAAAAAAATAAAATAAATGCACTTTGGGGGTTTTATCCTCTTATGTTTGGCATCTTTGGGTCACTTTGGGCCTTTATTTCCTGACTTTCCTGTGTGAATGGACAGTGACCTTTCCTGCAGGGTCAGGAGCTGGAGCATGAACACAGATCAGTATTTTGAGACTCAGAGCAGCAAAAACACCTCCATGCCAAGAAAGCAAAAAGAGACAGTTCCTTCCCATGTGAGGGGAATTCATGGATACAGTGACACCTCTCATGGCAGCAGCAAAGCTTTCAAGGGCAAGCAGCTCACTCAGCCTTAGATGGACAAATTCTGCTCAGTGCCTTTGCTGAGCACGCTCTCCAGCCAGAGGCAACTCTGGGCAGACCAGAGCACTGATGCCAAGCTGGAGCCAAACCTTGTCAAATTAATTAATTTAGATGCTTATTCTCGAGTTAATGGGAATGTGGAGGCTTTAGCTGTGTTGAGTCATCCTGTGTAGCAACAAAATCTAAGTAGGAAAAGACCCGTGAGGTCATGTCCCTGCTCTGGAGTGGATGTGGTTGTGTTGGAAAGCTCCTGAGCTGGGCTGACAGACTGAGCCTGGCAGACCTGAGTGTGGCTTTCATCTGCTCACAGGTAAAAGTGCTGCCAGTGCACCTTCCTCTGGCACAGGAATAGAGGTGGCTCCAGCTGCTTCCCACTCCCTTCCTGCATGGAAGATGTAACCCTGCCATTTTCTGTGGGGCTGCCTTCTGCGCCGTCTCTCTGGATAATTGGCAAAACACAAGCAGCAAGATTGATTGTGGGATTGAATTAGATGCCAAGGCTGAAGCTGCACATCTCAGCGTTGCTCCAGGGTCCCTGGAGCCTGTCAGCTGTGCAGCAGGCAGGAAAAATCGGGGGGAAAGGATGGGAGGAAACAATGAACTGCAGCAGACATCTGTCAATGCAGCCATGAGGGCTCTGCTGTCGAATGGAATTGCAGTGCTGGGAGGTTCTGGGATGGTGTTCCATCTCCCAGTTCAGCACAGCAAATGCCTGAGGCTGGGATATGGTTAGGACTGTCCTTGTACAGTGCACCTCCCAACCATGGCAGGGACTGGTGGACTCACACAGTCTGGAGCTGGCCCTGGAAATCAGACCTTCCTGCAGCCCTGCATCAGCATGCATGAAGTCTGTCCAGGCTGCATTTTTCCTAGTGAAAATCATTCCTGCCAGCAGGAATTCCCTGGTAGCCTGAGGTCAAAAAGAAGCCTGGATGTGGGAGATGCCTCTGGCTTCCCATCCCAGAGAGCTTGGGACCTGCACAGGGGAATTGGAAGAGTTAGGCAGCAAGGAGGAGAGATTGGCAAGAGGGAGGTGCTGCTGTTCAGAGAGATAGGAAAGGAGGAAAAGTAGGACTTTTTCTCCTCTCCTCTCCTCTCCTCTCCTCTCCTCTCCTCT